>CM062812.1:995531789-996131789 GCA_031772625.1 Pinus tabuliformis | reverse complement strand
ACAATGATGACATAGTCCTTTTCTTCATTCCATTCCCTACATTTATTCACACACGACATTTGAGTGTTACCTTTTCAAGGTTTTAGTTTCGAGTAAACAATTTAAAGTCACCACCAAAGAGAGATTAAGAACACCTTAAAAAGAAAATACACTTTTTTTATAGATACCAACCTGAAATCTTGTCTGACCCCATCACATTTTCAACACAATTGAAGGTTTCGATGAAGAGAAACACCGATTCTTAGATCAAAATAATCTTATGGAGTTGGGCCAACTTGGAATGGATGTAGTGCCCAATTACCAAAGCACAAATCATCAATTAGACACCTTTGTTATCCCCAATGCTGGCTATCTATCCGATAGTTCAAACTCCGAGTTAATCCAGCCTTTGGTATCAGGAGAATGCATCTGCCAAAGCTCTATGAAATCGAGATTGTAGATGTCGAATGCTCTTTACACCAAGGAAAAGAAAATAGATTTTGATTCTCCTCTGCATATGGGTTATATGGGAACTATGGTAGTGAATTTTTAGATTCAGCCATTACTATTGCCATGGATTCTAAGTGGATTAATCCAGTGACTGAGTGGAATCCCTGGGACAACCTATATCTCTTATGATCTGAACAAACTTTAGCTGTTGTAGACAATATGCATCAGATTTGTAGGGAAATACTCCACCTAGGATCACAAGTGGAATCCAAGATGCAAAAAGAGAAGCATTAGTATAAAAATGAGTGTTCTTTATGTGATAAGTTAAAAATAACTACTACGTATAAGGTTTAACTGTTTATCAGGCTTACTTAACTTCATGGCAGAAGCTAACATCTCAATTGAACCCAATATAACTTCATAGTCCCTTGGTGGACATGGTGCCAATAGTTTACTGCTATTTTTATTTTAATGGTCAATTCAACTTTTGGCTTGATTGAGTTCCACATTTAGCATTCCCTTTTTATGAAATAGAAAATCCGACATCTTATTCTTTTCACTGTATTCATCCCCTGTTCCTTCTTTCTGAACTTTGTTTAATGTTCCTGCTATTTATTCTATTTGTTTTATCTTGATTGATTATAAAGGGAAGAGTGGAAAACATGATGAATGGTTGGATGAGGATGGTCTAATAACATCATCATCAATGGATAAGGAATAAGTGCTTGTAGCATTTTGTTTTTCTACGACATCAAAAAATAGATTATTGACATTTCCATTTTCTTGTTTGATGTTATGTTTTGTTTTGCTTTTTTATTGAAACTAAATTCACCATTGAACATATCTGTAGACTGAATTATATGTGATACCAAAGAAGCTTCTCTTTTAATGTGTTAGGCCCCTATACTACTAGTGTAACCCCTTATTGTTATTAGTACAACCCACTTATTATAGTGATGTACCCATGTAGTGCCCATATTGCTACTATTGTGCCCCATAGAAGCCCACTATTGTTATTATTGTGCCCTTACATTATTATTGTTATGTCGGCTCTGATTATGTTATGACCCCTTGGACTCCTATATATATAAAGGAGGTCTTTTCATTTGTATCATCCAAGAATTGTTCATTTATGAAATGTAAACGAGGTTTCCCCCTCGAAGAGGCTGAATTCTAAGGCGTTGATCTATCTTTTCTATCTTTTCTTCAGCTGGTTTCATAACATTTGCTATCAGAGCTTTGGATTCTAGGGTTTCGCTGCTCCAAACAGGTCATTGTGGCATTTTCGCTATAGCTTTTTTTTCTGTGACATTTCAGAATTCTCAAAAGAAACCCATTTGAGAAGAAATCATGCTGAACCTTGGGTCCGAATTTCAGAGCGTTTCGCGCGATATTTGCGGAGATATGATCTGAGGAATTTGGTCTTTTTGGAGACTCCTGAATTACATTCAAAATAGGTGACCTGGGGAAAATCGTCATAACTTTCTCTCTGGGGATCGGATTGAAATTTCATAAGAAGGTACAGAAAGAGGACAGGTTGTAGTTTTTTGTATGCCATTTTTAGATCCAGAGGTCAAAAGAGTCACACGTGGCACTTCATACAAGTTCGCTCTTCTGGAAAGGTCTATAATCATGTCATCTTGGGAGATTGTACATAACTCTTTCTTGGAGAATCCAATTTGGATCAGACTGGTGGCATTAGAAAGAGGACATAGAGGGCTACTATAGATCACAATTTCAGAACTTAAAGATCTGAAAGTACAGAGTTACAGTCATTTCAAGATAGAGTTGCTAAAATCAAGAAAAAGAAAGATGAGGAAGTTTGATGGCAAGGATCCAGTAAATTGGATACTTCAGATGGAGCAATATTTTGATCTACATGGTGTACAACTGTTACAAAAGGTATGTGTTGCATCTTCATATTTTGAACCGGATCAATTTTTATGGTATGAAGGACTTTGTTCTCGTAAACAACTTGTTACATGGTCAATTTTCGCGGAGGAAATGATAGCACATTATGTGGATGCAAATAGCAACACCTTCTTTAGAGCAACACCACAACAATTGGAAAGAGTAAAAGGGATTTGTGACATAGTGGAAAGCAAAATTATGGAAACTAGGAAGCATACCCCTCACAACTATAAAGATGGAAGTGTTGTTTCTCCTAGCCTTCCACAACCTACAAGGGTTACACCACAACAATTGGAAGAAAAAAGAGAAAAAGGGCTTTGTTACAATTGTGATAGAAAATGCACTAAAGCTCATAAGTGTGCTGAGAATAAATTATTTTACATAGATTATGAAGAGGAGGAAGAAAAGGATTAAGAAACACCAAAATAAGAGGATATACGCCAGGACCCCATCCTAGAGAAAGAAGAAATGAATCAGACCATATCTTGTAAAGAATTGGCAAGAATTACCACTCCTCAAACTCTCAAGATAGAAGGACATATGAAGAAGAAAAAGTTGAAAGAAGTGAAATATCACATTGAGAAAGAAGAAATGAATCCAACCATATCTTGTAATTCATTGGTCGAAATTACCACTCCTCAAAGTATCAAGATAGAAGGACATATCAAGAAGAAAAATGTTCAAGAAGTGAAAGATCACATCGAGCATCAAGAAATGAATCCGACCATATCTTGTAAAGGATTGGAAGAAATTACCACTCCTCAAACTCCAGAGATAGAAGGACATATCAAAAAGAAAAATGTTCAAGCAGTGAAAGATCACATTGAGCATGAACAACAAGTTCTCCAAATTTTAAAGGATAACGCCACTTCGGTGCAAAATCAAACGAAACAACAGGTAGATCAACATCATAGTGAAAAATGTTTTGATGTAGGTGATTGGGTATTTTTATTGCTACATCTCAAGCAAGTTATTTATGAGAAGGAAATGTTGGCAATACTACATTCACTTAAAAAATGGGGACCTTACCGAATGGGAAGACTCTTCAAGGATGAGGATGTGGAAGCATTGTTTTGTGCTATTTCTATTATCCAACGAGATTGGATAAACAAAGAAAGGGATGCATGGAAGAAGGATGAAGAAGTATGGCCACTTATTCAAAAGTTGCAGAAGATCCCAATTCAAACAATATTGCTAGAAATTGAAGAGGAAGGAAAAATCATATTGGAACCTAGAGTAGTCACAGAAACAAGAACTCGACAGCTACGAAATCAATCAATTTCAAAGTATCTCATCAAGTGGAAGAACTTACCCGCTGAATATTCCACATGGGAGGACAAGAATGTTATACAGAAGCATCAAGAACTACTCAAGCGTTGAGGACAACGCTTTTTGAAGGAGAGGGGCATGTTAGGCCCCTATACTACTAGTGTAACCCCTTATTGTTATTAGTACAACCCACTTATTATATTGATGTACCCATGTAGTGCCCATATTGTTACTATTGTGCCCCATAGAAGCCCACTATTGCTATTATTGTGCCCTTACATTATTATTGTTATGTCGGCTCTGATTATGTTATGACCCCTTGGACTCCTATATATATAAAGGAGGTCTTTTCATTTGTATCATCCAAGAATTGTTCATTTATGTAATGTAAAGGAGGTTTCCCCCTCGAAGAGGCTGAATTCTAAGGCGTTGATCTATCTTTTCTTCAGCTGGTCTCATAACATAATGCCTCTTGGAAGTTTCACATCCCTCTCTTATTCAAAATGGACCTGATCATGATTAGAAAATACAATATCTGAAGATATTGTTGATAAGAACATTGTAGAAGAATGAATGCTCTACCCTTTCTCCCACCTGCTCACTTAGAATTTCCTTTCTTGGTCATCATTTCATCTATTTATTTTGTTTTTTTCTTTGCATTACACTCCTCCCGGAAAGGATTCATTATTGTTAAGGATCATAATAGATGTAATTTTTTACTGACAATGATGACACAGTCCTTTTCTTCATTCCATTCCCTACATTTATTCACACATGACATTTCTGTGTTACCTTTTCAAGGTTTTAGTTTGGAGTAAACATTTTAAAATCACCACCTATCAGAATGTGAGCTATCCTTGCCAGATCCTGTCACTATATGGTTAGCACTAGCAAATTTACTTAATTCTTCAAGCAGGTCATCAAGAAGTTTCAATAGTTCTAGTTTTGATTCTATTGGAGTCAATTTATGTTCATATTACTTCGTTATTTCTTCCATAGGCTTCATCTTCACTTCCCCACTAGGTTTTCTTATAAATAAATTATCAATAATCATTGTATTGACACAACAGTTGGGACGTAGTTTTGTTGCTACAACGGTAAATCCTTTACCATACTATTTAATTATAAAGAAATGAAAATGCATATGGTGAAGTGTAGCTAGATAGCATCAAAAAGGACTGATTTCCTCCATATATCAAAACCAATTGTAAAGGCTCCTTCCTTCACTTTATTTGACTATTCAGAGGTATGGACATAAGCCACCCACCCAGAGTCACCAACAATCTTATGTGCAATACAAAGTCCATCTACAGTGAGGTTTGGTTTGAAACACTTCCCAACGCTGGCTGTCTATCCCACAGTTCAGACTCTGGGTTAATCCAACCTTTGGTACGGGGAGAATGCATCTACCAAAGCTCTGTGAAATCAAGATTGCAGAGTCAAAATGCTCTTTAGACCAAGGAGAAGCAAATAGATTTTGATTCTCCTCTGCATATGAGTTATATGGGAACTATGGTAGTGAATTTTTAGATTCAGCCATTACTATTTCCATGTATATTTTTCATTGTATTCATCCCATGTTCCTTCTTTCTAAACATTGTTTATTACTCCTGCTATTTCTTATATTTATTGTATCTTGATTGATTATAAAGGGAAGAGTGGCAAACATGATGAATGGTTGGTTGATGAGGGTCTAATAACATCATCATCAATGGATAAGGAATAAGTGATTGTATGATTTTGTTTTTCTACAGCATAAAAAAATAGATTATTGGCATTGCCATTTGCTTGTTCACCGTTATGTTTTGCAAAGGCTCCTTCCTTCACTTTATTTGACTATTTAAAGGTATGGACACAAGCCACCCACCCAGAGTCACAAACAATCTTATGTGCAACACAAAGTCCATCTACACTGAGGTTTGGTTTGAAACTATTCCCAACGCTGACTGTCTATCCCATAGTTCAGACTCTGGTTTAATCCAACCTTTGGTACGGGGAGAATGCATCTACCAAAGCTGTGTGAAATCAATATTGCAGAGCCAAAATGCTCTTTAGACCAAGGAGAAGCAAATAGATTTTGATTCTCCTCTGCATATGAGTTATATGGGAACTATGGTAGTGAATTTTTAGATTCAGCCATTACTATTTCCATGTATTCTTTTCATTGTATTCATCCCATGTTCCTTCTGTCTAAACATTGTTTATTGTTCCTGTTATTTCTTATATTTAATGTATCTTGATTGATTATAAAGGGAAGAGTGGCAAACATGATGAAGGGTTGGTTAATGAGGGTCTAATAACATCATCATCAATGGATAAGGAATAAGTGCTTGTATGATTTTGTTTTTCTACAGCATAAAAAAATAGATTATTGGCATTGCCATTTGCTTGTTCACCGTTATGTTTTGCAAAGGCTCCTTCCTTCACTTTATTTGACTATTTAAAGGTATGGACACAAGCCACCCACCCAGAGTCACAAACAAGCTTATGTGCAACACTAAGAAAATCTACAACAAGGTTTGGTTTGAAACTATCCCTAATGCTGGCTGTCTATCCCACATTTCAGACTCTAGGTTAATCCAACCTTTGGTATCGGGAGAATGCATCTACCAAAGCTCTGTGAAATCAAGATTGCAGAGGCTAAATGCTATTTATACCAAGGAGAAGCAAATAGATTTTGATTCTCCTCTGGATATGGGTTAAATGGGAACTATGGTAGTGATTTTTTAGATTCAACCATTACTATTGCCATGGATTCTTTTCACTATATTCATCCCCTGTTACTTCTTTCTAAACTTTGTTTAATGTTCTTGCTATTTCTTCTACTTTCTTTATCTTGATTGATTATAACGGGAAGAGTGGAAAATGTGATGAATGGTTGGTTGATGAGGGTCTAATAACATCATCATCAATGGATAAGGAATAAGTTCTTGTAGCTTTTTTTTTTCTACAACATCAAAAAATAGATTGTTGGCATTGCCATTTCCTTGTTTCGCGTTATGTTTTGTTTTCCTTTTTTTATCGAAACTAAATTCATCATTGGACTTATCTGTAGACTGAATTATATGTAATAACAAAGAAGCTTATCTTTTAATGCCTCTTGGAAGTTTCACTTCCCTCTCTTGTTCAAAATGGACCTGATCATGCTTAGAAAATACAATATCTGAAGATATTTTTGATAAGACCATTGTAGAAGAATGAATGCTTTACCATTTCTGCCACCTGCTCACTTAGAATGGCCTTTCTTGGTCATCAATTCATCTACAATTTTGTTTTTTTCTTCGTAGCACACTCATCCTGGAAACGATTGATGATTGTTAAGGATCATAATAGATGTAATTTGTTACTAACAATGATGACACATCCTTTTCTCCATTCCATTCCCTACATTTATTCAGAGATGACATTTTAGTGTTACCTTTTCAAGGTTTCAGTTTGGAGTAAACATTTTCAAATCACCACCAAAGAGAGATTAAGAACACCTTATACCTAAGAAAGTGTGTTTAATCACACTACCTCTTTCCTCATAGATAGTGATGGTTTTTCGTCATCAAAGTCTTGCTTGGTTGAATCACCCCTATAACCACCAAAACAATTTTGTTTTGACCTTTTAATACTTCCATAATTTTGTATGATAGATTTACTTATGTTATCATAGTTAGATTTACTTCCATTCTTCCACAAAGCATCCTATCCTATAGTCCTACTAGCTTGAAGTTCATATTCAATGTAACTTCAATTGCATATGGTGAACAGACTCGTGGAGCCTATGAGGCATATTATTAGAGTGTGATTTTCATGCTTGTGTCCGTCTTCTTCTTATCTTGCTGATGAGGTTAATTCCCTAGGCTTCTCTCTAGATTTCAGTGATTTGTCTTCCTACAACTGTGATATTTCTTGAGAATTATAGAGGCTGGAAATAATTTCATCCCCACCTCCAGTTTTCCCTCCAAAGGAGACTGCATCTTAGGCCAAGTGGATAGGTAGATTTGTGAAGTCGAGACATTTAGAAGAACATGGGCAAAGTAGGATCGCATGGAATGTATCACCATTATTAAAAAAAGTTGCAACATCAGGTACTCTTGAAACTGAAAATTTGGAGATTATTTTTAAAAGTTTGGTAGAAGATTTGGAATCAACATCAACAGACTTGTAGAGGAAGACAACAACACAGTTGAGGTTAGATGCAAAAAATAACATGGAGAATAGGATTGTGCATGTTATTCTACCCCACCGAGGTTACAAGTGGAATACCACTATTGTCTTGGTGCTCCCATGCCCTTCTTTCATGCTTGCAGAGTTGTGGCTCCAGGGTAGGAAAGCCTTAAAAATGCACACTTTTTTTGGATTGGATATTTAAGAAATTAGTAGGCAATTTAAGGCTTTCAAAAATAATGTTCTCAAGAAAACCCACTGCCTGTGGTTGTTGATCCCTATTTTCTTGTTTGGCATTATGTTTTGTTTTCATTTTTTATTGAAGCTAAATTAATCATTGAACTTATCTATAGACTGAATTATGTGTGATACCAAAGAAACTTCTCTTTTAATGCCTCTTCGAAGTTTCACTTCCCTCTCCTGTTCAAAATGGACCTAATCATGCTTAGAAAATACAATATCTGAAGATATTGTTGATAAGACCATTGTAGAAGAATGAATGCTCTACCCTTTCTCCCACCTGCTTGCTTAGAATGGCCTTTCTTGGTCATCAAATCATCTATTGATTTTGCTTTTTGCTTCACAGTGCACTCCTCCTGGAAAGGATTCATGATCGTTAAGGATCATAATAGATGTAATTTGTTAATGACAATGATGGCACAACCCTTTTTCATTCCATTCCCTACATTTGTTTACACATGACATTTCAGTGTTACCTTTTCAAGGTTTTAGTTTGGATTAAACATTTTAAAGTCACCACCTATTGTTTTTGTTTTCTGCTTCACAGTACACTCCTCCTTGAAAGGATTCATGACCGTTAAGGATCATAATAGATGTAATATGTTATTGACAATGATGACACAGTCCTTTTCTTCATCCCATTCCCTACATTTATTCACACATGACATTTCAGTGTTACCTTTTCAAGGTTTTAGTTTGGAGTAAACATTTTAAAATCACCACAAAGAGAGATTAGGAACACCTTAAAAAGAAAATACGCTATTTTTATAGATACCAACTTGAAACCATGTCTGACCCAATCACATTTTCAACATAATTGAAGGGTTTTGATAAAGAGAAACACCCATTCTTAGGTCAAAATAATCCTATGGAGTTGGGTTAGCTTGGAATGAATGCAGTGCCTAATTACCAAAGCACAAATAATCAATTAGACACCTTTGTTATCCCCAGTGCTAGTTGTCTATCCCATAGTTCAGACTCTAGGTTAATCCACCCTTTGGTACTGGGAGAATGCATCTGCCAAAGCTTTGTGAAATCAAGATTGCAGAGGCTGAATGCTCTTTAGACCAAGGAGAAGAAAATAGATTTCAATTCTCCTTTGCATATGGGTTATATGGGAACTATGGTAGTGAATTTTTAGATTCAACCATTACTATTGCCATGGATTCTTAGTGCATTAATCTAGTTACTGAGTGGAATCCCTGAGACAACCTATATCTCTTATGATCTGAAGAAACTTCAGCTGTTGTAGACAATATGTGTCAGATTTATAGGGAAATTCTCCACCTAGGATCACAGGTGGAATCCAAGATGCAAAAAGAAAAGCATTAGTATAAAAATGAGTGTGCTTTATGTGATAAGTTAAAAATCAGTACTAAATAGTCTTTACAATTTAAATATTTATGGACAGTTATTTTTTTAGTTTCCTTAGAAAACAAAAACTTTTCCTCGGTGCGCCCACAGATAGGAAAAAGAGCAGAGTTATCTACTTAGTGGCTTGGATATTGTTTGCTTTAATGCAAAATGTAAAAAATTGGAAGAAAGCAACTTATTGTTTGTCTGTTCAATGTACAAATTGTTTTTTGTGATGTGGTTTTGCTCCAACTGGTATCCAAGCTCATGAATTTTTTTACCCTTATAGTATGCAATCCTTCTTATGCTACTCTCATTGCCTTTTGGATTTCTTTGTTACAAAAGAAAACCAAACTATTCTTTTGCTATTAAATGCTTAACACATTCATTTATAATTTCCCCAGTTCTAAACCTTTCACTATCCTGCTCTGTTATCTTGCACATGGTTTTCGAACATGTGAGCAAAATTGTCAGCCAACTCTCCATCTGAAACCTCTTGGACTAAGGCTTCCATCCATCCTTCACGATCTGATAGATATTGTTCAATAGTTTCAGTACATTCCTTTGCTAACCAAAGCTTAATCCTTTGCAAAACTACCCCTCCACCTTGATAATCCATAGATATGTCCTTCTTTTTGTTAATTGTTGGATAGAGAGAATTTCCATTCTACCATCTTTTCATTTGAAATTTTTGATAGGACAAAAGGAGGTCTTTGTTAGAGAAGTTCAGGAGCATTTGGAAATGAAAAAGAATCATCAGTTCTTAAGACTATATCAACATAACATGGCCATTAATTTCCTTGAAATGAGGGAAACTTGAGAACAATGAAGACACCACCTAAGTATTGATAATAGACTTAGTATTTTGAATTTAATAATCAATTCATCAGTTTTCTTGACTACTCTATTTAAAATCACCTTCAACTGATTTAGTGTTGTCTCTAAACCTACTTTTTCTGTGTGAGCATCCTTTCTTGCTTGCTTTTCACCTTCAACCTCCAAGATAGCCTCCTTAAGTCATGTCTGTTTTCTCTTAATTGCATCTTCTTTCAAGTTTAAGGATTCATCTAATTGTTTTGCAATCTTTTTTTCTGCCCTCGAGGTCTCTAAAATTTGTTGGAGAGTGTTTTCTTGTTTCCTTGCAATTTTTTCACTTCGATTATTTCTTTATCTGCAACCATATTCGAGTAATTCAATGAAATATATACTCTTAATAGATAGTGTTCACTGAAAAGTCACATTACTATTATGGATACTCTTAATATTATAGTGATAGCTGAAATCTCTCATTACTACTCTGTATAATCTTAATATTATAGTCTCATCCTGAAATATTAGGACCATTTTTCTCCATGCATGCATTTCACTTCAACGATGTTCCCTGCTATGTTTAGGTTGTTTAGAAGTTAGAACGTTGTATAGGTTCTATCAAAGAAAGGTCATGCCCATTTAGAACCTGCATCATACATGCTCATATTTTTCTCTTTACTGTCACATATTTTTCAGGCAAGATAGGCCCTATCACATAATAACAATGCAATGATGATTTTGTTATTTAATTTGGTCAGGGAGTCAGTCTACTAAAATGAATGCATAGTACACCATGTCTAATTTATAACAATCCAGGGTTATTTCAATGACAGTTTTGTTGCAAAGTAAAATAGTAACAAAAAATGGAAATAGTGTTCTGTTGTAAATAGCTGGAGATATAAAAATTAGGATATGGTAGTAGACGTGACCATATGCTTGAAACCTTGTACTGTGATTGTAAATGGAATTTGCATGAAAATTCAACATACACAACTAATATGGGAATGTTTAACTAAGGATCAAAGGCAATGAGGACCTATGGGCTAATATTTGCACTGATTTGAGCATGGTTTCATCAATAATTTACAATATATTATGATTACATTTTTTTCAGCCAAGATAGACCTTATCACATAAGAATAATGCGATGATGATTTTGTCATTTAATTTGATCAGGGGAGTCAATCTACTAAAATGAATGCATAGTACACCATGTCTAATTTATAACAATCCAGAGTTATTTCAACCATAGTTTTGCTGCAAAGTAAAATAGTAACACAAAATGGAAATAGTGTTCTATTGTAAACAACTAGAGATATAAAAATTAGGATATGGTAGTAGACATGACCATATGCTTGAAACCTTGTCTTGTGATTGTAAATAGCAGTTGCATGAAAAATAAACATACACAACTAATGTGGGAATGTTTAACTAAGGACCAAAGGAAATGAGGACCTATGGGCTAATATTTGTACTGATTTGAGCATGGTTTCATAAATAATTTACAATATAATATGATTATATTATTGCTAAATTGTCAGTCTCCTCTTATTCTTCATAATTATTATTTCTCTGTAAATTTTAGATATCAACGAGAATAAGTGAGAATTGAAGCTTCGATAAATTTATAGACTTCAAAATCTAAAGCTGAAACCAAAAAACTTGAGGCATAAGGAGTATGCCTTTAAATATTTGTACACATTTTCCTGTTAAAACACTCAATGATATTTCATCCATGCAACATCTTTTTCTACTACATAATAATTGGAAAATTGTCTTGGATAGCTTAATAAATAGATTGTAGAGTACAAAAATTTGAAACACCATGCATTTGGAACGAATGTTTCAAACATGCGTAGGTTTATGAAATTTACAATTTATAGTATCAAGTATGTTACGCATGTCTGATTGTTCCTAACATGCATAGGTTTATGAAATTATTAATGTCCATTTTTAACTATGCTTGAAAAAGAATGATCATATAGAAGTTGTCCTAATAAACCTCTTCATTTTTATGTTTACAAGCCTAGATAACCATTCAATTATAAAAAAATTAAACATGCTTCTTTCCCTTTAGTTCATAAATTTTCATGTAGTGTTATAGGAATGTAATGAATGTTAAACATATTTTGCGAAGAAAACCACATTTTTGAGTTTTCTTTTGTATAGTACTTATTTTGTTGTCTTTACTTTCAGAAAATGACAAAAAACCTTATTGAGAATGCTATTTTCTCAATGCTATCTGGATCTACTCATATTCAAACATACCTACAAATTGTTGAAGCTGAACCCATATAATCAATGAAAAATTCAACTCCACGATATCGCACTGCCATCTCTGATGGCACACATAAGAAACACCTTATGCTTCCAATAGATTTCAATGACCTCGTAGCAATAAGCTTGCTACAAAAGGGTTCTATTATAAATGTTAGAAGTTGGACTACTTTAGCTATTGGTCCATCAATGTAAGTTTCTTATAAATTTCTTATTTTAACTTTAGCATTTTTATCGATAACACTTCTGATTCTAACAATTATTCCTATGATTTCATTTGTCGTGTAGGTATATAAAGCTAATAGACTTCGAGATTTCTACTTCATCTACACCCTTAATTGGTAATATAAAAAATATGAGTATCCTAATCACATCTGAAGAAGATGCTCCCTCCTCATCGAACAAAGATCCTTCATCAAAAAGGCACTGCCCTCTTTGAACTACTCCAACCCCATCCATCATCCCATTCCAAATTCCCATCAAATCATTAAGCCCTTACCATTCAAATTGGTGCATAAAAGGATATGTTCAGAGGAAAACAACTCTTCGACAATTTTAGAATCAATACAGACCCAGTAAAGTGTTTGGCTTTGACCTGTTTGATACAGAAGGTGGAGAAATACATATTACTTATTTCAACAATGTTGCCAATTCTTCTTTGAGAAAATCCAACATGGAAATGTCTACATTGTCTCTAAAGGGAATGTGAAAAATGCTAATAAGCAATACAACCACTTAAAAAATGACTGGAAAATTTTGTTAAATGCAACATCTACCATAGAGCATGTTGCCAGCGAAAAAACACATAAGCCAACGATGCAATTCAATATAAAATAAATCAATGAGATTAGAACAACAAACATCAACTACATAGTTGATATTCTTGGTATTGTCATTGACATTTCCAGTGTGTCCACCATACATAGAAAAGATGGCTCTAAAGTTACTAAACAAACACTACAACTTCAAGACATGTCTGGGTATAACATGGATGCAATATTTTGGGGAGGAAATTTTGATGTCATATCACAAGAAATATCCTCCCTATGTGTTTCAGGAAATAACCCCATCATTGCAATTTATTCTGCCTGTGTTGGATAATTTAATGGAAAAAATATTGGCACTACAATGAGATCCATTATTCTTGTATATCATGACATTGAAGAGGCCCACACACTAAAGTCATGGTTTAAAAAACAAGGTTCGACTACACCTTCTACATCCTTGACAATAAGATGTCCTTTTGGCCATCAACAAGCAAAAATAACAATTGCTGATATTTATAGTATGGATTCCTCAGAGAAACTAGCATTCTTCTAATTCAAGGGCACAATAACACAAATTGGGATGGACAGTTTTTACTACATTTCTTGCGCGTCCATCGTTGATGGGAAAAAATGCATGAAGAAACTTATTCCACAAAATATAGGCATGTGGTTTTGCCCAAAATGCAACACCAAAGTAATTGACTGTGATTACAAATACTTATTGAATATTGACATACAAGGTCACACTGGTGAATTAGCTTCAACTGTTGCTTTTGAGGATGCGGGATCTACAATTCTTGGGAATAATGCCAAAGACTTCTACTTGTTATCCTCATATCCAAATTTAATCAAGGAAATTATCTCCAAAGCACTATGGAGAGATCATATCTTCACACTATCAGTGAACATAGAAACTTTCAAAGGAATACCATCATTGAAATGTGTTATCATGAAAGAATAAATCTTGCATTTCACAACAGAATCCAACAACATTATTTGAGCGATTGATAACATCTTGATATCATAGGTATATATCGCAAAATGTATTCCTCTCTTTCTGACAGTTTCTATTATCTTATTCTATAAATACAATTTTCCACCATATACTATTACATGCATTCTCGACAAATTCTCTTATATAGCATTGAAATAAATATGCATCCTCCATTGTATCTAACATTGTGTATGTACACTTATTCACATTTTTTCATCTTTTTCTTTTAACAAATGAGGTAACTTGCTGCATTACACATGCAACTATCCACGTGTATAAATGAAAATAACTAAAAGGTTCTTTCAAACACATTATTCAAATAAAAAATTCACATAAAACTATTCAAAACATCAATTTATTTCTCCATTTTCACTTTTATACAGTAACATGGTTGTTCTCTCCAAACAACATTCCTGTTTTCCCCTCTCTTGCCTATAGGGACCATAATTTTTGCAGATGTATTCTTCTTGTCATGATGAATGTGTCCAAAGATACTATGTAGCAAATAAATAATGAATAAATGCACGATGTCGTGAGCTTTATCGGGCAAAAAAAAGCATCACAGAATGTCAAAGAAACAAAAAACAGAAGGAAAACCAACATTCATCGTTTGAAACGTATGGTGAACATTCACATTTTCCATCAAACCTCTCCGTATTTTCTAATTCCCACCCCGAAAATAATCCTCCTTTTAAATTATCAAACTCTCTATCTTTTCAGCAAACCTCTCAAACAAATACATCCATACCTCATTGCCCTAACCCCTCCTTCGCACATGCTTTCAGCAATGTTTATACTACTAAAGCACATCAAAAATTCCGTACAAATATTGATAAACTTGCACCTAAATGCCCATGCTCCATTTGTCTTGAATCATATCCTGGAATACATATCCACAATTTGAACCAAATGTATTGCTCCTCCAGATGCATCTTTGAAAAAAAGGGTCATTGCTTCTCATTATCAAACAACATGGACCTTATTCCTCAGCCAGTTGTCCTTACGTCTCTTTCACAAATAGAAGAAATGCTCATTTCTAGGGTTTACCCTATATTGAAGGTAACACATGCACGTGGTGGCCAACATAAATACAGTGGCCACACAATTTGTTTTCCACAAGACATTACAAAAATCGCAAGCATGTTGCCACGATGTGTTGAAGACTTGGACATTCCAATTGTCACCCATCATAGTAATGACCACCATGCTTATGATTTCATTGTTAGTAGACATCGCGTTCTCGCGGCATTAGAATACAAATTGGCAAATGACCCATACTATAAGAATGCTTGTATTGATAACAACGCACTAGCACCATTACCAGCTATCCCCACCGATGTCTCCTCCTCCCTTCTCCATTCCAATAATATAGAAACAACTGTCCACCTTTCAACTGAACCACCACTTGAGCCCACTGAAGATTCCACAAACCCATCCCTACACTAAACATCATCATTCATACCCATTATTCCTAATACAAATACAAAATCCAATAAATCTACCATTATTTACATACTTACAACCACCATTTTGATACTATAATTGAATGGCCACTAATTAGCTTATCCCCAACCAATGGACACAACACAGAATGTCTACTCTCTATGGCTTTCCCCATAGGAGCTACAATGCCCAATCAATAAAGAATGAAAGTAGTGCAGTTACATGTATATGCACTTCATCTCATACATTACTATGATAACGGATTCAACAAACACCCATGCTTTCGTTATTACATATATAATATCATGATGCGACATTGCAATCAAGCAATAGCTTCAGTTTTTGTGAAAAATAACATCATAGATAACTTTCTAGCATCTATTCAAGATCTGAACATCTAATTAGAATAATTTCCAGACGAGCAATTGGCAGAGAAAGTCATGCGATTCGGTTGCTCTTTACATGGAACAGATCTTTTTGGCACAAAGCTAAAAATGAACCCATGGACATGATATCACAGCTCGGTTGCCCGACGTTCTTCTTCACATTAAGTGCAGCTGATACAAAATGGCCTGATCTTCATGCAGTCATGCCTGGATGTCAACCTTCTGATATTGCAAACCAACAAAAATGGAGAAATGATAACATTATCTCTAACCCACATATAACATCAATATATATGCAGCGTATATTCACAACATTTTGTGAAGTTCTCTTAGAGAAACACTTGTAGACAAAAGACTACTGGTATAGGTATGCATTCTACCACATTTCTCTCATAACTCTCTAAACACAATACCTCATATACTACAAAATTATCTTACGAAAATGCATACTTGATAGGTATGAATGGCAACATAGAGGATCTGCACATATCTATGGTTTCCCTTGGATAGAAAATGCACTTGATATGGAAAGCCTCAACTGGGAAGACACATAAGTAGTCGATATTACTAGGTAGTTCTTCGACAAATATATTTCATCTTAGGACCCTCATATTCCTTCGATTACAAACCAACAAATTACTTGGACAAATCCAAAAGACCATTGTATATTGTCCACGCTGCAAATCTTCAGAACCAATCCTTTCAATGATAGTGAACAACTCATCAATTGTGTTGAACGTCACACAAAATGCACCAAAAGCACATGCCTATGAAAAAAGGATCTTCATTCGAATGTCGCTATAAAGCACCATGGGAATTACATCCAAAATCATCCTTATTCATTGACTCCAATGGCCAAAAAACATACACCCCTACTAACAACGATGATCGACTCAATACCCATATCCCTACCATCGTATCTATTTGGTGTGCAAATGTTGACTGCCAATCAATACTCTCCATACATGCTGTGCAAAAATATATCGTAAAATATGCATCCAAATTAGAAAAAAAATATGAAAGCTTCCACCACATACTACGTAGAATTGTCCTTGCTTCACCCATTATTGACCTAGCAAAATCTGCATTTCGAAAATTCCTTGCAGAAACCCTTGTTGATTGTGAAATTGGAGCATAAGAGACCTGCCATATGCTATAAAAATTACCATTAACATTGTGTAGTCGATCATTCTTTTTTCTAAACGTAAGCCAAAAAATTTATATGCGCCTTCCAAAAACTAACACCACCTCCTCGACATCCCCACACATCATAGATACATATATCCAACACCCTTCTACCCTAGAATCCACATCACTTATAGAAGTAGCAAGATCCTGATCATATGATCCTCGTCGCCAAACAAACAAATGGAAACTTAGACCTACAGAAGAAATTATTTGGGTCATACCATGTTACTCCTCCATACCATCCACAACCGAACCTTACTATTCTGAGTTTTGCAGAGTTGAACTTATGCTATACAAACCCTTTTGCCATATTGTACAAGTTATAGGAGATTTTGCTGCAGAATTCATCACAAATTAGAAAACATTTTGTCCATTCTACAAACCTTGGCATCAACACCGCACACTATCTGATATTGAATCTATCACAGATGATAACTCAATTTTTCATGAAGAGTATCCTCCAGAAACCATGGAAACAAATGAATGGGAATTACTCTCCCAATTATACCCTACAAATGAGCTCCTCATAAATGACCTTGACATGCTTGGCCTTCATGGCTTTAATGACAACCATAACTAGAATCATACCACTATCCCATTAGATCTACAAAATAATGCCATAGAATTCATTGAGAATAGCCACTCCATCCAACACATTATTCAAGCATGTCAACATATCCTGATGACCCTTACTACATTATCTCCAATGCAAAGAAAATCTCTAAATATTATTTCTAATAATTTTGCTAAGAAGGATAGTTTAGCCACTCTCAGAATGATAATACAGGGCATTGCTAGTACAGGAAAATCCCTCCTAACCAGTTCCATCAAAGATATGCTCATTACCCTTGCAAGCTCAGAACCTTCATCGCTCATGCTTCTCACCCCTACAGGTGTTACTACCTTCAACATACAAGCATCAAAAATCAATTCCGCTTGCCACCTTCTTATAAAGGATCTTACTCCCTTAGAAGGCAATACTCGTACAAAATTCCAAGAAGAACTCAAGCATATAAGGTACATACTAATCGATGAAATGAGCTTCATTGGGCCAAAGATTCTTAGCCATATTGACGAATGTCTTCGAGAGGCATTTCCACTGCAAAGAAACACTCCTTTCGGCAATTGTTCCATTATATTGGTTAGTGATCTCGATCAATTACCACCCGTCAAAGACATACCTCTATACGTAGGCACGAGCCACAGAAGCGCACTGTGGAACACCTTCAACACAGTGATCACATTAGATAGAATATTTCGTCAACAAGGCAACAACATCACCCTGGTTACTTTTAGGAACATCCTCTAGAACATTAGAAATGCTAATCCAACAATTGACGACTACAACATACTCATGTCGCGCATAGATTCCTTTTTATCAGAAGATGAAATACATTCCTTCCATGATTCCATGCATCTATTTCCAACAAATTCTCAAACAATGGTCCATAATAAGAAAATGATAAAATATCTAAACAGTTTGGTCGTAAGATCCATTAATGAAGATTACAACACATATTCCAACATTTCCTCAGAAGACAAGCAACTTGAGCGAATAGTGTTACTATGCAATGGCCAAAAAGTAATGTTAACTTCCAATTTTTGGGTTTCAGCCGGACTTGTTAATGGTTCCCTCGGAAAAATTGTAACCATCATTTACAAAGAATCAATTGCACCTCCACAACTTCCAACAATTGTTGTCGCAACTTTTCCCATATACATCGGCCCTCCTTGGGATGAAATAAATCCCACTCACTTGATTGTTCCAGCAATAAAAAGAAATGGACATACATAAATTCCAGTAAATATGGCTTGGTCATTAACCATACATAAATCTCAAGGTATGACACTGCCAAAAGCAACAATTGACATTAGGAAAACTAAATGCCAAGGTCTCACATTCATATCAATTTCAAGAGTACCTTCTCTACAAGATCTTTGGATCTACCCTGCATTCAATTTTGATCATTACAATAAAATAAAGGACAACAAAAATATTGCTCGTAGAAAACACACAGAAGAAATTCTTCGTTCAATGCCACCTCTAGACAATCTGCTCCAATCCATATGTTAACATCACCAAAAGGTTTCTTTTATTTATTAAGCTCAATCTATTTCATAGCATATCGTTCATATCTTTCAACAATAATCAAATTTAATCATTATTAATCATGTTTGGAAATATTACAATTTCATTATATTTTCTGTATAGTTGATTCTAACATTTTCTTTCTTTTCCAACAGGACATATGGACTCAGAAATAGCACAACTATATAACTATTGGGACAAAATTGAGGCATCAATACTTACATTGCAACATATAAAAAACAAATTTCTTCCATTACCAAATCTACCAGTACCTTTATACCGTCTCCTTCCAACTATAAGATTATTACTATAAATAAAATCTTCCCTAAAACGCATAAACCACATTTATCAACATGACAGAATGCGAAAAATACGAGCAGAATGGCAATCATGAAATATGCATCTCCAATTACGCATAAATCTCCAATGGTGTTCGGTATGCCATCGTTCACCTTGCATCTTCGACTAACAATACTTTAATCCCCATGACAAAGGTAAGTTTATTTCCATTCATTCCAATTTCATTTTAACACAACTCACATGCAAACTATTACTAATAAATTTCACAATTACAAACTTTAAACAGATATACATTTTCTAGGTTCATTGCTGCTTCTTCAGAACTTTGTTGCCTGCAACAAATTACAATGCATCTTCAAATATGGAATGACAACCAAAATGTTCTTCAAAAAATTACATTTCTTTCCTCACCTCATCCGCTACAATTTACTACTTGTATTTTTCAATTGCAACTTGAAACATGACGTTTCAAGATCAAAAGACTTTCTTTGTTACAAACATTCTACTTTCTGTAAATTATACCATATGTATATCACATGGATTCATCTTCCACCATTACATGCAATCTTATTTATTAAATATTATTATCAATAACCTTTCCCATGTAAACTACTATTAAAGAATTTCCATAATAAATGTACATTTTCCAAAATATTAATATTACTTCTACAACACATTGACAAAATAAAATTTCAACTATAAAATGGCAACCATCAGGTTGTTCACAATCATGTATCATAGTATCGCTTTTTTCAACTCTTTCATTAAAAACCACTTGTATTTTTTAATAATGCCATAAATATGTAACATATGGAAAAACATAATCTCCACCAAAAAAAGTTAACAAAAAAAAAAAAACCTTACAATATTGAACAAAAGGATATTCAGATAAACAACAACTATTTCATTGATAATGGATAACCTCTGCATGACATTAACTATAGCTCATTATCATCACTATTGATTTCAAAAATGTCCATTCAGATGTTGCTATTCTTCCAAACACTATTGTTACTTACAAAATATCCATATTCAAAACACACATAACTAATACTTTCAATCGTAACTCAAATTGATCCACCCCTTACTTTCAACAATGTCTATTCACAAGTCACTATTATTCCACACTAATTTTATTTACAATAAAACCAGGGAAAATTTTAAGAACCCCCCCTGAATTTATAAATATAATAAATGGGTGAATCTCCATGGTATATAGGAAAAATGGAAGGCGATTTTATCAATAATATAATATGTATATATAATTTTTTGGCGAATCTCTCACCAGGATGGCGAATATTTTACTCAATTATAAAATCTTGTAAGATCTTGGCGAGTCTTTCACTAAATAATAAAACTTTGTAAAGTCCTAGTGAATTTTAGCATAGGCTACATGCTGGTTTAATTCCCCCATTTAAATAGGCTACATTCCAGGTGAATACCATGGGTCAATACCATGTGCCATTTTGGTGAATACCATGGGTCAATACCATGTGCCATTTTTGTTTTTATTAATTCTAATATTAGGGTTAATAATGGTTTTTTGCATGGTATTAATAACAATCTAGTCCATGGTATTTGTCCCATAGTATTTTGGCCATAGGTTTCACCTAAATATAACCCATTTTCTAAGTGTTCGTAAATATAAGGTGACTTATGGAGTAAATATAAAAAAATGTTTTATTTTTTTACCATACCTCTCGTTTATTTATATTTTTATTAATTTACCATACCTCTTTTACAAATATGGTATTTGGCCCATAGGATTCACTTAAATAAAACTTCTTTCTTGAGCCTTCATAAATAGAACGAGGGTTATGGACTAAATATAAAAAGAGGTTTTATTTATTTACGATATGTCTAGTTTATTTATATTTTTATTTATTTACCATACCTCCACTTTACTTATATTTTTATTTGTTTACACCCTTACATGTATATAAGGTGACTTATGGAGTAAATATAAAAAACGTTTTATTTATTTACCATACCTCCACTTTACTTATATTTTTATTTGTTTACACCCTTACATGTATATAAGGTGACTTATGGAGTAAATATAAAAAATGTTTTATTTATTTACCATACCTCTCATTTATTTATATTTTTATTAATTTACCATACCTCTTTTATAAATATGGTATTTGGCCCATAGGATTCACTTAAATAAAACCTATGCTTGAAAATGGGCGAATGGATTCACTTAAATAAAACCTATTCTTGAAAATGGGCGAATGGAAGGTTGTAAGTCCTAATTTCAAGGTCTAAATTTACCTTTTTTACCCTCTCCCTTAAAATAAGGTGGGCTATTTGAGGTGATTTGTAAAAATGTACTATGATACAAAATATTCGCCCACTAAAAACTTAAAACCCCTTAATTTCGCCAAAGGGCGAACATTCGCCCCTAAAATTATCCTTGAATAAAACCATATTCAGCATACACATAACTAAAAATTTCAATTGCAACTCATTATCATCGACCCTTCCTTTCAACAATACCCATTCACATGTCACTCTTCTTCCACATTCGATGCTTTATGGCATTTCCTTTGCAACATTAGATGCAAATGCTAATCATATCTTACGAAAAAAACATTGAATATTTGAACAAATGACTCAAAAGAATAGCATCTTCTATGATGACAAAAACAAAGATGAGTCAGAATATAACAAAACTCATCCTTACGAAGTTGAAGAATAACAGGCTTCATTATCACCGTTCTGCACTGCCCTGCAACGCTTTCGATGTATTCTAAGCCTTTACTTTCGTAGGGTTTGAAGGGAATTCTATATTTATTTTTATTTTAGAGTAAAAAAAATAAATAATAACTTATGGTTCCGAGTTTCCAGGCATTAAAACACGGGCGGGAGAAAGCAAGATTTTAATTTTAAATAAAATTGTAAATAACAATTAAATCTTTTAAAAGAGGAATGTCTTTTTTGTGTTAAAATGACCACATTAATACTCTTCTTTTAAGTTTCTTTAATTTTTTTTTTAAATAATATATATTGAAGACTTAATATTTAATAAAATAATATAT
Organism: Pinus tabuliformis; assembly: GCA_031772625.1. NCBI lineage: Eukaryota > Viridiplantae > Streptophyta > Pinopsida > Pinales > Pinaceae > Pinus > Pinus tabuliformis. The sequence goes on along the minus strand of CM062812.1, from coordinate 996,109,137 downwards.
ATGGAAGACTTAATATTTAATATTGTTAACTTTCAAAATTCTCACTCTGACCTCACATTTTTGCCAGAAACAAAGCAGAAAGACGAAAATGGTGTATTATGATATCCCAATCATAACCATAACGACAAAACTATTTTAAGAAAAATAAAAAGTCAATGGCTAAAAATATAGTATTATATTACAGTTTTTGTTAGTTTGTATAAAAGTGCGAGTAGTAATACTATCTTTCTTAAATAAAAGACCTTGAGTATATAATTTTTTAAATAAAAGACTGCGAGTAAATAAACCCTTATAGGAAAAGTATATGTTATCAACTACTTTGGATGTCAATGGTTTTCTGGATGATGCCATGATCCGGATTTAGACAGGAACGCAATAGATTACAGAGATAACCATAAATACAGAGATGCGATAACCATAAAAACAGAGATGTAGCGGAAATAATACTTCATTTCATTAATGGAGAATACTGAAATATGCTTACAAACAGAAATGGAAAGAAAACCAGCTAGGGCGATGGTAGCTTATCTCTGAGAAGAGATGTGGCGGCTACATGCCTCTGAACTATTTCGAACTGTGTTACAATGAGGCTCGAAGGCCTATTTATTGTTGAGAAACAATGGAAAACCCTTCACATCCCAAAACCTAACCCTAGAAGATGAAACGCCAAATTGTGGGCCCCGTTTGGGTAAATTGGTACATCAATTTCCCGGGGTCGTAACTTTGGCATACGATCTCCGTTTGACGTGTACGATAGCTCGTTAGAAAGATCTATCCGAGTACTACCACTTTGGGAGGCAACAGACCGATGTTGCCCCAGATTCCCAAAAAACGTCGTTTAGGGCCTTAAAACGGCTCCAGAAGTTGAGGACCCGAAAAACTGCTAAAAATAGTAAACTGTGCTACAATTTAGGAAACTGAGAAGACTGAAAGAGACAGTTGTGGGGGTCCAAATGGGATAGGTGGGTGGCCACCAACATCCACCTGGATCATTCCTCCCCCCTTAGGAAGCAATGGTCCCCATTGCGTTGAGTTCCTCCATCTGCTTAACTTGTCCTACAATCTTTGATGTGTCCAGTGATGGTGGGAAGCATGGTCGACGATGGTCCATATTGAACACTTGGTGCAGGTGAAGGAATGGAGGAATGTTGTGCTTCAAAGCATTGTTTCCCATAGCCTTAGTACTAGCGTAAGGACCATGTCAGAGTGGTCTGAGTTTCTGATGGGTTCTGGTCAGGCGTTCTCTCTGTCGATGCAACCAGACTTTGTTGCCCACCTGAAACTTATGTGGTGCCCCTGTGGGTGAGGAGAAGTTGCTCCTGTGTTCTACCATGACCGTATCCCTTTGCTGCTGTTGCTGTGTGGAGGAACCCTTTGCAGGGGTCATGGATGTAGCAATGATCTTCCCCTTATTTTGTGAGTGAACCAGACATATGAATTTCCTGGCCTGTGATATGAGCTTGCTGCCTTTTTTGGTAGTGATGAAAGATGTGGCGGTAGGTGGGGCTACCTCCGGTATCCTGTATAATGAATTATTCAAAGAAATAATGACAGCACGAGGCCTGGACTCATACACAGCATGTCGCCTCCACAAGTATGGCTGGCCTAATAATACATCACAAACATCTAGAGGTGTAACATCACACAATACCTCATCTGTGAAGGGCTTGATGCTATAGGGAAGGCGGCACTACTGGAGAACTTTCAGATCTCGTCCTTCGTGAAGCCACCCGATACTGTACGGCTGCGGGTGCGGTGTAGTCGGTAGGCCCAACTGCTTCACGACCTCTGCTGAAATGAGGTTATTTTGGCTGCCACTGTCGACAATGAATTGTAGCGGCGAACCCTTCACCCACATCTGTGAGTGGAAAAGACGCTCCCCTTCCTCTGGATTTTCGGGCTCATCTTTCTGGATCTTGGCGGTGGCAACAGTGGCGCTGGGATCCACATCAATGATCTGCTTCCCTTTGCCATTCCCCTTGTCGGGTTTTGACTCAGGGTCGGAACATGCATCTGATTCAGAAGCCTTCAACTCAGCCACCAGTGACTGCTTGGTCCGACACTCACTTTTGTTATGAGTGGGACTCTTATGGAACTCACACCACTTTCCTGTGTCCTTCTTCGGCTTCGTGGTGTTGTTCTTTTCTTGCGGCTTCGATGGGTTGTCTTGGGTCACCCCGCCTTGGCTTTGTCCTTTAGGCTTCGGATTTGCAGATCCAAAGTCTCGCTTCTTCTGTTTGAACTTTTGCTCGCTTTTGACAGCGTATCGGTATGCTGTGCCGAGTGAGGAGATGTTCAAGAACACCATCTCTTCCTGGATGTATTTGTGCAGGCAGCCACGGTATTTGAGTACCAGATGCAGCTCAGAATCTTTGATACCCAACTGTGTGCGAAGGGTATGAAAAATGTTTGTGAACTTCAACACACCTTGGTCTCGTCCCTGCCGCAGTGTGGTCCATTTGATGTATTTGTCCTCATAGCTTCCGACAGGGTAGTATTGCTCCTTGATGGCATCCCTGAAGTCATTCCAAGTGGGTGCGGCTGAAAATAGTGAGCCTGTGCTTTCATCCTTCTCCTCACAGTAGGTTTCCCACCAGTCCTTGACGTGGGGGGCTGCTTTGAGAAGAGCGAAAACAATCTTCTACCGACTTGAAAATTCATGAACAAAAAAATACCCATCTAGCAGATTTAACCATTTATCTACAGCATCTGTGTCTATTTGACCCTCGAAGATGGGGATTCCAAAATTAACTTGTACCTTGAAGGGTGTGGCATTTCCAGAGTCGCTGTTGGAAGTCGATGCATCGCCTCTGGGTAGTCGCTGAAGAATCTGCGCAAATCTATCCATCATCGCGTTCCTTTGTCGCTCGAGCGCTTCTTCGAGCAAGATTTTGATAGGATCTCCTGCCCCCTCATCTTTTTTCTCATCCGCCATGGGAGGCCGTCGGGATTTGCGAGGCTGGTCTTGCAAAGGTTTGACTAGTTCAAGCCCTAACTCCTTATATCCAGACCTCGTTGGGGACATCCAAAGAAAAACAGAGAAAAAGCAGACCGCTCTGATACCACTGATCCGGATTTAGACAGGAACGCAATAGATTACGGAGATAACCATAAATACAGAGATGCGATAACCATAAAAACAGAGATGCAGCGGAAATAATACTTCATTTCATTAATGGAGAATATTGAAATATGCTTACAAACAGAAATGGAAAGAAAACCAGCTAGGGCGATGGTAGCTTATCTCTGAGAAGAGATGTCGCGGCTACATGCCTCTGAACTGTTTCGAACTGTGTTACAATGAGGCTCGGAGGCCTATTTATTGTTGAGAAACAATGGAAAACCCTTCACATCCCAAAACCTAACCCTAGAAGATGAAACGCCAAATTGTGGGCCCCGTTTGGGTAAATTGGTACATCAATTTCCCGGGGTCGTAACTTTGGCATACGATCTCCGTTTGACGCGTACGATAGCTCGTTAGAAAGATCTATCCGAGTACTACCACTTTGGGAGGCAACATCGGTCCATGGACCCATGTTGCCCCAGATTCCCAAAAAAATGTCGTTTAGGGCCTCAAAACGACTCCGGAAGTTCAGGACCCGAAAAACTGCTAAAAATAGTAAACTGTGCTACAATTTAGGAAACTGAAAAGACTGAAAGAGACAGTTGTGGGGGTCCAAATGGGATAGGTGGGTGGCCACCAACATCCACCTGGATCATGCCACCTCGGATGCCATAAAATTTGGTACTTAGCGGATTTTCTAAAAGATATAATAACTAGCATTTGCATCAAATGTTGCAAAGGAAGTGTCGTAAGGCATAAATTGAATTAGTCAGGTAACATAAGTATAAATGGTTCCATATATTAAAATCTACTGGTCTAACAGATCTTGTCTAGTACCAAGGAGATCATCATAAAACACACTTTACAACTTTGAATAGGGCTAAGACATATCACATACAAGAGTTTTCAAGATGCAATAAAACCCAAACAATAAACATTGTTTCAAAGAATCAAACATAATGTAGATACTAGACTAAGAATTCAACATAGGTCTAACAGATCTTGAGCTATGGTCAAAGGACAACCCTTGTCCTCAGAATCATTACCAACAATGGAGATTATGGTAGTTAAGTAGAGGTAATAACCATCATCAAGGTACGCTCATTCTTCGCATTTGTAATTTCATTTTGAAGAGTAGATCTTGACTCCTAGGGTTTTTGGGACTCTTAATACGATTTAATTTGAGTTCATGGTTGTGTTGGTTAACTAGATCCTCGAGGCCATTGTCATGGCACAACCTTTCAAGTGTTACAGTGGCTATTTTGAGTGATGGTAAGAAACCCCTCCCACCTTTGCTTGCAACCATTATTTATTTTTAATTCAGCATTGTTTCTTAGATTATGAATAATAAAGAATCACACATAATGTAGATACTAGACTAGGAATTGAGCATAGGTCTAACAGACCTTGAGCTATGGTCAAAGGACTGCTCTTGTCCTCAGAATCATTACCAACAATGGAGATTATGGTAGTTAAGTAGAGGTAATAACCATCATCAAGGTCCGCTCATTCTTCGCATTTGCAATTTCATTTTGTGAAGTAGAGCTTGACCCCTAGGGTTATTGGGACTATTAATACGATTTAATTTGAATTCATTGTTGTGTTGGTTAACCAGATCCCGGAGGCCATTGTCATGGCACAACATTTCAAGTGTTACAATGGCTATTTCGAGTGATGGCAAGAAACCCCTCCCACATTTGCTTGCAACCATTATTTTATTTCTAATTCAGCATTGGTTCTTAGATTATGAATAATAAATTTAATAATAAATTTCATGTTCGCATTTGCAATTTCATTTTGTAGAGTAGAGCTTGACTCCTAGGGTTACGCTATCAATCCAAAATTAAGATAAAGATAAACTAATATCTATTATTCAACAAAATATTAATATTTTGATATAAAATAATATCTAAATTTATATAATATTTTTACATAAATTTCACACTTATAACCTTGCTTTTTTTTCTTAATTTCAATTTATAATAAGTTTTATTTTAGTATTTAAAATAATTATTTTAAAAAAATGTAGTAAACTAACAAAAAAAACATATGTAACTATATATGAGTGGATACTATGAGATATTAAGTGTAATAAAAAGTAATTGAATGATATTTCTGATAACTTTGGAAATTATAATAATTGTTATTTTTTTTCATGGTAAGTTAAATAATTGTTATTTTTTTATGGTAAATTAAATATAAAGGATCACATCACTATTAGCTACACACAGTAAACATGAATTTGGTTTATTTAATTGTGTTAGTCCCCATGGAAGTATCCACTGCAAAAATGCATCAAATCGTTAGCTGAAAACTTAATCGTTCGGATGGGCAACATATACCACAAGAGACCCGAGTATTTCAATCGTTAATGATCTGTTTATGAATTGATCTTTGGCATAGTGGAGGACGGGTCCTTATCCACTTGGATTTATTTTCCGCCCTCCAGCTCGAATTTCAAGACTTATCTCGAGCTTGGCGTGACCGAGTTATCACTGGCATATAATTCTCCAGACCAGCAGAGTTAATACATGTAGTGGAGCTGTCTGTGAACCTCGAGATCCCTTGCCTCATCAACGAAGGAGGTTGCCAGTCCCTGATCCAATGGTTCTGGGTTATTCCAGGTGTTTTACCCTCTACCAGGTCTGGCTTCGCAGCTCATTCTACCCTTTCCTCCTTGCCCCGACTTTGCTCTCTGTCGATGGCGGTGGTGCTTATGCTGCAAGCATGCCTCCTATTGGGATCAGATCATTCCGAGTGTTGCTCGAGGGTTTCACGCTCAAGATAGGGAGTTCCTTTGTAATTACCCAGGTGAGGTTACTTTATTTTCTAAAAACGCTTCTGTTCATGTCAGCTCAGGCTTGATCTTAGTTTTTTTTAAGTTCTAATGTCTTTGTTTTCTTTTTTTCTCTATGCTCTGCGGGTTTGGCAGGGGCTCGTGGCCGCGTTAATGGAAAAGCCTCCAGAGGATTTTGACCTCATCCTTACGGGGCTTGGGCCTCTGAATTTTTTCCAGGTAAGCTTATATGGCTTCCCTCCTATTCTTTTGTTCGATGGCAACTCCTTCCTATCTGGGGTGTAATCTCATCCATTTTGGCATACTGGAATCCCCTACCAGTCACAAGGGTCTGCCCGCGTTAACCTGCACATAGTGCTCTCAGGATGGGTAACCCCCCTTCTCGGTTAAATTTGTTAATGGCGTTTGGAGCATGCTATGGTTTGAATTTTGTTGAAGCCTCACCGAGAATGAAATTTGTAATTGTTTAGGCAAGACCTGTTACCGGCTTGCAAGGAACCTCTCTGGTTATTTTTTTTTGGGTATTTCCATTATGTAAGGTTTCTTAGACTCGGTCCGAGATATATATATATATATGTTTATAGTTTCAATGAATTTCTTTGCTCAGATTCAATTTGGTATTTTTATTTCCCTATCTTTGTGTTGATGAAAAGCATGATCTTCTTATTTTGATATTCTCCGTAAGATTTTTGTTGCTGAAGGGAAACATTACAGTCTTCTTTTTCCAGAAATGTTAATATTTCTTATTCCAACAGTTGAACTAGATTTGTTTTGCGCTATGAATGCTTTTATTTAAAAATGCAGATGTCTATAACGCGACTTTTTGAAAGCCTTTCGGGCGGGTTTTTCTGGTCGAAATCCGGCAGGAATTTATTGGAATCGCAAGTTTAATAGCTAGTTTATGCATAATGAAAGCGTCCGAGGGGTTTTCTAGGGTGCTGAATCCAAATATGCAGTTAAAAAACCATTTTAACTGCAACAAATCAAGATTTAACCTCAATTTCTTCTGTCAGATTCCGTCACTGGAATCTCCAAAAAGTCGCATTATAGACAACTCCCTTAAAAATATCTATTATAGTTTACTAGCTGTTTAGTTTGACATAAACGTTAAGTGATCTATGCTAATTTGTGAGGGTGTTCAGGGAAAATGGGGTCGCTCTTGGGCTCAAACCCTCAATCTCGAGTGTCTGTTCAAAAATTTAAAAATGTGTTCGGCTAATCCTTTACATTTTTAAAATGATACATTTGTAATGATAAGACTGTGTTCAGCGCAATGGAAATTACCCATTGCAAGGACAATGCTGTAAACAATATAAATTATGAATTATACAAATTGCTTTAAATAATCCTAATTATTTGAACATAACATAAATTACCTTAAATTGCTTCCACTTTCGTGATATGAACAAAAATAAAGAATGTTTTGGTTAGAAGGTCAGAAAGGAACTCAACTATTTTACTTGGATCCTATCATCATATTTCAATTTTCAATGAAACAAAAATTGTTTCACTGTGACAGCAACATCATGATCATACATTACTCTGAGCTATAATGTTAAATCTCGCCCTGAGACCATCTTGTTTGGATTTTTCGACACTTAGAGGTGGATTGGTGAAGTAAATATTGCCATCGCTCACATCTTTGAACTCTGCGATGAGCTTGTAGCATTCTTATCTACATTGCTTCCCATCGCACTTGATACCCTCTGCCCCCAAAAGCTCAGCAAGCTCTTCCCATAGCACCGCCCACCAAGTGGACTTGGCAAATCTCGACTCCATCTCAGCCCTAAACTTAATTAACCAAAGAACCTCCACTCGCTTCCAATTCTTTGACCTTTTCTTTGGCCCTCTGCCATCGCTGCCAAAATTGGGAATAATTACACCACCGTCATGATTAGTCTAGTCCGAACCCCCCGTTGTTGGTTTGGGTTTAAATTCTTTAGTGCCGCAAAACCTTGGGTCACAGCTGCAAAACCCTGAGTCGCCATCGACGAGCTTCTTGGATAAAATAATCATTGTGATATTAAATAAACACCACTACACTCTTTCCTCTGCTCGCCACTTTTCCTCCTTTTCTTGACGAATCTGCTCCCAGATTTCCTCTTTCTTCTCCATGGAATCTAGCAAATCAATGAAAAACCTCTGCTGTCAACTCACCAGTCTCTTTAGGAGCTCACGAACAGTGTCCAGGTCTATCTCCGAGAGGCCTTTGGGCGTCGTTTTTCTCCGCTTCCCAGCACGGGACCCTTCTTCTGTCATCTCATCGTCAGACGGAAAATTGCTGGGAGTCTCGGTCGAAACAAACTACAAATAGAACATAATGGGTTCGGGGAGCTATAGAATTACCTCTGGCAAGTTGTGCGATGATTGAAGCGGTTTCTGCCGCAGAGACTATGAACATGGTTATCAACCAATATTCATAACTACCTTTTCTTGATCGAACCGCTGTGTGTTTCTTAATTGTCTAACATCTAATCGTATGGTGTACAAGGATGACATGTCGGCAAAGAGGGGAGCTCATTTTAGAGGGAATGCCTTATGGCATAATTAATACTTTCTTAAAAAATGATCATTATTGTACAAAGCATAAATGTCATTTATTCAAGTTATTCAACCTGGGAGTATAAGCAGGTCACATAATTTAGATAAGAGTATAAATGCCAAAATATTTGGTAGTTAGTGTAGGACACATAACTATTATTCATGATAATATATAAATTTTATGAGGTTTGGTTTTGGTTTTTTCTTTTATTTTTTAATTTAATATGAGGTATTGATTTATGATTAATATATTAAAAGAAAGTTATGGTATAATAGAGTAAGGTTTTTTATTCATTTTTAGAGAATGTTTTGGTAGAGTCTATGAAGATTTAGTTATTGTTTTAGACCGAAGGTTAAATAGTAACAATTGATCAAGGGTTAAATAGTAAATAATATTAAAGATTATTATTTTTTTTGTTTTTTTTATTTTGATATTATGTATATATAAATGTTTTTTTTAAGTTGGGAAAAATTATCATATTTCAATTATTAAATCAGTACTGAGGAAAGTTGTCTCTAGCGCAAATGCAGGATGACTCATCACCATTATTCATGGAAAACTATGCCATTAGTGGTCCGTAAGGGCATGCTTTCACTCTTGCTAGATTGGAAAGTTAACCTATTTCCTTATATCCAAAAAGAACGAACCCTTAGCAAAACAAAAACAATGTTAAAACATACTTCAGTTCCTCATAAATAAATATTATAATAAATATATTTTCTAAAACAATAAAATTACAAATATTTTTTTGTTTGGTCAAAAACTCAACATATTGTATCTACAATAAATATATTTAAAAAAAAAATTACAATAAATTTAATAATTTTCGTTTTAAATAATTACAATAAATTTAATAATTTTCGTTTTAAATGGATACTGAGCGTTTTATTTGTAATGAGTATATTTTTCATAAAAATACAATAAATTTAGTAAGTTTCTTTTTTAAAGGGATGTTCAAGCTAGGATTCGATTCCATACTCGAAGGACATCAGACTAAATCTTGTCTTTATTATTCTGCCTCGAATCTTAATTAATACAAGAGGGTGCCAATATGTCTAACAAAATGGTCTAACGTTTTAATTTTATTTGTAATGAGTATATTTTTCATAACAATACAATAAATTTAGTAAGTTTCCTTTTTAAAGGGATGTTGAAGCTAGGATGTTGAAGTTTACATTCGCTTCCATACTCGAAGGACATCAAACAAAAGGGTGCCAATATGTCTCACAAAATGGTGTAACGTTTTAATGTCAATACAATAATTGCAACAAATTGTCTTTGAATATCTTTAGCGATTAATTTGACTATTATAAACTGATTTTTTATAATATAAATGTTTTTTTAAATTATTTATTGAATTGATTTTTGATTGTGAAAAATTGTAAATTAAAAGGTATATTTTGAGATAACAACATAACATAATTATGAATTAGCATAAAACATAAAATAATGTGCATAAGGAAAAAAAAATAAAAATTAATGTGCATAAGAAACAAAAGAAAAATGTGTTGTCAAAATTTCAATGGGCTAGTTAGGTGTTAAACATAAAATAATGTGTATAGGAAACAAAAAAAATAAATGTGTATAAGAAACAAAAAAGAAAAAAAAAAAATGTATTGTCAAAATTTGAATGGACCAGTTAGGAGTTTTTTAAATCTTTTAGAAATTTTCTGTTGAAAATAAAAATATATTTGAAAAAAAAAATATTGTAAACATTGAGGACATTGAGGAGGTGTTAATAAATCATTGTAGGAAAAAAAAATAGTGGTGTCTAATATTTTTATTTTTTTATTGTGTATTTGATTTCTTTATTTTATTACACAAATTTTAAATTCCATAATGGATGTTTCATGAGTGATTTTATTTTCTTTTATAAAATCTTAAATGTCTTACATTACATAGTGTCTTAAATGCCTTACATTGTATAGTGCTTGTGAAATATATCAATAGCTTATTGGTTAGTTATGATAAGAATTTAAATCTAAGTGGCTAATTATGTTTAAATTTTAAATCTTAAACTTTACCGGTTATTAGATAACTTTCAAATTTTTATTAGAATTTGTTTTTCTCAGTTATGAAGTTTTAATTACATTATTTAATTTATTTACTGTAATACTGAAATTTGTAGCAATCAACTAATGACCAATATTTAATGTCAAAATGGATTGTTATCCCAATCCATTTTGACATAAAAATAATTAATTAATGTTGTGGCTATTGTGGTTGATATGTTTTTTTGTTTTTCTTTGCAGTATAGAAAGAAATTTTTCTTTTGTTCCGAACAAAAGTTGTTGGTTTTAGTATGGATCCATCTATATGGAATTTTGTCTTATTTTAGGTTATCAAGCTTGTGTTTCATTGGCTTCTTTTATCAGCTTTGATGAAATTAAAGTTGGTTCATAGACAATGGTGTTTTCTTTTGCAAAACTTGTTTTTCCTCGTGAGGTGTGATCGTTGAGGTGACAAAGAGTTAGGATTTATTTCTTTCCCAGTTCATTTTTCTCATGATTGCTTCATAACATCCTACCTTAACAACAAAGGTCGTTTTTCTACCATGGTTTTTCCTTTTCTTCATTCTTGATATGAAATTGAATATGCAGTGGGATAAATGATTTTGTTGAGCATGCCTCGAAGTTATTTGCATACAACAAATTATTTCATTGTCAACCCTCTTACAAAGACATTTAGAAATCTTGGAGCTCTAATTCCTCGGGAGCGAGGATTCTTCTCTTAGTTGGAAAAAGGTAGTCCATGAAATATGAATGGGTCTTGTTGAAACATGTTTCTAAGAACATGGATTCACATTTTCTCATTTGCAGTAGTGTTGAAAAGGTTTGGAAGAGGGCGAAGCTTCCATATGGTTGTGCAACACCACCAAAGGAGGTTGTTTCTTTAAAGAAAAGTTTTAATGGCTATATCTAGACAAAGATTATGTAGATTACCATACTTATGGTTACACTATGTATTGGTTGGATCTGAATAGAACAATTGGGGTTATTCATTTGTTCCTATTGTTGACATACAATGTATGTCATTATGGTTATACATGAATCAACTTGTTTGTCTTGTTAATAATGGTTCAATCTTTGTTTGGTCACTTGAAGAGATAAAGAACTTTGAATTTGGTCGAGTCTCAAAAGAGGGAAGTTTTAAATATTTTGAAGATGATTGGGGATACATATGGTCGTTGATCAAATCTATCCCCATGGATATAAATTCTAAATGAATATGTTACCTTCCTTTGCACATAGCTAAAGAAAATGTTCTTATGTTAGGTTGCTCAGAAGTGCAGTTAAATGTATATGATTTGGTGATAGGAATGAGAAAAACAACAATTGTTGATGGAGTCTCTGTGGTTGAAGCCTCAAGGTTTGATCTAGAAATGATTGAGTATTTTTTGATGATTTGATTGAAAATGGAAATGTTTTTCCACTTATTCCAAATGCATATTCTATTGTTGACATACCTCCACTACTTTTACATACATTTAATTAGCCTTTGAGGCTTCAACATGTTTGTTTTTTGATATTGTTGAAGACCCTAGGTATGTTTAATGTTTTTAAACATTTTTTTAAGATCATTATAATTTTGATTTTGAAGTTATATTGAGGACATAGCTATTCTAAATTTGGATATGTTTGTTGGAGATTAATTTTATTTTTTCATATTTTTGAGAATTTCCAATGCTGATGATATTTCTTTGTCTTTTTCAATATGTAGAAATAGAAAGGTTTTCCTACTCATTCGGAAGAATTTCTTTTTTTGCAAGGAATCCATAATTCGCAAAATTTCTTATTGTATGGGATAAAAGCCATAGTAGTATTTGGTTTTGTACATATTGATATACAATTTGTTTGTGTGAGCCCTTCAATTATCTGTAAGGGGATCATTGTTCCATGCATTCAGAGCGTGTGTTGGAAAACAAAATTTTTGAAATATTTGTTGTGTGTGTATATGCTCGAAATTCGAATGCCTATTTGTTATCATTTAAATTTATTTATTGTCGAAGTTTAGTTCATATTTACAGTTTTGGAAGGTTTTGAGTTACAATTTTTGTAAGCTCAAAGAATAGGTATTAGCCTCCAAGGTAATTAGAAAACAACTTTTGAACTGAGTTTAATGTTATCGAGAAATTTTGATTGAACGAAGAAGCAAGAGTGGTGTGAAAATACGTCGCTCTGCTAGTACATGTCAACGATCAAATGAATATCAATGGCAGTGGTATCAACATAATCATGATGCCATTAGAGCACAAAGAAGAGTTGTGTACCAATGAAAAACATACCTTTAGAACATCAACAAGAAGGAGGAGGTATAAATTGTAAGCATGAAAATAGGAGTGGTTTAGTGTAAGGAAGATTTTGTTTGGATGTTTGCTTTCCTGCATGTTTATGATGTGACATAAATTTTGTTTTTCTAAGTTTTACTAACTTTTCTCTTCTTTGGGAAGATTGTGTTTGTAAAGAGAGTGTTCGTATGAACGATGATGGTCTTTTTTCTAAAAAAATGAAAGAAATGCAATTTTGGTAGATGAACAGAATGATGGGAATGAACAATTTGTGAGGTCTGGTTGTATTGGTGATACTAACATGGTTCTTGAGATGGTTGAAAATTTAGGACATTCTGTCGGCAAACAAGGTTGGGACTTTTCTTGTAGCAACCATATAGTTAATATAGTTAGCCCTCTGGAATTTGTACGTAATGTATTTTTGCAACAATGTAGGGAGTTCATTTTTTTTCTTTTCCCCTGTTATTTTTCTTATTGATGTGAGGTTTTTACTGTTCTATCCTTTTACCCTATTTTTTTTAGAACATTGTGTAAATGATTACTCACCAGTAAAAATACTCAAAACTAGTGCAACCTTTATTCATTCCTGAAGGCTAGAATCGACCACCATCTTGTGAAACTTCTAGAAATGATGAAACCTACGACCTCACTAACCGTAAGATTAAAACATTCTGTCTTTTGCTGGAATAATATTTTGCTGGGATGTTTCTTTGCTTTTTTGTTGGGTGTCTCCAATGTTTCCTATTATTGCATATATTTTCTTAGATATTGTTATATGTTTTGGAACATTGTGTTTACATAGGGAGGCTTGTTAGAAATGAGAAACATGGGTGCCACGGAAATGGTGGAAGACATGCTATGATGGAGGATAGGTGATCTTATTTGATTGAAAATATTATTGCGTATGATGTTTTTGGTGATAGTAATATGCTTGCTAGGATGTTTGACAATTTCGGCTAATTTATAGAGTTCAGGCTTCTGTGATCCATATCAGTTTTGTGAGAGATTTTTCAGCGTAAATCACATGGAAAACCATTTGTCGATGCGTTTCGAACCAACTAGTGTGGTTCATCGTCAGGACAAGTTGGAACCAACATTTGGGCTAATTTGTTTGAAATGTTGGAACCAACATTTGCCAACGTAGCTCTAGAGAGAGTATTATTCATGACATAGAATGGGAGGACACTTTTCCTCTTCGTGCAACACAAGTGGTTAACAAAAATTTAGTTTGAAAGGTTTTTCGCTTGTGAATGTTAAATTTATATTGTTTGACGCATATTTTATTTGATGTTTTTTGGCAGAACACTACTCTAGTGAATAGTGGTTCCAAAGAAAATTTGCAACCAACGCAATCAATATCATCTCCTCAAAAAACACATGGATGATGCAACAATTAAGAAAAATTACATTCTTTTTGTTTTCATTTTGTTCATCGATTAAAAAATTTAACTTGTTTTGTAGATATTTCATTCTCACAAAGGTTATTTTCTTTCTTACAAGGTTGTGGATTTCCATTCTTTTATGGAAATAAATGATGCAGCCAATACTCTAATTCGATGAGTTGTTTCAAATCATTGCCAACATAGACTGGTGTGTGGTAAAGAAAATGAAAGTGCTCCCTATCATTTTAGTGGATACATGGTTGATGTCCATAAAAGCTTTTGGTTGAGGATCGACATTTTTCCTCTTTTTCGTATGTGACAAGTGTGCAATGAATATTATCATGGTATACAAGTTGGCAGATGGCATGAAGGGGCCATTTGTAAAATGTGTAAGTGTGATAAAGGTTCTCATTTCTTTTCATGCTTTAACAACATCGGTCTAGGTGAATAACCTAAGGTTCGAATAGATTTGGCATAAGTTGAAGAGATGCTAATGACGTAGGTAAATCCAATATTGCATGTGACACATGCTTGTGTTGCTAAATATAAATATAGGAACCACACAATAAGTTTTCCAGAAGATATATATTTGAATGCAAAGAAGCTTCCACGATGTGTTCAACAACTAGATTTTTTTTATTGTGGGAAGATAAGGTGTTTAATCCAAATACTATGAATGCTATGTTAAGATAAAACATGTGATGGATGCATTTCTTTCTAAAATTGAAATGGAAAAGTCTACAAGGATGTTGAAATTCAATGGATTCAGTTTTTCTCTCCTGGAAATAGCTATTAATTTCTCTAGCAGGTTAAAATATGTTGATAATGATCTTGATGAAATATCTAGGGTGGATGGGCATATTGAAACAAACGGTGCTAATTCTTTGCACTATCACCCGTCAACCTTTATTTCTCTCTTTCCTAATGAATCCACGAAAGCTGATTGAATAAGAATATTTATTGAGAATGCAGATAGCACATTTGTTGAACCAATCGATTGACTAGATATAGGTACATATCCCATTGATGAACATAACATAGAAGGATTTCTAGACATGGCATTCCCCACTTTTTTCCCTACAGGTGATGCTAATTTGTTGCATCCACGTATTTACAATGTTGAGATGCATTAAGATAGTTTTCATTTATTGAAATATTATGATCAAATATTTGGAAGTCGTCCCCAGCTTCAATATTTCTTGTTGAATTTGATTATGTGAAATCATAGTGAAGGAACAACTTATTTATTTTTGAAGAAAAATATTCATAAAAATTCCCTGCAACCATTCACAAGTTGTGTAAGCAGCTTTATGATATTCCAAACAATAAATTGGCTAAAAAATTAAAGAATTTTAGATCTTATCTTGGAGGTACATGTGTTAGAAATGATCCTAAGAAGGGGCGGGTGGGGGGCCAAGGAGTAAATCAGTATTAGCAAGTCAATAATATTTCATTTCCATAATTAGATTCATATACGCTACTTTAGTTGATGGAACTTACGTGTATACACATCTGTATTTAAGGCAACTAGCGTATATCCTGAAATTTATGATTCAGTTAATTTATCATATGTTGATCTTCAATTAGTGCATCAAAACCATATAAATAGTAACCAGGTGTAGTAAAATAGAATAGACAATCACACACACATGAACACAAGATATAAGGTGGAAACCCAATGTGCGTGAAAACCACCTACTACAATCATCTCTATCTTCTTTTAAGAAGAAACTTCTTTTTATAATTTTTGTACTGGTGCAGTCTTATACCAGTACGCAAGCTTCTACTTGGAGAAGGCTACAACCTTCTCTTTTCTTCCAGGGACCATGTTTCATAAATTTTCAGACTGGATCCATCAATAACATCATTCAAACATCAAATACATCTGCATCAATCAATCTCTTTTGCACCAACCACAACTGAATCAATCAATCACTTTTTAGAATGTTGCAACCAAAATACAGTAACCAGAAAACAATAACCATAACCCAGAACACTGCAACAACAACCAGAAGTAGCTAAAGCATATTTTATGAGATATGCGCTACTTTAATGTGTCAAACCTATATGCATACGCACTTTTCTCAAGGCTAACCTGCGTACAGATCTGCAAATGAAATTTAAGATGTATACGTTGTTTTGATATGTAGAACCAACGTGTATACATTCCTTTTCTAAAGTGAACCTGCGTACACATCTATAAATGATGGTTTAATCTTTACAACAATTCCAGACATCAGTTATACCCAGATCATCATATTTATAGTCTACAACATGTGTGAGTTATTTAGATAAAAGATCAAAAGGCACAAAGATACTTCACTTCAAGCCTTAAGATCTTGACCCATCATTAGGTCTTATCCTTCATCAAGCGCTAAGGTTCATCCTTGATTCAAATCTAGCTATGCACCATAACCCAATAGCTTGTATTCTAGATCTTGCTCTTCATTAGATATTCAATGCATGAGTGCCTTTGCCTAATGATCTTCTGCTTCTTTTATAGTCTTAGGCCTTACTCAATACCATGGACCAAAACCATTTAGAACCAATATCTTGGACCAAAGACTTGGGGTCAACGCTTCGGATAGGATACCTTGGAACAATACCATGGATCAAAATACCATGGACCAAACACCATGGACCAAAACTAAGTTTTCCAACATGTACGTGCCTTTCATTCCATGAAAGTGCGTGTGTAGGTTATAAGACCCTTTTGGTCTGCGAACCCATGTGTACAAGTGGCTTGGTCAATGAGGAACCTGTGTATACCTCTCTTTCTTCATTCTCAGAGTCTGAACTATGATCTATCATCAGAATGAGCTGCCATCAAGGACAACACCTGTGTCATAGTGCCAAATCTATGTCATAATTCCAACAATCTCCCCCTTTGGACTTGATGGCAACCCCAAGTCACTCTCCCCCTTTGTCATAAAGGGAAAAGGGTTATGCTCCCCCTTAGTACATGCTGAATTCTTTGATATTCTAAAGTGTGTTGATTGAGCTCCATGCTCGAGTCCATGCTCCTCCTGAAAATAAGCAAGGTCTACAAAAAGATGTTCTAAAACAAGAACATGACTATATACATACATCATAAATGACCTTCCTATCACCAAGGACTCATACATACATCCATCTCCCAACCAAGTGGGGATATACCAAGTTATTTTACATGTCAAAACACAAACATTACATCATCCATCCCATGCATAGTGGGGAAACAAAATAGGTCGTTTCATGACGTTGACATTAAAAGATATACATGACATAAAGACCAAATGTCTGAAACAAGACCATGATAGTTATCAGCAACTATCATCAGCAGCATCTGTCAATCACCATCCAAACCAGCAACCATGATCTCCCCCTAAATCTGTTCCACCTGAATAAAAAACAACTGTGAATTTGTACCAAGATCTTCTAAGATAATGCCAACAATGAATTATTAGAAGTATATGCTACCCCTGAGCCTATACCAGATGATCACCGTCAGACCCATATCAGACTCCTTTCATCTTGAGTCTGGCCCACTGTTTTTCTTCAAACCAACATATACACGACTGTATCTGCAGTAACTCGCGTATGTATGCGGATGCGCTTCATGGAACTCGCGTATAACCACTTTTCTCTGAAACAGATAAGTTTCAACAGCAAGATGATGCATCAACTACTCCCAGCTTCTGTCTGAGATATTCAAATGTCTCTTTGGGTAGTGGCTTGGTGAATATATTAGCAACCTATTGTTTGGAGGGAACATACTCCAATTTGACCTTTTGTTCAAGCACTTGTTCATGTAGAAAATGATATTTGATGGGTATGTGCTCGGTCTTGGAATGCATGACTGGATTCTTTGAAATACTGATTTCACTTGTATTATCACATAGAATGGAGATGGGTGGACTACATGTGATCTAAATGTCTTGCAATATTTGCATCATCCAATGGATTTGTGTGCAGCAAGATGCAACAGCCACATATTCTGCTTCAGTTGTAGATAATGCAATTGAACTTTTTTTCTTGTTGAATCAAGACACTAATCCGGAACCCATATAGAATGCACCACCACTAGTGCTTTTTCTATCATCAACGCTTCCTGCCCAATCTACATCTGTATATGCATGAAGTGTAAGATTTGTATCTCTAGGATATCATAAAACAATATTCTATGTTCCTTGAAGATATTTGAAAATCCTTTTGACTGCCTGAAGGTGTGATTCCTTTGGATAGGCTTGAAATCTTCCAACTATTCCCACTGCATGCATGATGTCTAGTCGGGTACGTATTAGATAAAGAAGACTTCCAATCATGGATCTGTAGGTTGGTTGATGTACTGTTGCTGATTCATCAATTGAGCTGAGACTGCATCCTATTACCATAGGGGTACATACTGGTTTAGAATCTTCCATGCCATATTTTTTTAAGATCTGCTGCAGATATTTGGTTTGTGATAGAAAAATACCATCTTTATTTTCTTAAACTTTTAGACCAAGAAAATATGTGAGCTCACCAAGCAGGGACATTTCAAATTCTTGTTGCATTACCAAAGCAAAGTTTTGAGTCATGGCTTCTTCATTGCTACCAAAAATGATATCATCAACATACAAAACAAGTATTAGCAATTTATTATTGTCAATCACTTTATATAGATTGTTATCAGTTGATCCTTTTGAAAATGTTGTTGATGGAGGTATTTGTCAAGATTGTAATACCAGGCCCTTGGAGCTTGTTTTAGTCCATAGAGAGCCTTTCTAATTCTGCATACAAGCTTTGGATCATTTCCAAGGATGAATCTATCTGGTTGCTCAATATATACTTCTTCTTCTAAGTCCCCATTTAAGAAAGGCAGATTTTACATCCATTTGCTATACTTTGAATTTCTGAAAACTAGAAAGAGAAAGGAACATTCGTATGGATTTAATTCTAGCAACAGGTGCAAACGTTTCTTCAAAATCTATACCTTCTTGCTCAGCATATCCTTTACAAACAAGTCTGGCCTTGTTTCTACTAACTTCACAATTTTCATTCAGCTTATTTTTGAATATCCATTTGGTTCCTATGATATTCTTATCATGAGGTCTAGGAACTAATTCCCAAGTATTATTCTTTTCAATTTGCTCAAGTTCTTCATTCATGGCCTGGACCCAACATTCATCTTTGCATGCTTCATTTATATTTTGAGGTTCAATGGAGAAATGTAATGCTAAATAGCTTGAAGCTTTTGTAATAGTTCTTCTTGTCTACACACCTACCTCTTTTTGTCCCAAAATTTGAGTCTCTGAATGATTTTTCTGAACATACATGGATGGAGTCTTTTCTTCTGCTGTTATCTGTTATTCGGGTGCTTCATTAGTTTCTTCTTCAGAATTAGTCTGATTTGGTGTGGAAGGATAATCCTCATCTTCTCCACAACATTCGGTTTTTACCTGCTTTGGATTTTTGCATGCTTCATCAACCACAACATCAATACTTTCAATAATTTTCCCAAGTCTTTTATTATAACACTTATATCCTTTACTTTGAGAAGAGTAACCAAGGAGAATGCCTTCATCTGCCATGGGTTCAAACTTGCCAGGTTTTTCATCAGTCCTTTTGATGTAACATTTGCTTCCAAAAAATTTGAAGTATTTTATGGTAGGAGTCTTACCATACCAAAGTTCATGTGGAGTTTGAGTGCTGTTTACCCTAACATTTGCTTTGTTAAGAATAGTGACATCAACGAATGCAACTTCACCCGAGAAGGTTGCAAGAGTTCCAGAAACATTTAGCATAGCACGAGCCATTTGTTGAACATTTATGTTCATCCTTTCTACCACTCCATTTTGTCTAGGAGTGCTTGCAGTGGAGAATTGCATTTTTATTCCATGTTCTTCAGAAAAGTCAAAGAATTCATCCGAGGTAAATTCCCTCCTCGATCAGATCTGAGACATTTGATTTTCCAATCTTATTCATTTTCAACGAGGGCTTTGAAGGCTTTGAATTTTTCAAATGCTTCATCTTTATGCTTTAGAATCCCTATCCAACACATTCTAGAAAAATCATCAATGAACAATATAAAGTATTCCTCTCCACAAGGTGACTTTTTCCTTGATGGACCACATAAATAAGTATGAACAAGTTCAAGAGGCTTACTAGTTGATCCTTCCTTTTTAGGGAATTGTGACCTGGTTTGCTAACCAAATTCACATGATTTGCATATTGTATTTTTTGGAATGCTGATATCAGGAAGATCACAAATAGCCTGGAATTTGCTTGCTTTTCTTATTCGAGAGAAGCTTATATGCCCCAATATTTTGTGCCATATCTAGTGTTCATCATTTTTTCTTAGATAGCACTGTTTTTGTCCTCCCTTGAGTATATATAAGTTGTTTGGAGTTCTTATACCTTTGATCACACTTTCTCTTGTATCAAGATCATGAAAAACACATCTATTTGATCGAAATACTACTTCATTTCCCTGATCACTCATTTGACTAACACTCAACAGGTTATGCTTTAGACCATCAATGTACATAACATTCCCAGCTTTAACTTTTTCTTTTAACAGAACATAACCTTTACCTTTTACAACATCAGGAGTGTCATTTCCAAATGATACCTTCTTTTCCTTTTCTAAGGCATTATATGACTGAAGTTTTTCTTTATCACTTGCCATGTGTTTCGAGCATCCATTGTCGATGTACCACTGATTTTCTTTTCATTCTACATATAGGGCTATACCACATGTTTTTGTTTGTGGTTCTTTCTTTCTGCATATTTTGGGATTTAATGAACCTTTCTCCTTCTAAGATGTTTGCCTAAATTTACTCCTGCATTCATATTTTTCGTGACCAAAGTTGTTGGAGATAGGGCATTCTATTTCATTTTCAATAAGAGAAAAGCTATTGTAGGTATGTTTCATGATCCCTGTCACATTCCTTTCATTTCGTGCTTCTCTAGTCCTAATGGTATTGTAAGCAACACATTGAGAAGCTTTGTGTCCAAATTTATGACATGAAAAACATTGGCCATTGAAGAAGTTCCTACAATTATCGAATCTACTGACCTGGTGATTGTAGTTGCTATTGATACTCATTCTTGAAGTAGATTGAGTATGATTTACCTGAGGTTTGTAGCTTATGTTCATCCTTGAAGTAAGTTGAGCCTGATTTACCTGGTGATTTGCTTTATGCCTTTCTTTCGATTGTCAAATTGTTCACTACTCTTTGCTGCATCAAGATAGCTTTTAGTGGAGGATGTCGGCTTATGTGCTTGGGATGTTTCTTCAGTATATCCAAGACCTATCTTTATCAAAGGAGAACGATGCACTTTCATAATTTCATTTAAGGTTTCTGATCCTTTAGTAAATCTAAGATTGAAAGCTTTTGTTTTCTCAATATCCTTTCTTAGACCCACAATTTCACATTCTAGTTTTTCATTGTGCTTTTATCTTTCAACAAGTTGGAATGTCAGAGTATCTATAATCATATTCTTTTCTTCTAAACAGATTTTGAGTTTAGATATTTCTTCATAAAGGTCATCTTCATCTAAAGCATCCAAGAAATCATCATCTTCAAAAGCCATTAGAAGTCTATAGTCATTAATATTTTCATCTTCATCACTATTTGATAAACCATCGCTATCTTCATGAGTATAGTAGCTCCTCTTACTTACACTTTTTTTTCTATTCCATTTTGTTGATTCCTTACCTTTATCAAGCTTATCTTTATGAGAACATTTGGTAGAATAATGACTGACTCTTCCACAAGTAAAACATTTGAAAGGTAGTTTACCTCTGAATCTACTGGAACCCTGTTGAAGGTTCTTGACAAAGTTTGCTTCTTCGTCTCCTTCTGAAATATGTCCTAATTCATTGAGTTCTTCTCTTCCTAAAGCTTTTAATGTAGCTTCTCTTATATCTGATGGACCTCCTTTTCTCATTTCGAAAGTAGTTAAGATTCCATGCAGCTGTGTGATAGTAATAGTTTGAAGATCCTGCTTTTCTTCTATGGTAGATACTTTTGATTCAAACTTAGTAGACAAGGATCTTGAAATATTTTCAACTAAAGTAACTTCTTTTATCTCTTCACCCAAGTTCTTCATGCAAATAACAATCTAATCTATACATAAGAAGTAACTAGCGATACTTTCATCATTGTGCATTTTGAGATTTTCATATTGAATTCTGAGAGATTGCAGTTTTGCATGTTTTACCTGATTGTCTCCTTCATAGCTTAGAATAATCTTGTCCCATATTTGTTTGGTGGTTTTGAGCTGCATAACTTTGACAAATTCTGATTGTGATAGAATCCCTAATAATGTATTGGCAACCTTGGCATTAGTTTCATATTGCTTTTTACCTGCCGTATCTATAGGAATTGTTGATGGAAATGTATATCCTCCTTCCACGACTTCCGAGACATCTGTTCCAAGAGATTGAAGATAGGTTGTGGTTCTTACCTTCCAATAAACGAAGTTTCTCCCATCAAAGATTGGTGGTCTAATGGATCCCTCTCTTTCGTAGATACTCATGGTGATAGATCTTCCTTCAAGTGATCAATCTTCTTCTGAAGGACCTACTCTGATACCAATTTTTGGAAATAATATGGAGAGTGGGGGTGAATTAGTATTATAAAGTCAATAATATTTCATTTCCATAATCAGATTTATATACGCTACTTCAGTTAATGAAAATTGCGTGTATGCGCATCTGTATTTAAGGAAACTAGTGTATATCCTCAAAAACTTATGATTCAGTTAATTTATCATATGTTGATCTTTACTCAATGCATCAGAGCCATATAGACATTAACCAGGTGCAGTAAAATGGAACAAAGAATCACACACACATGAACATAAGATATAAGGTGGAAACCCAATGTGGGTGAAAACCACCTGCTGCAATCGTCTCTATCTTATTTTAATAAGAAACTTCTTTTTAGAATTTTTGTACTAGTGTAGTCTTATACCAGTATGCAGGCTTCTACCTGCAGAAGGCTACAACCTTCTCTCATTCTCCAGCTTCTCCTGGAAGGGAGTTACAACCGCCTAGCTCTTGTACTAGCTGATATGTTTACTAGTATGTAGGTGCCGACCTACAGAACGCTACAACCTTCTCTTTTCTTCCAAGGACCATGTTTCATAAATTTTCAGACTAGATCCATCAATAACATCATTCAAACATCAAATACACCTACATCAATCAATCTCCTTTGCACTAACCATAATTGAATCAATCAATCACTTTTCAGAATATTGTGACTAGAATACAGTAACCAGAACCCAAAACACTATAACAGCAACCAAAAGTAGCTAAAGATATTTGATGAGATATAAGCTACTTCAATGTGTCGAAGCTGCGTGCATACACACTTTTCTGAAGGCAAACCTGCGTATAGATCTGCAAATCAAATTTAAGATGTATACGCTATTTTGATATGCAGAACCAGCGTGTATACACGCCTTTTCGAAAGTGAACCTGTGTACATATCTATAAATGATGATTTAATCTCTACAAAAATTCCAAACTTCAGTTATACCCAGATCATCATATTTATAGTTTACAACATGCGCCAGTTGATGAGCCCCAAAAATGGATAATTATTTGGGCTCATTCAACCTCCTAATTCGACTTAATCCACCATTCTCATTAGTTTATTGCATGTTTTTTATTATATTTATGCTAATAGAGTGAATTTGGTTAGCCATTATGCCAACAAGTCTAATGGGTGCTTTGTGTAGCATTTTTGGTCAATTTGGAGACAAAATTGAAGGTCTTAATGAGCACTTGGCAGCCAAATTCGTGGGAGAACAAGGGAGAGGATTTGTAGGAAGGTGTCCCCTTCATTTATGGGCCCTTACCTCGAATTCTCCACCATCAGCTCGGAGTTCAAGGGCCACCGAATCAATCAACACAAGGGCAGCCAAGCAAGTCAAGTAGGACTGATGTTAACTACAAGTCTTGGGTAGCCGAGTCCCTAAATTTTAGGAGGACTGTTGGGTCCTCAATTTGTATAAATAAGAAGGCTTAGGGCCTCGTTGGGGGTTAGCCAGTGTAGCCAGTGGATGTTAGCTAGTTAGCCAGTAGATAGTAGCTAGTGGTTAGTCATTTTGCAGCCATTAGTTAGCTAGTTTGTAGTTCGATTTTTATGCAATAGATTAGCTTTGCTTTCAGCTCATTTTCAAGTCCTTCTTGTGGACAGTTTTGATGTAACTCTTCATTTCTTGATCAATAAAGATGAATCCAGCTTTGCACCAGCTCTAAATCTCTCTTGGGAGGCTGTAGCTCTTGGGGTTGGGCCCATCTCAAGCGCCCAGTACCTCCTTTGTTTATCTTTATGTGTTTGTTGCATTCTTAAAATAAAATCTGTTATTTAGATTTAGATCTTGCTTCGTTATTTAGATTTCTTTTGATGGTTAAAGTAGTTGTTTATGTTTAGAATATATTGGTAGGATAATAACAAGAAAAAGCTCCAAAAAAGGGTCAGAAAATGCTTTTGGTTTCACCTCTTCCTTATTGGATCAGGGGCTGGAGTTGAAGTAACCATGTTGTCCCAAACAAAAACACTTTCTTTGCTTCACCATGCAATCATTAGTGTTTGAATCTCGTTTGTAGAACTTGATATCAGTTTGGACGCATGCTTAGGTTTATGATCACTTAGTTTCATAGCTGTTTCACATGGTTTCACTGCAAATAAACTTTTGTTCATTTCCTTTTGCTGTTAGGTCAGATTAGAGTGAAGTAACTAGGTCATCGGTTTTATAACTAGATCTTTGTTTTCTTGCATGTCTTTGTTTGTTCAGTTTGAAAAACCACTTGCAGAGTACCTATTGTCCTTCCTTACCTGCCCATACTCCATCCAACCTACCTGCTTCACCCTTCACTTATAACCCTTACCTTACATTTGCCTCATCCGCTTACTTTGCCATGATTCTCATCTTCTTGTGCAACATCTTTTCATCCATCCTTGAACAAATCCAATCGCTCCTTAGCCTCACCCACCAAGTCCTAGATATCTTCACACCCCTATTTCACCTTCATACTCATTCCTCCATCTTTTTCCCTCCATCCATGATCCAAAATCCCATTTCGAAACATCCTGTAGAAGAATTACAGAACATCCTGTAGAAACCCTTGCAGACTTCCGGTAGAAGTCCATAACCTCGGTTGCATAGCATCCAGACTCTGTGAAACTCTCGGAAAGAATGTTAGGGATCCCTTAGACCCTCTCTGTACCATCCCAACCTTTTCCAAGCATTCCTCCTCCTTGATCCATCCCTACACAGTGAAAAGCCAGTTAAAAGCACATGCATGATAATTCTAATAACTTAATCAAAAATACAAAAAGATGTTTTCTTCAGATAGTGATAACTTAGACACATGCATTTTACCTTCCTAGAAGTAATGGCATCTCTTCTCGTAGTTTGCATTCTCCTTTTTGCGTCAGTAGGACTAGTTGGTAGAATTAGGGTTTGCTAGGGTTTGCTAGGGTTTGTATTTCTTTTTGGCTTTCAGTTTCTTTCCGCAAGTAGATTAGCTTCCTTTGAGTTAGCTTTCGTCCATCAGTTAAAAAGCTTCTTCTAAGAGCTCATAGAAGTTGACTTGAGCCCCTAGCGGACTTGTGCCAGCTGACCAAGTGACAGCTGCGGTAAGAGCTAGTACTTGTGCATACAACACCGTCGCTTCCAAGTTTGTTACGAACTACCGGGTTGATAAAATTAAAGAAGGGAGTTCCAGGAGTTGTAGCATTATTGCTACAATACTGGGGCCCACCATCTATTTGGTGCCGTTGCCGGGGAAGCGTCAGAGTATTGGTGATTGTTGCTTTTCTTCTATTTTCCACTACAATCTTCTACTAAGTAGTTTATTTCATTTCCATTATGCAATTTCATTTATGCAAAAGTAGATTAGCCTTTCCTGCTTTCATAGATTAGCATTTCAATTCCGCAATTTCATTTCTGCAAGCGTAGATTAGCATTTCAATTCTACAAGCGTAGATTAGCATTTCATTCTTGTAATTTCATTTGAGCAAAATAGATTAGTCCTTTCCTGCTTTCATTTCAATTCCGCATTTTCATTTTAGCAAGATAGTTAGTTGCAGTTCAATCTATTTCATTTTTGCAGGTAGAAGTAGAAAAAAAAACAAAAATCAACCAAAAAGATTTCATTTCATGCCTTGTAGGAGTAGAGATAGGTTATAAAAATTATTGCACAACACCCCCACTACTTCACACAGCCAACATTCTCTCTTCTTCGATGGCTGTGATTAAAGAACCCTTAGGTGGATAGCAAGACATATTTAAAGAACCTATAGGGAAGAAGAAGAAGAAGAAACCATTCCTCTGGAGCAAATGGCTACAAGCAGGAATGTTGGGAGCAGTACCTTGTCCCAACACGAATTTTCAAATCAGCTGGAAGATTTCAAGAGTGATATGAGGCAGTTTCTTGCCATGCAATTGGATACCTTGCGGATCCAAAAGAAGCAAGAAGAAGCCAAGAGGGCTTTGTTCATCTTTTGTCCTAGGTGCACTAGAAAGCATCCTAGGAACGAATGTCCAATGCACTCCCTAGAAGTGTGTTTCATCTGTGAAGAATACCATCCTACAAATCAGTGCCCTTCCTTGCCTGGACTTAAAGTTGCATATCAAAGAGTTAAAGGAGCCACTGAACCACTCTATCATATGAACCAAAGGAAGCCGCCTGGACCTAGATCTTACCAGCAGGAACTGCAAGGGACATCCGAGACCTATTATGACCCTTATCAAGCCACCTTCATGCCTTCTTGGGGTCCCCCTGCTCATCCTTCCTGGTTCACACCTCCTCCTTGTTCCTTCACAGATCCATATTATGCCCAACTAGTTGCTCATTCATTTCACTCTTATGCTCAGCCACAGCCTCAGTGGAATGCACCTTATCAAAGCTGGAGGCCCCAGTACAACTCTCATCCCACTCATTTTCCTCCACCACCTGCTCATCCACAACCATCGCCTCCTCCTCCACCAAGGCAACCCCAAATGCCTACCCAACCACAATGCCATCCATCTCCATCTCAATTTCACACCTCCACTCAGCTACCCGTACCATTTCCAAAGCCATACCATGGAGTAGCTCAACCCAATTGCAAAGCTGAGGCACAACATGTGCAAATGACTCCTTTTGAGGTCAATGATGTTCACCAAAGCTCAGGAAGAGTGTTGCAAAACAGAGATTATATTGACAACATTGAAGGACCAAAAGCAAAAGAAGATTCCAAAGAGGAGATCAAAGAACCATGGGCTGCACTTGATGAAGAGAAGAGATCAGAATCAGAGATCAAGAGAGTTCCCTCATGGTTACCATCAAATCTTCCATGTATTCAAGAGAAAGATCAGCAAAAAGAGGAAGATCAGAAGGTCATGATAGAAGGTGATATGAAGAATGATTCAGATCAGCAAAAGAACCAAGGATATCAAAGCTATATTGAGATATGGTTTCAGAAGGTCACTAAGTTGCAGCAGTACTTTCTTCCTCAGCTTTGTTTGATCCCTTCAACGCCAGATCATTTCGTCTCTGAGATCTGGATACTTGTCCAAGCATGCATTTCGAGCCTTCACATCATTTTTTCTCTAATCTCGATGTGCACATGGTTCCATTGGAAGTATTCTTATACTTGAAAATGGTTTTGTTTTTCAAGTAGGGTAGGGTAGAAAAAAAAAAGAAAAAAAGAGAAAAAATGAAAATAAGAGAAAAATAAAAATCTAAGGTGAAAACCTCCCTGGAGGCGCCTTCGATTGGCTCATTGATTGAAAACCTCCATGAGGCGGTCAATGGGTTGGAAAAAAGAGAAAATAAAAATGGAATAAGATCCCTGGGTGAAAACCTTCCTTGGAGGCGCCCAGGGCAGGCAATTAGGGTGAAAACCTCCATGAGGCGCCCTAGTTGTTTTTCAAAAAAAAAAGAAAGAGAAAAAGAAAAGAAAAATAAAACTAATCTCCATTGGCTAATTGCAGGTTGCAAGAAGGACGTTTCATGACAGGAGGAGCACTCAAATCAAGGTTAAAGGAATTTTTCTTGTGCCTTCTACAGGAAGCTCTGTATTTCTACAGGAAACATCCTGTAGAACCTTTGGACGAACCAAATTCAAGTCTAAAATGGAATCTGATGGAACTTCCTGTAGAAATTGTGGGAAGCTATACATGGATCTCAAAAAGTGGTTTCGCGAACATGGTAGCTTCCTCAAGGGTTCAGAAGTCTTCATGCAATCTTCCAACTCCTCCTCCATCATCTCCATACCTGCATCACAGCCCAAGCTCAGTTTTCCCTTCCATGCAAACACTTGCAAAGTGCCTTGAAGCAAAAACACATAGAACAGAATTTGTTTCTGCCATAACTTGAAAACCATGCATCCATTTGACAAACCATTTTATGGGGAATTGTACAAGGGTGATGAAAACATGCCTGAGCAGTTTCATGCCGTTCCGGTGCATGGTTTACAAGAAATCAACCTCCATCACCATCATCCATTTTTGCATTTTCTCCATATCCGTGCATCCGTTTCAAAACCTGTTTCATGGGGATATGCATGTGAGTGATAGTAACCTACCCAAGCAGTTTCAGCCGATTCCGATGCACGGTTTCCGAGAAATCGATCTCTGAAATCTTCAGCCATTTTCCATTTTTCTCGAAATCCGTGCATCCATTGATCACAATTTTGCTATGGTAGATTCATAATGATGATAGAAACATGCTCAGCAAGTTTCAGATCTATCCGCTTTGCCGTTTGGGAGAAATGGCGAAAACAAGTTCTGGTTCTGTGACATTGCAGCAGCAGCAGCTTGAAGGTGCAGATTTGAACGTGGAAACAAATGCATGCAGCTTAGATCTGGTCAGAGGACACCTGCACAAGGAAAAGCAATCAAAAATCATCAGCCAAGCCCTCATGCAACCAAAGGATCCAAGCATGCAGCAGCAGAACATGAGCATGCAGTAGCAAAAAGCTTCACAAGCAGCCGTTTGACTTCAGGTACGTGACTAAACCTTGTTCATCTATTGCATGAATCTAGTCTAAGCATTGCATGAACGAATGGAATGGTGAAATTAAGCCATGAATGTAGCAAGACACCCAGTTCTCTAGCGCTCAAGGAAAAATCACGCAGCATACGTGTATGGTCATTCATGAAAAATTTGAAAAACACAGTTAGTGGTAGATCTGTTGAACTCCAATGCACAGGACATCAGATGATTGACAGATAGATGAAGACATGCAGTTCATAACATCACTGCAGTTATAAAAATCCAGCGCACATGTTTTTGCCAGCTCACCACAAATCACACAGCAACTAAACTAGGCTCGGCTGAATCTCACGAATTGTTGTTCATCTGCACTTGCCACATCGTAAATTGAAGTTTGCACAAGCTGTTAACTTGTCGTCCTCCACCGAGCATCTCGGTGTAGTTTAAAATTCTCCCACGTACCGGGCTCATTTAGAGGCGCAGTGACATCCTTCACAAGCTGACGAGAGTTCTACAAGAAGAAGTTCTATAGGAAGTATGGCATATCCTTCCAAAGCAGAGAAGCTTGGACTTTCCTTCATCGAATTTGTAGTTCTGAAAGAGCAAACCGTGCAAGATCTCGATTTCTGAGGTTAACAGAAGCTGTGGACAAACTTAAACTCCAGGCTGCTGCTAGTGTAAAGGCTGGCAAGGAATCTTTTGCAAGAGAAATGCTTCTGGAAAAAAGAAAGTGCTGCAAGCTTTGGAGAATTGTCAAAAAACCATGTGGAGCTTCTTGATGAGCCTTTGACAAAGCTTGGTGAGGCAATCTCAGTAAAGGAAACCCAATTAATTAAAACGATAATGTCTACACGTTTTGACATGGATGTTGAAAAAGAGACTGAGGGACCAGCCAGAGTTGTCTCTTCCAAAGAAGTTGCATCTTGTGCCAAAAAATTAGTAGAACATTTCAGTTGGATCCAGGCAGCAAGGATACTAATATGGATGAAGTTCTAAGAACTGTTGTAAATGATGCTGGTGAAAACGACAACAAGATAAATCAGAAAGTAGACACCAAGGGCCTTTTGGCAAAGAGAGATAAGATCGAAGATGATTACTTCCATGCAATTTTCAAAGGGATTGACTCATATCAGAGCTTCTTAATTTACCTTGACGAATAGGTAGCTGAAATGGAGTCAAATTTGCATACATTTCTCAAAATTTTCAAGTTTGATACTTGAGGATGCTAGTGTAGGTAGCATTCACCACTAGAGAGTCAGGTCTCAAGGTCTTGGAACTAGTATCAACAAAATTGAAGAAGAAGACACCCCCAGCCATGCAAGCCAAATCAGGAAGTGTAAAAACAGCTTCTACAGGAAGCCAGAAATCAGCTACAGGACTTTCTACAGGAAGTCCTGAAAAAAAAAAGCAGAAGGAGAAATCGGCCGAAATCCTAGCTAGGGAGGCAGCAGCTGTGTTGGCCACCCTAAGTACCTCTCCCAAGCTGAAGGAGAAGTGAAAGAGGGAGCTTCCACTATATTTTAAGGCAAGAAAGGGTATGCAGATACTCTAGGAAAAGAAGCACAGGCAGCGGGAAGAAGCAAAGAGAAAAGCATGCTGCGCACTGAGCATCTTGTTTGTTCACTGTCTTCCAGTGCTACACTATTTTGGCTTGGTTTTGATTGGTTGTCTTGTGTCTGCTTGTTTCACTGATGTTTGTGAAATTTATAAAAGAGGAAGGTGTTTTCAACTTGGGACTTGGGTGTGTTCGTATATTGCTACTTATTCCATTTACTAATATGCTTAAGCACAATAACCTGCTTACCAAAGCCTTTGAAAAGTGGGGTGATTTGGTGATGGCTTCATTCTGCTAACTGGTCCAACTTAGCATTTGAGGATTGTTGGCAAGATGTTCATCTTTAATGATTTCTGTGAAGATCTTACTTTGGAGCTGAGAGGTGATAGTTTGATGGTATATTTGCTTTCACACAAAATGTTGGTGAATTGTTTTTGACAGAGAAAAGGACATCACTTCAGAAGCTTGGCATGACAGGGAGGCCACCAGGGCCATCAAAGATGAGGAGATAGATTGGTTGCTCAGAGGATGAGAAACACTTTCAGTAGGGGGGTGATGATGAGCCCCAAAAATGGATAATTATTTGGGCTCATTCAACCTCCTAATTCGACTTAATCCACCATTCTCATTAGTTTATTGCATGTTTTTTATTATATTTATGCTAATAGAGTGAATTTGGTTAGTCATTATGCCAACAAGTCTAATGGGTACTTTGTGTAGCCTTTTTGGTCAATTTGGAGACAAAATTGAAGGTCTTAATGAGCACTTGGCAACCAAATTCGTGGGAGAACAAGGGAGAGGCTTTGTAGGAAGGTGTCCCCTTCATTTAAGGGCCCTTACCTCGAATTCTCCACCATCAGCTCGGAGTTCAAGGGCCACCGAATCAATCAACACAAGGGCAACCAAGCAAGTCAAGTAGGATTGCTGTTAACTACAAGTCTTGGGCAACCGAGTCCCTAAATTTTAGGAGAATTGTCGGGTCCTCAATTTGTATAAATAAGAAGGCTTAGGGCCTCGTTGGGGGTTAGCCAGTGTAGCCAGTGGATGTTAGCTAGTTAGCCAGTAGATAGTAGCTAGTGGTTAGTCATTTTGCAGCCATTAGTTAGCTAGTTTGTAGTTCGATTTTTATGCAATAGATTAGCTTTGCTTTCAGCTCATTTTCAAGTCCTTCTTGTGGACATTTTTGATGTAACTCTTCATTTCTTGATCAATAAAGATGAATCCAGCTTTGCACCAGCTCTAAATCTCTCTTGGGAGGTTGTAGCTCTTGGGGTTGGGCCCATCTCAAGCGCCCAGTACCTCCTTTGTTTATCTTTATGTGTTTGCTGAGTTCTTAAAATAAAATCTGCTATTTAGATTTAGATCTTGCTTCGTTATTTAGATTTCTTTTGATGGTTAAAGTAGTTGTTTACGTTTAGAATATATTGGTAGGATAATAACAAGAAAAAGCTCCAAAAAAGGGTCAGCAAACGCTTTTGGTTTCACCTCTTCCTTATTGGATCAGGGGATGGAGTTGAAGTAACCATGTTGTCCCAAACAAAAACACTTTCTTTGCTTCACCATGCAATCATTAGTGTTTGAATCTCGTTCGTAGAACTTGATATCAGTTTGGACGCATGCTTAGGTTTATGATCACTTAGTTTCATAGCTGTTTCACATGGTTTCACTGCAAATAAACTTCTGTTCATTTCCTTTTGCTGTTAGGTCAGATTAGAGTGAAGTAACTAGGTCATAGGTTTTATAACTAGATCTTTGTTTTCTTGCATGTCTTTGTTTGTTAAGTTTGAAAAACCACTTGCAGAGTACCTGTTATCCTTCCTTACCTGCCCATACTCCATCCAACCTACCTGCTTCACCCTTCACTTATAACCCTTACCTTACATTTGCCTCATCCGCTTACTTTGCCATGATTCTCATCTTCTTGTGCAACATCGTTTCATCCATCCTTGAACAAATCCAATCGCTCCTTATCCTCACCCACCAAGTCCTAGATCTCTTCACACCCCTATTTCACCTTCATACTCATTCCTCCATCTTTTTCCCTCCATCCATGCTCCAAAATCCCATTTCGAAACATCCTGTAGAAGAATTACAGAACATCCTGTAGAAACCCCTGCAGACTTCCTGTAGAAGTCCATAACCTCGGTTGCATAGCATCCAGACTCTGTGAAACTCTCGGAAAGAATGTTAGGGATCCCTTAGACCCTCTCTGTACCATCCCAACCTTTTCCAAGCATTCCTCCTCCTTGATCCATCCCTGGACAGTGAAAAGCCAGTTAAAAGCACATGCATGATAATTCTAATAACTTAATCAAAAATACAAAAAGATGTTTTCTTTAGATAGTGATAACTTAGACACATGCATTTTACCTTCCTAGAAGTAATGGCATCTCTTCTCGTAGTTTGCATTCTCATTTTTGCGTCAGTAGGACTAGTTGGTAGAATTAGCGTTTGCTAGGGTTTGCTAGGGTTTGTATTTCTTTTTGGCTTTCAGTTTCTTTCCGCAAGTAGATTAGCTTCCTTAGTGTTATAGACATTTTTGTGCCTCGTAGCATGGAGCATGAAATGTCAATAATTACAGGGATCCTCAGTCCCTAAACATGTTGTTCTTACCCCTAGAAGAACAAGGTCAGCAAACCACAGCACTTCCTATCAGTTCTCCACCTGAAAACACTCAAAAACAGGCTATTTTTGGATCATGTCAGCTGCTCCACTGAGCAACTGCGCTGAATGTCAACTGCTCCTCCTTGTACCTGCGCTGAAAGTCAACTCCAATGAAGGCTACCTGCGCTGGGCGAGATTGGCCAAGTGGCACAGTCATTCTGCAAGGTGTCAACTGCCCAGGAAGCTTCCAAACTGACACTTGGTTCAAGGAATTCGCCCTATGATGAGTAAGAAGGTCTTGATCTCCAAGTGGAAGCAAGATTCTCCAAGTGGACTCAAGAACTGAAGATTAACTAAAGTGGGAGAGGACACTAGTTAGCTTTATGCCAGCCTCAAGCTGACTCATCCTTTCTCCAAATCTCCTATATATAGAGCTCTCTCATGAGGTCTAAGGAGGCTGGAATTTTGTGCAAAGTAAGGAAGTGCTGTTGGTTTACAGTTAGAGCTATTGGGTGATTGCGTTTATAGAGGGGAAGAGGAGATTTCTTGCTGCTGGGGAGGTGCTGCTGGATTGGAGCCATTTATGGTTGTAACCTTCTCAGAACCTTTTTCTTCTATCAATAAAGCTTTGGTGTTCTCCTATATACTTGTATTGCAATGATGTATTGTTTTCATCTGTATATTTGATTCATCCTAATCCATGCATCAGTTATGAGTACATGTTTCTTGTAGTTTCCCTCTCTTGTTTTTGCAGGATCTTTGTGTAGCTGGGCCGGCAAAAGGAGCAAGGAGCTGGGAACAAGAGGAAAAGAGAGAAGACAGGATCGACAAAAGCGAAAGACATCGGTTGGTCAATATTTTCTTCCTTCTCTGTACTTTCATAAAGGAAAAATATCAAAGCTTTACTTTCAGTTGTTGCTAAGGAACTATCGCCCTTAGAGTAGGGATAGGGTCATTCCGAGTCGGATACTTTTCCCCACAACAAACTGGTGACTCTGCTGGGGATCGTATCCGTTTGATTGTATTTGTAGTATCTTTGCTATTCATTTTCTGAAGAAAAGAGTACCAAATCGAAAAGCTTTTGACTATATCAAAAGCGAAGTAGAGGGGCTGCTACTCTTGCTCATTTTCTGAGCAGATTCATGATTTGAAGAAGCTGATCTACAAAAGACTCTTGTACTCTTTGTGATAGCTTTTCATCCTCTTGATCATCCCTTAGCTTGTACTTGACCTATAGCTTTTTATTTCAGCAAAAACAGTGAATTTTTGAGCTTTTTATGACCCAGAAATCCTTGTAAACGCAACTCTCGTGTCTCAGTGCACGCTGTCCACAGGCAGTCTGCATTCCAGCGCAGGTACTCCCTTCGGGAACTGCGCTGAGAGTCAATTTGACAGACCAGAGCCTGCGCTGATCCAGTTAGGCTATGTCTTCCTGAGGTTTCCCACTGTGTCTTAGCCCTGTTTTCACTGTTGTTTTGCTGCTGATTGCTTGTCATTGTACTTGCTGTAAACCAACTTTCCTTGACATTATTCCGCCTCAGTTGTGTGATGAAACTGTGATTGTTCTTTCAGTATTTCTTGTTTCGGTTACAGTTTCCCATTGTGAAAAGCAAACCAGTATAGCTGTGGCCTCTTAGATCCTGAACTGTAAAAGTGTCTTTGTGATCTTAAGAGCTAGTTTTGTTACTGTTCATGGCTGTTTGAGTTTGTTTGTTTTTCATTTTGTGGTTTGAATCTATACATTTCCAGTGTCTAAACAAGTCGATCTTAAGGTGTCTTTTGATTTTGGACAAGCTTGTTTACTTTCGCTTGAAATTAGATTCAAAGTTATACAACAGTTTCCTTTTTGTCTTACATCAACATTAAGGATAAAGAAAAGAAATATCTGCATTGTGCATGTGCATTATTGACAGTTTGCATGTTGATTTAGGAAAAAGTGCATTTAGTGTGTGTTCTATGATCTGTGTGAAAAGTTGATGTCTTTCTTTTCCCTCAGTAGATTAAGGTTTTCAAAGTTGAAAGATTGAAAAGTTTTGCTTCTCATCTTAGATTGCATTTAGGAAGTTGTATATATACATCTCGTGGTGATCCTTAAAGGAAAACTGCTAAGCAAGATCAACATTAAAATAAATCCAATTTACATAACAACGCTTTGTAACATAACGCAAACATCTAGAGGTCTAGGTAGAGACGTGTTCCGGCGTCGTTAAACATAGTGACTGTCGATCTCTACGAAGGTGGGTGATTCCTCCTGAGAGTCGGTGGCACTAATACGGACTTGTGCTCCCACGTACCGTCACGTATATATTGGGAGACCCCTATAGGCAATTATCTTTTATCCATAGGAAGCCGTGTCGACCACCCTACTGATCGCGATGCAGTGAACACAGCATTCACGAAGATCGACCACCCGTACCGTAAAACGTATTCTGTGGTTTCGCGAAAGGTTTGGCACACCCTCTGCCTAGAACTCCAGAGCAGTTTCTTTTGGCCTTTTTCAAACTCTATAACTGAAAAAGTCCAACCGAGCATTTGTCACTTCGGGCTCGTTAATACATCGAAGGCGACTAGAGTCATCTTTAGCTTTTTCTCGACTCTTAAAACATGAAAAAGCAAGTTTGTGTCTGAAAGCGTCGTTAATAAAATTTATTTTAAGCGGAACAAAATCACCTGTTATTTCCACGTTGATCTTTCAGTTGAAAAGTATGGAGCCCACCAACCAAGGAGGCAACCTTGGCGGAAGTCCAAATCCCTTCTCCTCTTGGGGACATGTTGGTGCGCCTCATATGGTGACATTGTCACTTCCAGGATTGACAATTGGCCTACCTGTATGGCTCTTTTGAACTAATGTAGTCCAGATCGCCACTAATCCTGAGCAGTCGAATCAACAGTCAGAACAGTCTAGAACTACCCACCAACCTTCCACTTCTTACAATACTTCCTCTGATCCTTCATCTTTGCAAGGTAGAGTTGGCAAAAGTCAGCTTCCCAAGGAGAAGAAGGAAAGGAAGAAGAAAGAAAAGAAGAAGAAGGAGCCTAAGGCGACTGGGGGCAAGCAAAAGACATCTGACGAAAACCCACCCACTGCACAGACCGGGCCTAAATCACCATGTGTCATATGTAGAGGAGACCATTTCCACAGAGATTGTCCCTGTATTCCCCGGATACTAAGGAACTGGTCCCCTCGTCTGCACAATTCGGGGGCATCAACCTCTGACAATCAGGTTGATGGCTTTCCGTCAACCAGCGAAAGTGAAGGATCAAGACAAAAAGGGGGAGTAAGATTCCCCTGTAAGTTGTGTGAAGGCAGTCATGCCATCCACCGTTGTCCCTTCTTAGACGAAGCGAAGAGAGTTTTGGAAGATCGTCCGGTTTCACCGGTAAAACTTCCTCCTGGATACAAAAAACTCGTGCCAAGTCCTTCGTTGGTTGAAAATACAGCTGGCCCGCTCAAGTGGTCGGCTGAAGCGTCAGTCACTGAAAATGAACCTACTGAATCCAGACCGGACGAAAGTCCAAAGGTCGATACGGCAGTTGACCCGGTTCTACCTTCAGAAGTTTCATCTTCAAATGACACCGTCGCCGAAGAGTCATCTTCATGCGACACCCTCACTGAAGAGAATAAGGATGACACCATCCAGGTTCTTTTCATCAGCACCGACTCTGATGAGCGTCAGGGCAATGCGCCCATTCCTTTATCGCAGGAAGGAACATCATCAGGGTCATATCCGGCCGTATATTCGGTCCCACCACCAAGCAACCTGGTTGTATCCTTTGATTGGAATCAACTAGGCAGACCCCGGTTACCAGCCAGTGTACCATTCAGAATCATTGTCCAGATCTATAGAATGATCATGGCTGGTACTATCATTGATGAAGGGGCGTCTGTGAGTATCCTTTCCTCTGTTGCTTGGAAAGCACTGGGTTCCCCGGCGCTTTTACCTGTGTTAAGAAATCTCTCGGGTTTTGATAAAGGAACCAGTCGACCATTAGGGATCCTCCCCAATGTGCCTGTTACATTGAAAGGGAAGACCGTTAATTTGAACGTGATGGTCGTCCAAGGACCCTTGGATTATAACCTACTCCTTGAACGTGACTATATTTATTGCATGGGAGCGATAGTCTCCTCACTCTTTAGAGTAATGTGTTTTCCACACGAAGGAAGGATGGTCAAGCTCGTAGACCAACTTTCATTTCCGGGATCTCGCATCGCAAATAGTCAAATACCATTCCCAAATGGTCTGTTCACACAAGATTCGCCTCCGCCCCCAGTCCTCCTTCCCGATGAGTGCGAGTGATTCGGAAAGAAAGACTGGAACCCAGGGGGCATGCACCCTGGTCTGCTTCGGGCAGAAGAAACCCTGGGTATAAGGTAGAATTTCCGCAGAAGGATATGACTAGTCCGTACCCCGTCCGTGGATGGAAGAGGGGTTGTTCTGGAATAGTATTCTTTTGTTAAAGTTATGTGTTTGGCAAAAGAGTCATTCACCTTTGTCTAAAGAGGTGGGCACTGCCCGAGTAGGAATTCCCTTATTGCGACAAGCAGTAACCATCTTTGGGGAAAAGCAAGCCTCACCCATTAAAACAAATGTTTTGAAGGATAAGTAGGGGCAGCCTCCAAAGAAAGATATTCTATTGTTGTGATATAGGGTAACCATATTTGAGTAACCCAATGATAGACATCGCCGAAGAAAGAGATTGATTTGCGGCAGCAAATAGAACCCTCTTCGGATAATAAGAAAGAGGCAAGCCTCCCTCAATAATACCAATGTTTTGTCTTTGAGTAGTGTTCTTCTCTTGTCACAAATAGTTGTTCGTTAAAAGTTGGGCCGACGGGAAGACTGAGTACCGCGTAAGATCCCTTAAAAATAACGAGAAGACTAGTATCGTTAACATTAGATTGGCAAGATGACAAGTAGCTATGAACACCCAAAGAAAAGCAGAGGTGGGGGAGAGGAGGGGCAGCCTCGAAATTCTATCCTATACCTGGGGGCATGCAAACCTTCTGGAGTGCAAGCTAGGGGCGGTTATTTATCTGGTTTTAAGATTAACCGTTTTCCGAACTTACACAAAGGAAGGATGAGTTGGAGCATAGCTGTGGTAAGGCGCAAGCTCTATAAAAAATGGATCCTTAGAGGAGGCATTCTTATTTTATGACTGGTATTTCGAGCAGTTTTAGCACATAGTTCATGCTCGTTAAAAAATAAATGCAAGATCCGAGCAGTTTTAGCGCATAGTTCATGCTCATTAAAAAATAAACATAAGTTTATGAGCAGGCTTTCCTTTAGAGTTCAAGCTCATTCAGAAAAAATGAACCGGTAAATCCCCTTTTGAGATCGTAAATTCATCAGCCATAAAAGCCTTGGTCGTGTTTGTGCACCGTCACCTCCACCGTCATTTGGCCGATCATTCACTTCCATTTGTGTGTTTACCCATTTTGAGGAACATCTGCGAAGAGTGATTTCACCTAGCCATCCTTGTGACACTACCGTGATTGGAAAATTCCAACCTGTACCTGGAATCTGCCGCTATCCCTGTTTATCACTCGTTCCTCAAAAGACGAGTCCTCTTTGAGCTCTTTTCTGACTCGTAAAATATGAAAAGTTTGCCGAGTTTTGGCCTTCCAGCTCGTTAAAAGGACCGGAAGAGCTATCCCTCATTTAGACTTTAATCTTTTTGGACCTGAGGGATTATTACACAAAAAGATCGAGCGCTTCTCTTGTTCGGCTCGTTAAAAGTACCGAACACCCATCCCTTCTGTATTGTTTTATACTTTTTCGGACTTAAGGGATTAGATGACGAAAAAGGAATTCTGGAGTTGACTTTATGTACCTTTTCAGACTCTCTAAAAATGAAAAGGACCGAGTGTTCCTTGTCGTTAGACTCGTTAAAATGATTAAATAGCGACAAACTTGTCTTTAGACGAGAACGAGTTTCCCTATCGCTAAGCTCGTTAAATCATAGCGATGGGCTTGCCCGAAGGGCAGGTTATAGAACAAGCATATGTTATCCTCCTCAAGCTTGACAAAAATAAAGAGGTACTGGTCAGAAATGACTGGGGAAAAATTGGGAGAACATCGAAGCTTAATGGTAGCAAGTCGCTCTTGAACATGACACTTTTCTTCCGTACCACATCGGGTTGGGTTGTTTCATTCACCGGTCTCATCACCATGGTCTTCGCCAAACCATCCACATTTTGGGGTAATGCTACCGATCCATCGCATCAGTGTCGTTATATGTTCAAGAGAGGTCATTCTGAAAGTGTCAACCGTGTCCCATCCACTGCCATACATTATCCTTCATCCATTCATGATCGCCACCCTGAATCATATGTCACAGTGTGTTTTCACCTCCACTAAAATCATTAGCTCCATTCCGTGTCATTGATGTGGGATTCATTAAGGCCCTCCATTGACGGATCGCTTCTTGTCGACTTCAGCTCATTATCCAAGAAGTTGATCTAGGAACAACCCCATCAGTACTTTGAAGCTTGCATGCCTCAATTGCAAGTTTCTCACTTCCGGCGACAGGTATACATCAATGACCTTCGACCAGAAGATTTTGCGTGGCGTTCGACGCCAAGTCCTTTGTTCACGCCACGTGAATTGTACTGCAGTACCTTGAGGGTCATTATCATTATCGGTGATTCCTCTCGCGCTTGTTAACGGTTTTCATCATTGACCGGTAATCAAGCGATGTCTTTCCATGTTCGACTTCAGCAAAATTCTCACATGGATCGACTTGTACTTAGAGTGAAGATCGAACGAGTTTGAAGACCCCGGATCTAGTTTCATCCATCCGGGCTGCGATACATATTCAGGAAATATAAAAGCATTTGTCATGTACATCATTGCAGCAGATGATCATCCTACTCAAAGGATGATAATTTCAGCAGAGAGTTATCAGTCTACCATCAGACGATCGTCTGTTCTATGTACCAAAATGTATTTATAAAGCTGAGCATGGGAATGCCCGCCTCAGCTAGATCATGAAAACAGAATGAAAAATAATGTATTGTATTGTATTGTATTACAGGGCACCTCTCAGCACTTGAATGAACTTCGGACCCTCTGGATAAAGCATTTCACCCGATAAACGGCCTCATACTTTAGGGGGCAACTGTTATAGACATTTTTGTGCCTCGCAGCATG
This sequence comes from Pinus tabuliformis, assembly GCA_031772625.1. Classification (NCBI taxonomy): domain Eukaryota; kingdom Viridiplantae; phylum Streptophyta; class Pinopsida; order Pinales; family Pinaceae; genus Pinus; species Pinus tabuliformis. The sequence continues at coordinate 996,068,789 of CM062812.1, read as the reverse complement.
GAGCATGAAATGTCAATAATTACAGGGATCCTCAGTCCCTAAACATGTTGTTCTTACCCCTAGAAGAACAAGGTCAGCAAACCACAGCACTTCCTATCAGTTCTCCACCTGAAAACACTCAAAAACAGGCTATTTTTGGATCATGTCAGCTGCTCCACTGAGCAACTGCGCTGAATGTCAACTGCTCCTCCTTGTACCTGCGCTGAAAGTCAACTCCAATGAAGGCTACCTGCGCTGGGCGAGATTGGCCAAGTGGCATAGTCATTCTGCAAGGTGTCAACTGCCCAGGAAGCTTCCAAACTGACACTTGGTTCAAGGAATTCGCCCTATGATGAGTAAGAAGGTCTTGATCTCCAAGTGGAAGCAAGATTCTCCAAGTGGACTCAAGAACTGAAGATTAACTAAAGTGGGAGAGGACACTAGTCAGCTTTATGCCAGCCTCAAGCTGACTCATCCTTTCTCCAAATCTCCTATATATAGAGCTCTCTCATGAGGTCTAAGGAGGCTGGAATTTTGTGCAAAGTAAGGAAGTGCTGTTGGTTTACAGTTAGAGCTATTGGGTGATTGCTTTTATAGAGGGGAAGAGGAGATTTCTTGCTGCTGGGGAGGTGCTGCTGGATTGGAGCCATTTATGGTTGTAACCTTCTCAGAACCTTTTTCTTCTATCAATAAAGCTTTGGTGTTCTCCTATATACTTGTATTGCAATGATGTATTGTTTTCATCTGTATATTTGATTCATCCTAATCCATGCATCAGTTATGAGTACATGTTTCTTGTAGTTTCCCTCTCTTGTTTTTGCAGGATCTTTGTGTAGCTGGGCCGGCAAAAGGAGCAAGGAGCTGGGAACAAGAGGCAAAGAGAGAAGACAGGATCGACAAAAGCGAAAGACATCGGTTGGTCAATCTTTTCTTCCTTCTCTGTACTTTCATAAAGGAAAAATATCAAAGCTTTACTTTCAGTTGTTGCTAAGGAACTATCGCCCTTAGAGTAGGGATAGGGTCATTCCGAGTCGGATACTTTTCCCCACAACACTTAGAGTTAGCTTTCGTCCATCAGTTAAAAAGCTTCTTCTAAGAGCTCATAGAAGTTGGCTTGAGCCCCTAGCGGACTTCTGCCAGCTGACCAAGTGACAGCTGCGGCAAGAGCTAGTACTTGTGCATACAGCACTGTCGCTTCCAAGTTTGTTACGAACTACCGGGTTGATAAAATTAAAGAAGGGAGTTCCAGGAGTTGTAGCATTATTGCTACAATACTGGGGCCCACCACCAGTTATTGAGATAAAAGATCAAAACACAAAAAGATACTTCACTTCAAGCCTTAAGATCTTGACCCATCATTAGATCTTATCCTTCATCAAGCACTATGGTTCATCCTTGATTCAGATCTAGCTATGCACCATAACCAAATAACCTGTATTATAGATCTTGGTCTTCATTAGATATTCAATGCATGAGTGCCTTTTCCTAATGATCCTCTCCTTCTTTTATAGTCATAGGCCATACTCAATACCATGGACCAAAACCATTTAGAACCAATACCTTGGACCAAATACCTCGGATCAACACTTCGGTCAGAATATCTTGGACCAATACCATGGATCAAAATACCATGGACCAAATACCACAGACCAAAACTAAGTTTTCCAACATGTACTCGCCTTTCATTCTGTGAAAGTGCGTGTGTACGCTATATGCGCATTTTGCTCTGTGAACCCATGTGTACACACGACTTGGTCAATAAGGAACCTGCGTATACCTCTCTTTCTTCATTATGAGAGTTTGAACTGTGATCTGTCATCTGAGTGAGTTAAGAACAAGGACAACACCTCTGTCATAGTGCCAAATCTGTGTCATAATGCCAACAATGGGATTATTGACAAAGTTTCGTTTCAATCTCACTAACATGATCAACTAGCTGGGTTGACCTATTTTTTTTTTACATTGAGTGCAGCTGACACAAAGTGGTCTGACTTGCATAGTCTTATGCATTCAACCAGAAATTGTCATTGACAAAGTGAGCATGCCAAAAAAATGAAAATGTTATCCAGTACCCACATATAGTCGCTATGTACATGCACGAAATATTTAATATCTTTTGTGAGATAATTTTGGAGAGATACCTTGGAGCTAAACAAATTTGGTATAGTTTTGTTGTCATTCCTTTTTGAATTATTTTTGAATGATTTGAAGAAAAAGGTATGTTCTAATGGTTGGTTAATATATGTTAATTGCATGTTTCAAAAATTTTAAGGTATGAGTGGCAACATAGAGCTTCACCAAACATCCATGGATTCTTGTGGTTGTCTGAATCACCAAATATGGAAACATTGGATTGGTCCAATACCACTATTGTAAATGCAACAAAGCACTACTTCAACAAATATGTTACATACTGGAATCTGCATGACATACATCGTTGAAATTTCATGATCCCTCGAATTCTAAATGATGATCCACGTCTGTTAAATACTCATAAATTTTTTTCTTACAATCTTGAAGAAGACTATGAGAATTTAGTGAACTACATCCAAAGTCATACAAAATACAATGTTGATTCTTGTTTATGTAAAAAAGGGTTTGTCCTTTCATGTCAATATGATGCTCCATGGTAGGTTCGTGTTAAGTGAAAATTGTACATAAATGAAAAAGGAAAAAAAATTATGAACCAATATGGAATGATTACTATTTAAATGTTCGCAATGTTAATCTTTTAACAATGTGGCAAGAAAATGTTGGTTGTCAGCTAATTCTCTCCCGACATGCAGTTTTGAAGTATATTGTAAAATATGCTTCGAAGGCAGAGAGAAGATGAAAAACTTATCATGAAATTTTGAAAAGAGTTGTTGGTTGGAGTGGGTGTAAGGCTCCCACATTATCTACATATATAATGTTCCTTGTTGTAACGCGTGTTGAGAGTGACATTGGAGCTCAAGAAACTTGTCATTTTTTTTTAAGCTCCATCATGATATCTATAGTCACAAATTTTTCCCGTTCAATTTTTGGAAGAAAGTGCACCGAAGTCTTTCACTACATTCTAATGAATTTTTGGGGGAAATTTTTCATTCGGGTTTATCAAACCTGAACCATTTTTTGAAAAATTTGTGCTTGATAGAAACAACAAGGTCATGGAGTTTTGATTCAAAGTGTAGGTAGGAGCCATGGAGGCCAACTCATAACCATGCTATTGCTCATGTTTTTCCATGGTTTTATGTTATTCTTAATGAATAATTTGAAGATTTTGAAACCTTTTGTTGGAGTGAGTTTCTTTTATACAGTCCATTTCGTGACGTTTCTTTAGATATTGGGTTTTCAACTGAATGTATTGTTGAGAATTGGAGGAATTTGAGATATCGTGCATGGCATGTTGATTGAGGCCCTTTGACAAATGAAGTCAATGAAGAGGATGTTGAGGTGCTTATACATGAGGAAAATATTGATTGAGATTTAGAAGAGTGGCAAGTTTTTTCTAGGTTAGTTCCTCCAAGATATGTAAACATTTCAACCTTGATAATCTTGGCAAAAGGGACTTTGATATTGATTATAATTGTTAGGAAACAATGATTTCAAACAATTTTTTAGAAGAAGGGATACATTTTGTAAAATATGTGTAGTCTACAGTGTTTTCAATGGTGACTTAGTTGGGGACACATATTTTTCGCCTTCCTCTCTATCAGACAAACAACTAGCTTCTTTTGAAATTGTTTTTTGACAATTTGTTAATGGTGGAAATGATGGTGCTTTGAAAATGATTATTCAAGATACTACTGGAACCAAGAAGTCTTCTCTCATTGATTATATTTCTCATGCTCATTCTTTGTCAAGAACATATGATAATAGTATGTTTTTATTACTTGCTCCAACTATTTTTGTTGATTTTAACATACGTGGAAAAATAGTACATTCTGCTTTAAAAATTCCTATAAAATATACGAAACCACTATCCAAGTAGGATTTGTTAGTGCTTCAAGAAGAAATGAGACATATTTCATATATATTGATTGATGATATGAGATTTATAGGTCCAAGGGTATTCATACAGATAGATTCTCATTTGCAAGAAGCCTTTCCTGAAAACAATGATTGTCCTTTTGGTGGTAGGTCCATCATTATTATGGGTGACCTTGGATAGCTTCCTCCTATTAGGGATAAACCCTTGTATCTAGGTAGGGCATATGGGAAATATTCGACGTTGTTGTGAATTTGGAAAAAAATTATAGGCAACAAGGAGATGATCTGTGACAAGCGTTTTTTCGCAATCTTTTAACCATTATTAGAAATGCAAATATTTTCTTGTTGATTGGGATATCCTTATGACGTGTTAATACTTTCTTATATCAAAAAGAAAAGAGTTTGTTTTATTATCCTATTCACTTATTTGTGATGAATAATATCATCAATTTGCACAATCTAAAAATGCTTAAATCATTAAATTTTCCTATTGCAAGATGTGTTATAGAATGCAATAGAATAATAAAAATAGGTGAGAATGATGATGGCGTATTAGAGCATGAAGTGTTTCTATTGCATGGATAGTGTGTGATATTAACGTGTAATTTTTGGGTTGAGGATGTATTGGTTAATGGTGCACTTGGATATATTGAAAATATCTTCTTTGTGCCTAGTTCAAAGCTACCACAACTTCCAAAATTCGCTACAGTTATTTTTCAAAAATATTTTGGTGTTCCATTTATAGGGATGGTCCAAACGTTGTACCAATTGCACTTGTCATTAGGGGGAATCTGATACAAATGCCTTTAAAAATGGCATGGGCATTGATAATACACAAATTATAGGGACGAGTTTGCAATAAGCCACTATAGATATTGGAGATAGAGAGAGGTAGGGTCTAACATTTACAGTTATATCAAGAGAGAAATCAATAGATGGTTTGCGGATTTCATCACCTTTTTATTTTCAACGTTATGCAAAAATGCAAGATAGTTCACATGTTACACTTAGAAAGAAAGAGGAGGAACGATTGAAGTTGATATCATTTTTGCGTATTTATCTTGAATACAATTTGTTGTTGATGAATACTTTTCTATACTTTTTGTTGTTTCTTGCAATTAATTTTATGCACATCAATAAGTTTTTTGTTCTTCTTCTTGATCATTTGAATAGATTTGTTGATTGGTAAACAATTGGAAGAAATTGCATTAGTGAATAGTTTTTTGGTGACAATGTTGTTGATTGATCAGTTACACTGTAGCTATTTCTAGTTTCTATTGTCCTTGTTTCCATTTTCAATCCTATTAGATTTATGTCTAATTAGTTTTCCTTATGGATTTTTGTTTCATATGTGTGTGTGTGTGTGTAATAATTTTAATTGTATCTTTCTTTCATTTAAATGCAGATATGGAGAACAATAATGGAATTTATTACATCTAAGTGATAAAAGCTATTACATAAGTGATAATTTTTGTTTTTTATATTCAGAATATTCTCAATAAAAAACATGACTTCCATCCTATTTATGTTGATGAACATATTCATGTCCTTCATGAAATGAAATCATATGTGCAATACTTGTATCATTTGCACCAGAGAGAATCTTGAAGGAAAATGAGAAGGTACTAGTTGCAAAGTGTCAATGTTCGTGATCATTATGTCATTAATTTGAATTGCTGCTACTTCTTTCATCGGTCTGGGTGTGTTTTGGAAGAGGCTAGTGTTTAATAAGTTCATTCTGGTGCAATATTTAAAGTTGAATTTAGTATTAAAAATTGTTTTAAACTTTCCCTTGGGTCTTTTGTATTAATCTCTTGGGTTTATTAATGTAAGGGATCATAACTGCAAGGTACAAACATATCTATGATTTTAAATTCTTCTTTTTATTATTTTTAAAAGTTTATTTAATAATTAGTTCCTTATTATTTATTAAATGATTATTAATATAATTGTTGTTATTATCCTTATTTATTATTATTATTATTATTATTATTAAATATTATTAATATAATAGTAATAATATAGTATTAATTTGGGCGGATGAAGCAAGAAGGGTTATTCTCTGCCCTGATGGAAAATTTTGGAAAATGTTTTCCTGGGGTTTGGGAGTAGTCACAGAAATTCAAGTGGAAGAACTTGGCATATGGAAAGTGTTGAGACTGGCTTTACTCAATGGAATCAGACATTTATCAGTTTCTAGTGACTCCTTTGTTATCATTCACAAATGCATTAAGTGGTCTAAAAACAAGGATCAGGTTTTTAAGTCCAACCATGAAAAGAATACTTTTATTGATGGATAAGTTTGAATTTGTAGATTTTTTTCACATAAAAAGAGAAAATAATAAGCCTACAAATGAGCAAGAAAAGAGGGTAGTCATCCTAGAACAAGGTGTTGCTATGGTGGACGAGGGCATCCCTGAGAAATCTCATATCCCATGAATCGAATTAAATGTAGATCCTAAAAATTCAACAACAACTTAGAGAAGGGTGATAGATCTTTTAGGAGTATTAATAGCATACTTAACTCTTTGTAACCTCTTTTATGTGGAAGGAGTCTTGGAGATATGTTGGATACCTCATTTTCTAGGTGGATAATTATGATGAAGCATGACAAGATCATGGATCGTTGGTGTTAGAGTCGGTCTAGTCATCCCTCCATTAGAGATCAAAACTCTTTTTGAATTTCATGTTTAGGTGTCCCATCTCGCTCGATCAGTTGCATTCCATTAGGAGCATGCCATAAATCTGTCGGAAGGGCTTTTGGTCATTCATCCCCCTCATGCTTTGCACTGCTGGCTCAGGTCTGTTCATCAAAATCAAGTCTTAAAAGTCATTTGCAGTCCTATTTCAGTTTCTAGGTCATAACAGTCATTTTAGTCATTAGGTCTAGGGTTAGTCAATTTGGTCTTCAAACAAGGTCTAATAAAGCCAGCAGGCCAGAGGGAGGTTCTTGATAAGTTATTATTTCAAAGATTTTTATCGTCATATGGATGGATTATGACTTTTCTTCAAAACTCTGTTTTGAAGACAAGTTGACATTTAATTTTTTGTAATAACTTTCCAAAATTTTCAGTCCTTGAATTCTTCAGGCGCAGCCCTGGTCTCCTTTGCCAAATCCCATATCAGCTATTCCTGCAAAAATTTTCCAAGAACTTCATCATTTCAACCAAAAAATCAAGGAGGAAACAAAATGTCATAGTTTATTAATTGTCAAAAAGTGCCAAATTCAAAACATTACAAAAATGGGTTTTGAACCAAAAATCAAATCAATGTCTTTATAATCTTTTTCTATGATGATGAATGTCATTCTGCATGCCAAGGTCAAAGAAAAGCATTTCAAAGCGAATTTGGGTGAGCAGTGCGTGTTTTGGAGAGAAATTATTTGCAGCTAGCCGGCGCGACGCACATAACAGGTGGCGTGGTGCACTGGAAGCACGGTGCACTGGGAGTATTCATTCAGTGCTATTCTGAATGGGCAGAGCGTACAGGAAGCGCACGACGAACTGGGCTCTTAGCACGGTGCACACAGTTCAAAGCCCAAAATTGTTTCAAACTTCTCCAAATTGCTCATTCCTTGCGTGAATTTGTCAGGTAGGGTTGCTATTTTGACATTGCTTCAAATTTTGTGATACGTGTTGGTGGTTTATGGGTGGTAGCGGTCGAAACAAAAATCCAAACCCTCCCTCTAAAGTGCCTTCAAGGGAAGTTTGCTGTAGGTTCTTTAATCTTTGATTTGTCACCAAGGATTCTCCTTTTTCCCCATTTCTCCCTTATTTCCTCATTTCCTACCCCCCCCACTAAGCTCATCAATCCTACATTACATTCAAATCCCAAAACCCCAAAACCCTAGCCCTTATAAAAATATCCTCAACCCTATTCAACAATCCCAAACCCTAAACCCTATTCCCATACATAAAATCCCCCTCCTCTCCCTAATAAAATTTATTTCAATATTCCCTAATCCCCTACTATTTTCCCCTTCCTAACATTCCCTGGTTGCCTTTGTTTTTCCCCTTGGTGGCAGAATCCAACAGTATTGCATTACAACACAACAGTTTCATACATCATTAAAGAGCAGTCCAATCATAGTTTATATACAGTAGCATCTTTTCTTCAAGGTATATTGTACAACAGTCATGGCATCTGAGCATTCATCGGACTATGAAGTGGAAACTCAAAGTGACTCTCCCTTGGAAGAACAGGCACCCCGGCGGCCTCATAAAAGTGGCAGACATGTTAGGGAAGAACTGACCACACTTACAGAATTGCATGCCTGCCCTCTTGCTATGCAGTTCTTTCAGCATCAGTCATGCTTTGAGTTTTGTCAATAGGTGGCTAATGTTCAATTTCATCATGAGCTGGCTCATCTTTTTGTGTTGCACTTGCATGGAGATCAAGCTATCTTGGCTGGTGTCACCTTCAAACTTACACCAGATTCTTTCTCGTTAGCAACCGATATACCGAACATTGGTGAACCATGGCACAAGAAATAGAAGATTGACCGGCAGCATTATGAGCCATACATCAAAACCAATTTCTTGAGGCAACTCAAGGGAGTGTTCCCATTCTGGTATCTGAAAGATGAATATGCTCGACTAATGAGATTGATCATGAAATATTTCAGCTGTGAGGGATGGTTCTCTCGTCTTTATGCTTATCGCATCAGGTTGCTCATGCATTTCACCAGGGTACGGATGATGAACATTCCATATTTCATTTGTCAGAACATAGAGAGGATGACCACCTTTATACAGCATAAAACCCCTCAGTAACAACTTAACATTGTCTGTCATTTTGCTCTTATTAATATTTTGGTGGTTCATCAACCGAGATTGCAGGGAATCACTTGGGATGATTTCATCTCTCGTGACTTCTCAGAGCTTCACGGGGATTATCAGAGGTTAAGCATGAACGTGAACCTTCTCATCAGTATGAGCGCCATGAGACTGCTAGTGTGCCGGTATTCATCACATATCAGAGAGGCACTAGACATTTGTTTGTAGCGGCAAAGCGAGTGTTATCTCCACCTAGGGTGGAAGGGGCCTCGTTTCCTCCATCAGCATCAGAGGTATAGGACAAAGGCAAGAGGCCAATGCAGGATGAGGGGCCTTCAAGTGAGCCATCAGGTGAACGAGAAACCGAATTCATTCTTGCTCATGATGATGATACAGATACGGGTCCACAAAGCTCCAAAATTAGAGAGATCATCCAGGAGCAGCAAACAGAGATCGAAGCCTTATCCCTAGATTTGGAAAGGGCTAAGTGGACCATGAAGTACTTGGAGCAGTGGAACAAATAGCTTGAGGATCAGCAAGCAATCATGGAGCTACAGAACATTCGCGAGCATCGCCAAGCTGCACAAAGGAGAAGAGTTGAGCTCACGTCATTGGAGCAAGAAATTAATGAGGATCGGGAGGACAATATCGAGAGAGTTAACATGCACTTAGAGAGGCTATTAGACAAGGCTAAAAAAGACCATGCATTGCTGAGACACATGGATTTCCACTACATGGTGCGAAACAAGCTGTGGAAGGCCCGAATCAGGAATTTGAAGGCAAAATTGAGGAAGGAAATCAAGAAGCAAAAGAGGCAAAGGGAGCTCGATCGTCTTCAGATATTGGCCAAGGCCTCTTTAGCCCAACATAGCACTTGATGGAGAAGATCTAGCCCAAATTTCAAGAAATTTGGGGCATTTTTTGTATTTTTGTAAATTTTTGTGCAAAAAACAGGGTTTTCCTCCCTGTGCGCCACGCCACGTGGCGCGCGCTTACGATAGGAGGCTCCAAATGCAAAAAAGTTTATAGTTTTGGATTTTTCATGAAAAATCATGACTGTTGGTGCATTTCCAAGAAGTTTGGGCAAGTTTTCAGTCCTCAGGAGGTCAAAAACACCTTAAAAATGACCTCTCTGCCCCTAATTTCACACACAGATAGCAGTCTTGGGAGATTGCGTTTTTGGAGGGGCAAACGGGCACCAAATTCAGAAATTCCACTTGGGTTGGAAAGTAGACAGGCACGGATTTCAAACAAGTACACTTACGCTCAATTTGGACTTCAAGAAGGTCCTCAAACTCAGCCTCAAGTGGCACGATGCACAGAGAAATTGGCGCGACGCACAGAGAATTTTGGCTTGTTTTTCACTGTTCAACGCAGCAATTCGCCCAATTTTGACCATTTTTGCTTCTTGAAGTTATTGTTGACTTTTCATGATGTAATTTGAAAACCGTGATTTAATATTGGCATATTTTTACTTGTTCTAGAAGATTCATTCACCAAAAGGTGAAATGTGAGTGAATGAATCCGTTTCCTAGCATATAGGGGTAAGTTGTTTGACTACCTAGTTTTCAGTTCCTTGTTTAGAATTGGTTGAAACAACTCCTATAATGATGAGCTCGACCCATAGAGGCAAGGGAATGGGTTGGGCTAGTCTATATCATGTATTTTCTAAGTCATTTTCAGGGTTGGACTCTTGGGAAAAGTTTGGCACTCTATTGTACATTCACTTTCTGCATTTTTGGCTAAGGAAAGACCAGGGTTTTGCAGCACTGTTTGGGATCCATGTGGCTTTATGTTTTGAAGTTGTATTTCTCTGAGTAATTGTAAGTTTATGTAGTGTTATGTGTATCATTTTCAAGCTTCTTCTTCTGAATTTGAACAAATGAGTGATTATGGTAGAATCCATAACCGTTATGCTCTGCCTTTGAATTTGTTTAAATTTTCATGTTTTCATCTGTTTAAGGAGAATTCTTGAGATTCTCTTGCCCTCCTTAGCTCCTCACCAGTTTGATCTATCCATATCACTCACTTTAAAGCATCGAAATGATTTCCTTCCTTGCCCCAATCAGAACTCTACATAAATTGTGCCTCAACCCCAAGCCCAAATTTTCCTTTTCCATTGTTTCAACAAAACCGTAAAAAACTCAAATCAAATGCTTTGCACTTAATACCTAGCCTAAAATAAGTTGCTAAATCAGTCATCTCCAGTCCCCATAGAGTATCTTTTGCTGAGATTGACTCGGAGAGATCCCTCTCCTGTCCTCGTAGGGCTAGCTACGAGGCTGAGCGTGGTTTGATGTGGACTTAGAACCTTGTCTTTTCAGCCTGAGACAAATTTAGGCTCTAACAGTTGGGAGTCCATCGACTGATATTTAATGTGAAAAGGTAGTGAACAACCTATTCTTACTGAGTTTGAGGAGGCTTGTTGCCGACCGATCCGGGATTATCCTAGTGCAAAGGGATAGTACAAACAATTTGTTCATATTAGCATCTTGGTTTTAAACATAACATTGCTAGGAGAAATAAGACAAGATGACACTTAACTTAGCCTCTCTAATGTTCCATATAATTTAAATAATAAAAGATAAAATTCATAAAATAAGGTAATCTATCAAAAGCTGTAACATGAATCATTTGATTAAATCTACTCAAAGAAAAATACTCAGAAATATAGAATAAAATTTCTTTCCAAAAGAAAATACTATTCCACTACAAGTGTCCACTACAAGTGATAATATTTATAAGAAATTTCATCTATAAGTTATTACATGCTTAATTCTATTCTTACAGAATTAAACTCATTTTAAAACTTACATTTTATTATAAAAAAGAAACATTCTTCGCTCGATATATAGTCATTTATATGCAAATTATAGTCATTTTTTTGGTAACTAATTAGCCATTTTGTACTAGTGGTGGATGTAACCAAAATTGGCTGAACCATGTATATATTTGTCTGTCTTGTTTTAGGTGTTTATGTATTTGTGTTCCGACAATTTTATGTGTTCCATTTCTCTGTGATATATAATTTTCTAACAATTAGTATCAAAGTCAAGGTCTATTTGGATGATAACTTGTAGGAGAGAAGGGTTACTAGTTCAAGTGGGAGAAATTGAGAAAGATGGTAGGTTTAGGGTCGAGGAAATTAATGACCAAAACTACCAGTTGTGGAAGATGTAGATGGAAGATTATTTTTATAAAAAGGATATGTACCTGCCATTGAGAAAAAAATCAAAGAAGCCGAAGAGTATGATGGATGAAAAATGGAAATTCTCGATAGAAAGGAACTAGGAACAATACGATTGCATCTAGTAGTCATGGTGGCATTCAACATTTCAAAGGAAATGAAAACTGAAGATTTAATGATAACATTGGAAAAACTATATGAAAAAACTTTTGGCTCAAATAAGGTATTTCTTATGAAGCGTCTATTTAATATGAAGATGTTAGAAGGTCGATTTGTTGTTAATCATTTAAATGAATTTAACATGGTTACCAATGAGTTAAGTTATGTAGGGGTAAATTTTGATGATAAAGTTAAGGCTCTGTTTCTTCTGTGCTCATTGCCAAAAGATTGGAATTGATTAGTTATGTTTATCAGTAACTTTGTCTTTAGATCTAGTACTTTGAAGTTTGATGATGTTCTAATTGGTTCCATACTTAGCAAAGAAATGCAACAGAGACATCAGGTAATGCTTTGACTCCACAGACTAGGGGAGGAAAAGTTGAAAGAGGAAGGAGCCTAGGAAATCGAAGTAAGTCAAGAAAAGGAATATACAAATCCATATCAATAATAATGTGTTAAAAATGTAGGAAGAAAGGAAACCTGAAGAAAGACTGTAAATTTCAAAAAGGGAAAGAAGGAGATGGAAAACACGAGAACAATCATGAAGTGAATGTGATAAGTGATGTGTTACAATTTGATTCGATTCATTCATTAGAGGATATTATTGATGCCTAGGTGGTAGATTCAGTGGCCTCATTCCATGCCATGCCTGATAGGAAACATTTTCATGACTATGTTAAAGGACATTTTGGATAGTTTCGTCTAGGTGACGATAAACCATGTAAAATCGTTGGAATGGGTAAGGTTTTTATAAAACAAAAAAATGGAAACCAATGGCTATTGAAGGAGGTAAGGAATGTTTCAGATCTAAATAAAAGTATAATTTCAATAGGGCAGTTGGGAGGTGAATGTTGTGTAACTACATTCACAGACAAAACCTAGAAGGTCACTAAAGGAGCCTTGGTCATAGAAAAAGGAGAAAATGTTGATACATTGTATTTATGCAATAGTATTTCTAATTTTTTTGAATGATTTAAACTCAACTAAAGTAGATACAACAGTTTTGCATTATATGATTAGTAACATGAGTGATAATGGGCTGCAGTTTCTTCACTCAAGAAATTTATTGCCAGATTTGAAACATGTTGATTTGGATTTCTGTTGGAATTTTTTTATGGAAACCAAAAGAGAGTCGATTTATCAGAGTTGGGAAAGAAAATAAGAGAGAAAAATTAGAGATTGTGCATACATATGTATGTGGGCCTGCTCATGTATCATCTCTCAGTGGATCTCATAGGTATGTTAATTTTATTGTTGACGTAACTAGGAAAACCCGGATTTATTGTATTCGAAATAAATCTTATGTATTTGATACTTTCAAGGAATGGGAAGATTTTCTTGAGAATGAGAGAGTATTCAATTTGAAATGTTTAAAATTGGAAAATGGAGGTGAATATTTCATTAGAGAGTTTCATAACTACCGTTCAGAGCACGGAATTCGCAGAGAGAATACAGTTCCAAGAACACCATAGGAAAATGGTTTGTTAGAGAGGATGAACGTGATAATCATGGAGCGTTCAAGGTGCATGAGATTACATGCAGGATTGCCCTTACAATTTGGGAAGATGTTGTAGGTACTTCTATTTTTCTAATAAATAGAGGGCCTTCAATTTCTCTGGATGGTGGTATTCTAGAGGAGGCATGGACACGTAAAAAGGTAAACTACTCATTTTTAAAAACTTTTGGTTGTGAAGCTTTTGTCCACGCTAATAAAGAAAATAGAACAAAGCTTGAGGAAACATTAAAGAACTTTACATTTATTGGATATGGTATTAATGATTTTGGCTATCGCTTATATGATTATGAAAATCACAAAATCATTAGCAGCAGAGATGTCATAATCAATGAAAAGGCCTTGTATAAGGATCAAATGCATGAAAAGAAAAAGAAAGAATATGTAGTGCTTGATGAGATCACAGAAAAGTAAAGGTGTCTGAATATAATAATGATCAGTAGCCACGACAGCAACAACCACCAAAATAACAATCTCCTCAAAGACCTGAAAGTGATGGTAGAAGATCCTCTAAGATAAGTAGACCCCATGAATGATTCTTTCCTTCATTATATTATGTAATGTTAATTGATTCTCCTGAACCAGAAAGATATGAAGAAGAAATGTAGATAGAAACTAGGAAAAGTGGTAGAAAGCCATGGAAGAAGAGATGGAGTCCTTGATGCATAACCAAACTTGGGACTCAGTTCAGCTGCTTACAAGTAAAACAACAATGTAGAATAAATGGGTTTCAAATTTGAAGGAAGAAAATGGAGGAAAACATAGGTATAATGCTAGACTTGTGGTCAAGTGGTTTTCATAAAAGAAAGGTATAGCCTTTGAAATTTTTTTTCTCCTATTTTTAAAATGACTTCGATTAGAACTATTTTAAGTCTAGTTGCAACAAAATATTTTCATATTGAGAAATTAGATGTAAACACATCCTTTCCACATGGGGATTTGGAGGAAGAAATATATATGAAGGAGGCACAAGGGTATGATGTCAAAAGGAAGGATAAATTATTGTGCAGGTTGAAGAAGAGATTCCATGGCCTAAAACATGCTCCAAGGAAATGGTATATAAAATTTGACAAGTTTATATCTCAACAAGGTTATACTAAATGTCATTTTGATCACTACATTTATATTAAGAAATGAAATTATGGCAGTTATATTATATTTCTATTTTATGTAGATGACATGCTTGTTTGACAGTCTAACATGCAGGAAATAAATGTGCTCAAAGGAAAATTTTAAAATCCATTTGCAATGGAGGATTTGGGTGTTGAAAAACAAATCCTTGGTACGAGAATAACTAGAGACAAGAGAAATCACAAATTAACATTGTCTTAGAGTGATTACATAGAAAATGTGTTGGAAATATTTAATATCTTGAATGCAAAATGAGTTAATACACCTTGGGCTATCCATTTCAAAATAAGTAAATATCTGTGTCCCAACACTCAGGAATGTATGGATTATATGTGTAAATTTTGATATGCATGATTACTTAGAATCTTAATTTATGCAATGTTCTGTATAAGGCCTGATATTTCACGTGTAGTGGGAGTTGTAAGAAGGTATATGAAAAATCCAAGGAAAGAGAATTGGATGGTAGTGAAGTGGATTCTCATGTATTTGAGAGGTACGATAAATCAAGCATTATTCTTTGGTGGTCTAAATATTGCTCTGCAGGGATATGTTGATGCAGATATGGAAGGTGATAAAGATATTGGGAGGAGCACCATAGAGTATGTGTTTATTGAAGGTGGAACACTTTTAGTTGGGTTTCAAAATTGCAAAACATTGTTGCACTTTCAACAACAGAAGAAAAGTATGTTTCTACTATAAAGGCTAGTAAATAAATGTCTTAGTTACGAAGGTTTAAGGATGAGTTGGGAAAGAAGCAAGAAATTGGAAAGTTATATAGTGGCTACTTGAGTGCCATTCATCTTGCAAAGAAACCAACATTTCATTCCAATACTAAACATATATAGATCAAGTACCACTTCATGCGGTTAGTGTTGGAAGATGGACAATTGAAGCTGAGAAAGATACACACTAGGAAGAATCTTATAGACATGTTAAAAAAAGTTATAAATGCACTCATTCTAGAGCTAACCAAAAATTCTGCATTTACATCCATGGTTAGATAGGTTCTAATACATTTGTGGAAGAATAAAAGAAATATATATATATATATATATATATATATATATATATATATATATATATATATATATATATATATATATATATATGGAAAATGTTCAATACATATGAGAGAGAAACTGAGATCCTTCTCAGTTTTAATTGGTCTTAAATTATGATGATAAACATGAGAAAAAACTAGGTCCGAAGTGGATGCATTGTTCACCAAATGAAGCAACAGTGGAAGTTCTATAATTAGTCTCCAAGTGGGAGATTGTTGGGTGTGGAGCCTGATTATCTTCTTCATTCAGAGCTCCCAGCCACGTTCGACCCCAGTTCCTAGATGGAGTGGAAACGCTTCCCATATGAAAGCCATCAGTGGGGTCCAGGTGGGCGACGACTACTTTTAAAGAGCCCCCCCAGTGGTAGGGGCTCAGGGGAAACACCCCTGAAGCTAAAAATAGATGAAAAATTGCCTTGTAAAATATTGTAATTTCATAGTCAACCAGGGTCGTTCATTAGGCGAATGATCTGACTATAGAAGTTATGTTAATTTAGGGGTTTTTTCCTACAAGGAACCCCTAAGTTTATATGAGGGAATTTTATTTTGGTTCTACAATGATTATTCAGAGAGGGAGAGAGAGAGATTTGCGTTAGAGTGAAGAGGAAATTACAAAAAGTTATTTTAGGTTGTATCTCTTCATTTTGCTGGATAATATAAAAGGAACGATAGATTGTTTCTCTATCGATGTATCCCAAATTGGTTGAACCATGTATATCCGTGTCTCTCTTGTTTTATGCATTTTTATATTTGTGTTCCTACAATATGTTAGGTGCTCCATTCCTCTTTAATATATGATTTTATAACATATAAGACTGAGACAACACATGAATGCTTGACACATACGAAAATAAAAGAGACAAAAAGAATTGTACAAGAATATTAG
This sequence comes from Pinus tabuliformis, assembly GCA_031772625.1. Taxonomy (NCBI): domain Eukaryota; kingdom Viridiplantae; phylum Streptophyta; class Pinopsida; order Pinales; family Pinaceae; genus Pinus; species Pinus tabuliformis. The sequence continues at coordinate 996,052,130 of CM062812.1, read as the reverse complement.
CTTGTACTTGATATTGGAAATAATGTTTCAAATCTCAACCATTTACAGGAAGGGGGTCAATCCTCCTGTCTAAATATTTCAGCTTGATGGTGTTATGGCTCAACTTTTCTTCAACAATGAATGGTCCAATCCAAAATTTTTGGAAATTCATTTGTTTACCTTTATGTTCACGAGGTTTATCCCACTTCAGTACTAGGTCACCTACATCAAAGATCTTTGCCCCTGTGGATTTTGTATCAAACCAGTGCTTCACACAGATTTGGTGAATGGTAAATATCTCCTTGGATTTGAGCCTTTCTTTCTCAATTTTGAGTAAAGTGTCTATCTTTCTCTGAACCAGAAGGATAGGTCTACCTTGTGACTCATGGGAGAGTCGCAAGGCTGGAAGATATAGGTTCAAGGGCAAGATAATTTATTTACGATAAACTGGAAAGTATGGAGAGGTCTTTAGGGAATGCTTAGGAGCTACACAATGATCCCATAATGCATTAATCAAAATAATATGCTAGTTATTTTGCTAAGCGAAAATGGTTTTCTTGATTATGTGGATAAGATTTTTATTTGTTGATTCAGCTAAACAATTTCCCTGCACATAATAATTAGACACATGTTTTAAAATAATCCAATTTTGTAATGTGAATTCATAAAGTTTTAAAGATGAAAAGTAAGTCACATTATCAAAGAAAAGTGACATAGGAATGCCAAACCTCATTATAATGTTCTTTGGTAAGAAGTGGATGAATTCCTAGTCATTTACTTGTCTCAAGGGAATTGCTTTTGACCACTAGGTAAAATAATCTGTCGTTGTTAGGATATAACAATGTTCCTTTGACGAGTGAGGAATATTTCACCGATAACATCCATGCCCCACTGTTAAAATGGTTCCTTAACTTCTATTTATAGTAGTGGGGTAGCTAGCATTTGATTGCAACCGACACATCTCTAATAAGCTTGGAACTCGAGGTCATAAGCATGAGCATAATTGAATAGAGTGGGAAAATTAGAACTAGCCCTCATAGATTTATGTGTTGTAGTGTCACCTGCATAGTGGTCGCCTATTGTTCCATTGTGCAATTCTTTGAGCACCTTATATGTATCCAATGGCTAAAAGAATCATAGCAGGACACTATTATGGTGCTTTCTGAAAATCCCTCTATGGACTAGCTGCAAAGATAGAGATTTTAAATGGATTTCCATCTTCTATTTATTTGATAAGTGTGTGGTAAGGGTACCATGCTCAAGAAATTACCATAAATGAGAATACCACAACATTGTAGACGTAGACTGAAGAACATGCTCAATATTGTACATTTCTATCTTCTTCTCCCATCCTAAAAGATCATGCTCAGGAGCTTCTCTTGCTTCGGTTGCTAGATTATAAAGGCCATTACCCTTTATGGTATGAACTGGTTTGAAATGCAGATCCTATTCTTGTAAGTAGGTCATCACGTTAACCCTCTCCTCATCCAACTCCTACAACATGAGCAGTGTTCTTATTGTTGGATGAGGAACAAAAGTAATCGTGTGAGATTTCAATAGGTAGGGCCTAAAATACTCAATTTATTTGTATATTGCATATGCTTGTTTGTCAATGGAAGGGTAATTCAATTCCGGGACTTGCAGAGTAGTATTCATGAAAGAAATAGGTTGTTCATTTCCTTCAATATCCTTTTGACTCAACACAACTACAATTGACAAATCCGAAGAAAATGTATAGAGCAAGAAATATTTTCCATAAATTGGGCTTATGATATCCCTGGCATAATCTACCATAAAAACTCTCGTAAAATGGGTGTTCTTGAATAACTAATTATTATTAATTCTTATATGGATATTATAAGAATAATATTCTTCTAATTCTTAATTACAAGAATTTCACAAGAATTAATTCTTAATTCTTTTATTTAGAAGAATTTACATTCTTTTATGTAACAAATTGTATTTTCCAAGTTGGTATATTTTATGAGTTTTAGAACTAATGGTTCATACTTTTAAAAAAGTTGTGGATAAGTGATATGTTTTCCTTAAGGAAAAAGAGAATCTACCTTAAAAAAAGAATGAGAGATTTATGGATGATTTATTTAGTGATTTTAGAATTTAGAAAGATATGATTTATGGATGATTTATAGAGTGATTTTATAATTTAGGAAGAATATGATTTATGAAGTGATTTATGGAGTGATTTTATAATATAGGAAAAATATGATTTATGGAGTGATTTATGGGTGATTTAGGGAATGCTTTTAGGATTTAGAAAAACTATTGCATTTTCTTAATTCTACTTATTGTACGCCTATGGGAATATATAAGAACTAATGAAAAAATACATGTAGAATCTAGCCAAGAGAGAGGAAGGAGTGTTTTTTAATAAGTAGATGCAGAAAATTGGTTGAATGAAATTTGGTCTGGTGGGGAATTCAATGCAGAATTTCTCCATCTCTTACTTGAAAATTGTTGGCTATAGTATTGTGGTAGACATAATCAATTCGATATAGAATACTAGGTCAGAAGTCCCATTGGGATGAGGGAGTCCAAGTATGCATTAAAATATAAGTAACTATGCTCTTAGAAAATTATTGTGTTTGCATTTTGTACATGAAGGAATAAGAAGCGAATTTATTCGCTTGAAAATTTTCATATGATAAAAAGTCAAGATTATTTTATTTGGAAATTTTCCATGGACTTTCGTGCATATAGGAATAAGCTTTTTATTCATTGAATTCTTAAAATATTTCACGTGCATTGAATTCTTAAAATATTATCATAGCTAAATAATTACACGAGTTATTGGAAAATTGGTTCCAAATATGTATTCTTAGATCCCAAAATGTGATATATGTGTAAACAATGAAAGAGGTTTTTATAATGATTCTAGTTTCTCCAAAAACCTATTTCATATTTGAAAAATTAATTTTCAACTTCTCGAAAATAATGTTCAAATTTGATGACTAAAACAGGAAATTATTTAATATTTAAATCTGGAAAAATGGGCTACCGATATTCATTTCAATATTCCAAACAATGACACGTATGTAAAAATTGAGAGATCATTTTTTAATGAACATGTTCTTAACAAATACCTCTTCCTCTTTTCTTTTTTTTAAGAAATTTATTTCCATATGTTTGGAAACTATGGCCAAAAGGGATGACAAAAACAAGAAAAACAGAGTAAAATATAGTGTCTCCTTTTTATTTGTTAGCACTATAAGAATAGTTGTTTATGTACATATATAGATAGCTATTGTGTTAATGTTCTTGAATATAAATACATTAACTGCATGCACAAACAAATAACTATTAAGTTTAATATCTCTTGAAAAGAGATAAGTTATTCGCATGCACAAAAATAAAACAATTATGTTGATAATTATTGAAAAGGAATTAAGCTATTTCATTCAAAAGATTCCCAAGGATATTCTCATGGTGCATATGAAATAAAGTTTTAAAGAGAAATATTGGACTCTTAAAGAGAATATATGCTTATGTGCATAGGAATAATATCTATTATATTTGAAATACTCAAAATGAATATGTGATTTTAGATGTATGGGAATCTTCAGTTGTGTAGAAAGAGAGAAGTAACTTTTTTGAGAAAGAGTTCACACAAAACCTTTGCATAAAGGGTAATTGTTTGTGTTATTTGAGAAATATTTGTTATTTATGCGATTTCTTGAGGAAATATCTACAAGCTTGTATGTTGTGTAAAATGATAGGAAAATATTTTGTATTTCTTGCATAATATCGAGTGAGTTAGCTAACTTTTGGAAAAATAATACTTAGTGTGTTAAATAGTTTGGAAAATAAATATATATATTGGCATTCAAGGAAGTATTTGTTGTGTTACAACTCTTCAAAAAGAAGAGAAGAAAAACATGTCCTTGTATGCATTATTGAATTAGTTTCTTCGAGAGGAAAACTGGTAATCACATGGTTTATTGTGTTAATATTCCTTTCAAAAATTCTTTAGAGAAACATATACACTTGCATGCATGCAAAAGTATAGTTTTGATATTAAATTTCTGGAGAAAAAGAAGGTTCAATTGCATAATATTTATTGTATTGGCCTTCTTTTTGGAAGAATAATATGCATTTGCACCCCTAAAGGGATTAGCTATGGTATTAGATTTATTTTGGGAGAAGATTATGTATAGTTACTGAGATAGATCTTTTGGTAAGAGGACAATGTCTCTTTGCATGTATGAAAGAATAAATGTTATGAATTTGATCCCTTGGAAAATAAATCTCTTTATTATTCCATGCAAGATTTACTTAGTTTCCTTTGGAAAGAAATATATGTTTCAGATGCGTTATCACCAAAAAATTGATCATCTAGCCTAATTTACTAGATGGATCGAAGTATACCATGTAAAACAAATTTTACCCTAGTAAAATTGCTTTCACTATGAGAAATGACCTAATAAACCACCTTTATTAGGTAATTTATATTTAAACACATGAATAATAATCAAATAAATCACTATTTATTTGATTTTCATCTAGGAATAATTAATTAAACCATTGTTTTTTTATTATTCCTTGTTAAATTTGACCCAATCATGAAAAATAAACAGATAAATCATTGTTTAGCTTATTTTTCTCTAAGAATAATAAATTAATCACTAATTAATTATTATTCTTTGTCAAATTTGACTAAATCCCTTAGGAATAATTAAATAGATCACTATTTTTTTATTATTCCTTAACTAATTCCTTGAGATGATAAATAAATCATTTATTTATTTATTATTTCTAAATAAAAGTTTAAATACCTTTTCCCTCCTAAAAAAATATAATAAAATATTCTAAGTGGTAATTCCAAGAATGGGATCAATAATATTTTATTATTGCTCATTATTCGAGGATAACTCAATATTTTGTTATAAATAGGAGGGTTTTCCATTCATTATTCACTTTTGATTATTTTCATTATTGCACTCACTATTGTAACTATGATTATTTTCATTGTCGCACACCATATTTTTGTTGGGTTTATGCATTATAGAGGAAAGAGACTCAACAGAAGTTGAAAACGTTTGAGGATAGCCAAGAACCCATCCCATAGAGGGGTACTGGTAACATTTATATGTTCTCTTCACATGTGTTATTATAAAATTATTCTTTACGTATCTGGTTTCGATTGGATGTTTTGGGGTTATTACTCTTTCTTTCACTATTTAACTATGATTGCAACATAGATCAGAATTTTGACAGGTTTTGTTTCTATCAATAGTTGCAGATTTACAATGTTTAGTAGTCATTTCTATTGTTGATATTGTTTGCCATCGACAATCTTAAGTGGGTTCTTTCTGTACATCATTGAGAAGAGAAAACTACAACAAATTGGTAACTCTTACTGTTTCAACCCTATATCTGATAAATTTCTCACTTCCATAAGCTTTATGGTCATTTCCACATGTCACAGGAACCAACCACGACAAAGGTGACACCTTTTTCTAAAATTTGTAGACCAAAAGTCTCAGAGTAGAAATTGTAGTTTTCAGCCCAAAAGGTGCCATCTTGGCTCTAGAATGCAACTTTCTGCCCAAAAAGTGTGATTTCATAAAAAAAACAGGTTAGAACTTGTGATTTCTGGGTTTTAGGGTTTTTCTCAGATTTATTTCTGGGTTTTGCTAAGAGTTTTCTATTGGGTGTCTAACATCTGTCTAATCCTATTGAGACCTTTGTACATTCTGTGTTACTCGTCGAAGTCCAATTTAGCCTCCTCTAGGGCTTCTAGTACACTTTCGCCTTTCTAGGAGGAGTTTAGCTAAGTGAGAAGTCTGAGTTTCTGCAACACTTCCAGCCATATTTTACAGATCTGTAACCTTTTGTTTTAGATCTGATAAGATAGGTTTCTACCATCCATAGTTTCACATTCAAACTTGTTTGGTCATTCACTTAGGGTCCCATCGATTGCCCTAGGTGTTTTACCCATCTCCCTAGCATTTTGCAGTGAACTTCCCCTCTGGTTATTTGTTGTCGCTGCACCACTTTCCAATAGTTTAGAGTCACTTGATCCCAGTTACACTAAAATTCATATCTCTTGACCATTTCAGTGTATTTTCCATCGGTTTAGCCACTTAGCAGTACAACATTTACAAATCCAGTTTGGGTGGGGTTTAGATAATTGTTTTTTTGTTTATTTTTTGTTATTTATTTGAGTTTATTTGTAGCAAGATTTTGTATTTCTTTACAAACATGATATGGGCTTAATCAATTAATACACTTTCACACGCAAGCACACCTTAAGTGAAGAGCGCTTGATTTACACTGCCAATCCAAGACTTAACATAATAAATTTATCTCACCACATCAAAGAGTGAAGATATATTGTTGATCTCCCTTCACCATTTCCATGTTTTGTTTGTCCTTCCATCATTACGCCACCAAGACATGAGTCACTGAAACTATTAGACCTTCAACCTTAGTTTCCATTTGGGTGCATTACTCCTCCCCATCGGGTTAGAGTTCATAGCCGTCCGAGTCCCCATCTTGACTCTTCTCTTGATTCCTAATATGATTTCAAACCTCCTTCATCACATATCGTCACCATGTCTAGACCCACAGCTAGTGCAGGACCCCAATCTGGTGGTGGCTCCGATACTATGTCGATGGTCACATCATGTAGAACAGTCTCTGGAACCATTTTGGTAGCCTTCACGCTCCATTCTATGGCTGGGTTAATTCTACTGGATCTTAACCAGTTGATAAACGACCCCATACACCATGATGCTAGTCGGACCTCTATACCTGACTAAGCTTCCCTCATACATCCCAAAGTTTGACGGTATTATTGGAGAGCATCCTATAACCCATGTCTAATCCTTCCACATGTTGCGTTCGCCCAACTCCATATCCGATGAGGCGATTCCTCTTCATGTCTTCCAATGCATGCTCACTCGAGATGTTTCAAAATGGTATGTAGACTAGCTTGCTGCCTCTCATTCCATTTTCACGACACTTGCTAAAGCGTTCTTATCACACTTCTAGTTACTTCTCCAGTATGACACTGGTACTGAGCTTTTGACCACATTCTTTCAATCCTCCACTACTCACCTTTCTAACCATGTTCAAGAATGGCATTGAAGGAGTAGCACATGTCATGCTCTACCTTTCAAAGACCATGTTTATCTAGATTAGTTTCTCAAGAGCCTTTTATCCCCGATCGACAAAAATGTCGCATCCCATTTTCCTCAGACTGAGGAAGAATGTTTGAAGACTGCTTCAAGATATGATATGATTTATGCTCAATCAGGTTATGTCTATACCATTATTGCAAACCTCCATCGACCTAGCAGTGCTAATGCACCAGGGGCATCTCACGCCATCAATGGTATCATTGGATCCATTTCACACTCTTCTCCATATTCTTAGTCGAGTTATCGCTACTTGGAGGGGGGCACCAGTTCCTCCAACATTTATGCCCCTCCTGCAAGAAACATGTTTCTAGGGCCCCAACCCATTTATCAAATTGTTTCTCCTTCTTATGCACGACCTCATGCTCGATCCCCTCACTGTAGCCTCCCATGAATCCTAGCCCCAATAGCCACCATCCCCTCAGGGTCAGGTGTTTATGCAATAGAGTGATACCAATCGCTAGAATTTGAAGAAAAAGAATAAGGGGAAGGGTAACAAGGGTAATGAGGGTAACCAAGGTAACTAGCCTAGTGAATCCCAGGGGAACCATTCTAACACCAACAACCAGCAATAGGGCGGCCAGCCCAAGAAAAACATGGCTATTCGTACAAATAATCCTTGTGCATATTTTGGTGTACATGGCCACTACACACATGAGTGTCCCATTTTACCCCAAATGCGCCAACTATGGAAACCTCAAGAAACTTCTCAAGGTTAAGAATTGCTTCAGAATCCTGTGCCACCTCAACCAACCATGCTCACAAATCCCTTCACTTAGCAAGGGCTCTTGCTTCTCAAGCTCAGCCAGGTCAAGTAGCCAACCACCCCTAACCTTCTGGTCTCGGTGACTACCAGATCTTGATGATGAACTCTAATGAGGTTAGCCCATCCAATATCAACCTCCAGACTTAGTCGCGTCAATGTGACAAGCTCTTCACTTCATCAGCTACCAGGTCCAAGACAAAAGTGTCTGCTAAGCCTCTTACGACACAAAATGGGCCTTTATAGATCCCTCAACCCAAATTTGAGGCCATTCCCAGGATCCCAAAGGGCCCATTACATCCTAATTCATCTTCTAATAGAGCTTCCCATACATACAATATAGTAGACAACTTGGCGCAATCACCTACTACCATGTCAACATTGGAAGTCCTCCAGTCATGCCGTTCCTAAAAGAAGGCTCTAGTAACTGCCTTGGGTGTAGTGGACCCTTCCAATGATCGCTTGGTTTTCTTCCTAGTTGATACATCAGAGCAGACCCCATTACCTTCGTCTGTTGCTTTCCAGATACTAGTTAGAGTTCGTAATGCCATCATGTCTAGATGCATTATTGATCAAGGTGCATTCACCTGTGTGATGTCCACTACTATTTGGGAAAAGCTCAAGTCACCTGAGTTGTCCCCCTCCACCATCACTTTGCGTGTGTGGGATGGACACTCTTCCCAACCCCTTGGCATGTACCACAACTATCCAGTAACACTTGTGGGAAAGACTGTCAATGTTGATATCAAAGTCATCGATGCTACTTTGGATTACAATATTCTCTTAGGTCGTAGTTACACATACGCCATGTTAGCTGTTGCATCTACGGTGTTCTGAAAGATATTCTTCCCCCATGAAGGGAAGATTGTTACCATTGATCAATTGACTTACTATGAGTCGGCATCCATGACCTCCCCCAAGTCCATAATCTTGTCGGTATCTAATAAACAATTGTTTACTCCTCGCACCAGTGTCTAAACCGAAGTCTATAAAGACTCCTCATCATTAGGTTCCTTCCTTGGACCTCCCCAATGCATTTATGAACCTACTTCCATGAGTGTTTTCATGTCACAAGCATCACAGGCTGCCCTTAAGCAGTCCAATACAACTAATCAATAGCGAGCTCCCAAACATCCTATTGTTGCTCTTCCAACTGAATTGTCTGTACCCACTCCCCTGGGACCTCCTCCGTTCCTGGGTGCCCCTCCTATGTTCACTCTAGGAACTGTTCCACCAGGTCTCAACCATCCAGGAACTATTCTATTGGGGCATTACCCTGTCATCTAGATACCTTTCTTATTCCCCCTTCTAGCAATTTTCTATACCTGTCATAGATTCATTGGTCCTTCCTAACATGACTCTCGGGATTCTAGTATGGTACATCGATCTCCCTACAAACCTTCTGCCTAGCTAGTCAAGACCATGTCACGCTTTGACCTCGGTTCAACCGATACCCATGACCCCTGCCACTACTTCAGTACCATCACAACCTCAACTAGAACCAGTGCCTCTCGCCAAAGGAGCTTGCCAGGGGGGCAAAGCCAAAACGAAAGATTCAATGCACAAGGCTTTATGTGAAGTTGTTGGGCGTGCCACCAACAATTGTCCCGAACTTCCTCAACTTAAACCTTTAGCTCATGAAGCATTCCCTGAGTCAAATGTTTTGGAAGTCCATGTTAACATATTGATCCCACCTAAGTAACTAAAAATGCTTCGCACAAACCACCCTTGTGCCCTTTGTGACCTTCATGGTCACTATTCCTATTGTTTCCCTTGTCCTGATGAAATTCTTGATTGCGTCATGGTCATTCGTGAATATGAGGCCACTCGTAGTGGAGCCTATACTGTACCTGTGGATTCTAGTACCCCTAGTCAACTAGAACACAGAAACTCTAGCCCTAATATTGTGATCCCTCCCCCCAATGTTGAGATGATGGCCACGACAGGCCCCATGCTTTACCTGTCATCATCCTTGAGTTCCTTGGTAGCAAACCTGGCTGAGGTTGCTACACACATTTCTATCGAACCGTTTTAGACAGAATCTGAGGTCTCAACATCAGTGACCCTGCATCTACTAGTCCATTGTATGCCATTCAAGATGATGCGTATGTGAACCTTATTGATCCGAGTTGATTCAACTCTCGGATTTAACCAAGACCTTTTACTTTCGTGTTGTGATTAGAATTGCAACTAAAATAGCATGAAGGAACATAAATACATGTTGTAAAGAAGAAGGAACATGACAATCATTAGCAACATAAAACTCAAGACCTTGATAATGGAGTTCGTCCAAGAGGGACTACATCTCTGAGCCCTGGTGTCAAGATGGTGTAGGCCGCTGCATTAAGTGATGTCAATAGTGATTATGTACATAAGAGGTGGCGTCTCTATCATACAAGGAAAATTCCCTCATGTAGGAGTGGCTCCAAGAGATGTTCCACTACAGGAATTATCATTAAAAAAGGACTACTATTATTATGACCTAAACTCATGCATGATGATAATGAGCATCCCGTCAAAATGGCATAAAAGGTATCTCAATGCAAACATACATGGCGACACATGAGTATCCCATCAACATAACGAAAAAGGGATCTCAAACAAAACATGAAAAATCATGAAAACTAGTACATCCCACAAATGATTCTGCATAACATCAAGCAAGAATCATGAAACAACTAAGAAAACAAGATCCCACATGAAATATCAAACATGGATCTATGCAGAACAATGCATAGCAAAAGAACACACTGCATATACCTCACATCTTGAGGGCATCTGAAGAGAAGGATGTCAATTTACCAAAGTTGGTCGTACCATCAATCTCGTGGCGTTGAATCTCATGGAATGAGTTCTCACACGTTGAATGCTAACACCTGTACTCCACTTTAAAAAGTGGTTGAAAAATAGAATGATCAAATGGAAAATCTGAATGCATCAATAGATTTTTGGCATCAAATAGTGCAAAATAGACTGTCAAAGTTCTAAATTCTGAGAAAATGAAAATCTGGAGCTTAAGGAATCTTTTAGATTCCCCTAGATTCCATAAAGATTCCCTCCTCTTGGTCGTCTGAAAATCTGCTGCTCAGATCAAAATTCCGACTGCGCCATCAGGGTTGTGTCACTAAGAGGTGTAACATCGACATAAAATTTGTTCAATTTCGACACTACAAAAATTTCACCCCTCTTGAGAATTTTGCCCAATCATGGTTCTGCCTGCCTCTTCTCTGGGCTCATGGTTCCACCTACAATAAATTAATTAAAAAAATTAACTCCTCAATTTCTGTGTGTGCTATTGGCCTCTCCATGCATGGGTGCACTGACGAAATGATGGTTTATCAACAAGTGGGTAGATAGTCCAATGAGGACCATTTGGTGTTGTGGTAGGAGGGAAAATTAGTAACATGGAGGTCGGGGGATCAAATCCCAACCTCACTAAAAATACATGTCGTTTTTTATTTTCTTTTTATTAAAAAATGGGTGTGTCAACATTCAAGTGGAGCGGAGTTTGTGGGTGCCATTTTTATTACGTTTTCGATATGGTTTGGTTGACATATTGATGTTTGTTGGGTCGCCCGTGGTACGAGCCAGCCACGTGTTCGGCGGGTTTGATTCCTACTATTACATTGTTATATACAGTAATGCGTTTGGTGGGGGTTTTGGGGTGTGGGCCGGGTCCACCGAAGGTGGCCCGTCCACCCCTTTGATGTTTGGTTAATATGATATGCGGTGGGTTTGTTTGGACTAGCGGGGGTCATGGCTCATCGATTCCTTGGTTATCTGTTGTGGTTGGGTCAGCGGGCATCATGGCCCGTCGACTCTTTGATAAATTGACAATTTTTAAAATAGTTTGGGGTGGCGGGCGTGGTGGCCCACCACCTCATTTATAATTTTTTTTATTTTTGTTAAAAAGGGGTGATTTTTTTTATTTTGTCTAACATAATGGTTATTAGACAAATTAAAGAGGCAATAATTTCGCCTGCTTTTGGGAGCTAGGTTTCATGTCCCGGGCTCGTTCAAATTGTAGGACACTTAAACCTGGCCCATAGTGCAACGTTGACCAAAAATTTGATTTGCTCGTTCTCCCTCATACGAGGTCGGATTGATGAACCATTCACACCGTTACAACTAGGATGACAAGATCTACACTCTAGTCCTGATTCAAAAGAATTCTGATCACTTTGATTTTTGAGCTTCCATAAGCCCTCTTTGTCCTTTGTGTGTCTCTAGAGCCACCTGGATCAATCCTCCCCATTAAGGAGCTTTTGGTCCTCCAAAAGCATGAAAAATAATCTGCAACTTCTCTGTATCTTGTCTGCATCACAAGTGTCCTGAAAATGTCTCGCTTCCATCTCCTTCACCTTTGTTCTTCGAAGCCTTAAGTGATGAGTCGACACCTACAACCTCTGCAACCTGTAGTACATTTTTTTTCAAATTACATGCTTGACTTTCATGACCATTAATGACCCAAGCATCCCATACTTTCCACAAGTTTATATCACATACTCGAAGGTCGAGTTTACATCAAAATGGAAACGATACCCCAGCTACGAAATTAGGCCAACATATCATTGTTGCTTCAACAATTGATGGAAAACACATCATCACTGCAACACATGATTTACAACAATAAGGCCAAATGCTATTTTTGTTTTGACAAGTGATCGAAACATGACATCACTTTCACAGTTTAAAATGCAACTCAAAATAAGACCCGACATCATTGTTGCCTAATAAGTGATGGAAAACACATCATCACTTTTACATTTTAAAATGCAACAAATGATTTACAAAAGCATGACCATGACAAGCTAACATGTCTAGAAACCATTTTTCACTTATCGATGTGAATGGGTCATCCCCCTGTGGTGGTTTTGCTTGTCGAACAATTGTTTCACCTGGTTCATGCACTGACATTTTGTCTTTAAGGCACTGTCTGGATGGAGCCTCCAACATGTGGCTCTTTGATGGCCACTTCTGTTGCAATGACTGTAATAGGTCTTCTTCCTCTAGATATGCTTTACTTGCTGCTAGGAGGGTCTTTCATGCCTCATCCTTTTTTGTGCTGCTATTCTTTTCCAACACTTCGAAAATGTATGGTTATGTATCCACAAGAGGTACATGTCTTTCAATTCCATGATTTACGTTCATCTTTAACAACATGATTATAATCAAAGTGAGCATTTGAATGTCGAGACTAGTTATACCTTTTCTTGCTACCTCTTCTATAAGTATGGAAATGAGAGCTTGCCTCAGATCTCTCCCTACAATGGACACTGTCATGGGATGATGGAGAGGTGTTCCCATCATTCTCTTTCCTCCATGATTTCAACAATGTCTTAGAAGAATTTGACACCTTCGATCATTCTCCCTCGATGTATCTCAAGCCTACACATTGAGGTCTCTGCACAACCTCCAATGGTTGAGTTATTCCTTAATAATTAACACCAAGTTCCTTTTCCTCCTTTCACGTCATCCTTGTAAGGAGCCTCATGTTTGTCCCTATAATTAGGATCTCCAAATCTACAACAAAAATCATACTATGTGAAGAAAAAACTGAAAGGAAATCAACATCTTTTACCTCCTTTGTCGATTTGGAAGGAACTGATGAGGTCTTCTCATCATCTGTTGTTGGTGGTTTGCTAGTTGCCTCAGCGCATTCCCCAACTTCCTTTTTGACATACCCAAGTCTTGTCTGATGGGGTAATTCTTCTACTTTGATGGGGTTGACAATGTCTTGGCCATTAATGCCCAAGCCTTTTCCTTCATATCCCATTTTCTTCAACATTTTGGAGCCAATTCCCGTGGTATGATTTTCAAAAACAACGAAATCATCATCAAGACACATACATGAATTTGCAAAACTACTTTTTATCTCACATGGGTCATGTTGTAGATTTTCCAAGGCCTTATCCTTAGCTTGTAGTTGTTGTAGAAAACTATGTTTCTCCCCTTTCTCTTCATGTAGAAGCATCTTCAATTCAGTTTTCTCTGTTTGAAGATTCTATTTGTTGTTCTTCAGTTCTTCCAAGGCCTCTTCCGTGGCTCGCAACTGAAGCTGCACTCGCTCCTTTTTCTTTGTCTCTTTTTGTAGAGCTTCATCATTATTTGCACCCTTTTGGAAATTTTGAGCATGGTCTCATCCATCACTTTTTCATCCTCTATCGTTGCATGTTCCATTGTTCATGCTTGAAATTGACGTCCATGCAAAGACCACTCTGATACCAAACATGATCCGAGTTTACTCAACTCCTCAATTTAACCAAGATCTTTTACTTTCATGATGTGATTAGAATTGCAATTAAAATAGCATAAAGGAACATAAATTCATGTTATAGAAAAGAAGGAACATGACAATCATCAGCAACATAAAACTAAAGACGTTGATAACAAAGTTTGTCCAGGAGCAACTATGTGTCTAGGCCCTGGTGTCAAGATGGTGTAGGCCGCTACATTAAGTGTTTTCAATAGTGATGATGTACATGACAGGTGACGTCAGTATCATACAAGGAAAATGCCCTCATGGATGAGTGGTTCCAAGAGATGTTCTGCTGCAGGAACTCTCATTCAAAATGGACTCTTATCAGTATGACCTAAACTCAGCATGATGATAATGAGCATCCTGTCAACATTGCATAAAAGGGATCTTAATGCAAACATACATGGTGAGACATGACGATCCCATCAACATAAGAACAAAGGGATATCAAACAAAACATGATGAATCATGACAACATGTACATCCCATAAATGATTCTGTGTCACATCAAGCAAGAATCATGAAACAAGTAAGAAAACAAGATCCCACATCAAACATCAAACATGGATATGTGAAACACAATGCATAGAAAAATAACACACTGCATTTACCTCACATCCTAATCCCATCTGAAGAGAAGGATGTCAAACTGCTGAAGCTAGCAATACCATCAGTCTTGCAATGTCGAATCTCATGGAATGACTACTCGCACGTTGAATGCTGACACCTGCACTCCACTTTAAAAATTTGTTGAACAATCAAATGATCAAATGGAAAATATGAGTGCATCATCATATTTGTGCCGTCGAATAGTGCAAAATCGACTGTCAAATTTCTATATTCTGAGAAAATGAAAATCTGGGGCTTAAGGAATCTTTTAGATTCTCCCTAGATTCCTCAAAGATTCCCTCCTCTAGGTCCTCTAAAAATCTATTGCTCAGATACAAATTTTCACTATGCCATCATGTTCGTGTCGCTGAGAGGTGTAACATCGACATAGAATTTGTATAATTTGGACACTGCAAAAATTTCACCTCTCTTGAGAATTTCGCCCAATCATGGTCCGCCTGCCTCTTCTCTGGGCTCATGGTTCCACCTACAATAAATTAATTAAAAAAATTAACGCCTCGATTTCTGTGTGCATTGTTGGCTCCTCCATGCTTGGGCGCACTGATGAAATGAGGGTTTAAGTATCAACAAGTGGGAAAATAGTCCAATGAGGACCGTTTGGCATTGCAGTAGGAGGGAAAATTAGTAATGCGAAGGTTGGGGGATCAAATCTCGACCTCACTAAAAATACACGTCATTTTTTTTTATTTTATTTTTATTACAAAATGGGCATGGTAGCATTCAAGTGGAGCGGAGTTTGTGGGCGTCGTTTGTATTACGTTTTGGGTATGGTTTTGTTGATGTATTAATGTTTGTTGGGCCACACATGGTGTGGGCTGGCCGCATGGACGACTGGGTTCGATTCCCACTGACCCATTGTTATATATGGTAACACTTTTTCTGGGGGTGTTGAGGTGTGGGGCGGGACCATCGTACTTGGCCTGCCCACCCATTTGATGTTTGGTTAATATGATATGTGGTGGGTTTTGTTGGACTGGCGGGGGTCACGACCCATCAGTTCTTTGGTTGTATGATGTGGTTGGGCCAGCGGGGGTCATGGCCCATCGACGTTTAATAAATTGACATGTGTAATATAGTTTGGGCTGGCAGGGGTGGTGGCCTGCCACTTCATTTATATATATATATATATATATATTTATTTATTTATTACATATATATACATTATATATACAAATACATATACATATACATATACATATACATATACATATACATATACATATACATATACATATACATATACATATATATATATATATATATATATATATATATATATATATATATATATATATATATATATATATATATATATTTATTAAAATAGGTTCATTTTTTTATTTTGTCAAGCATGAGGGTTATTAGACAAATTAGAGGGGCAACAATTTAACTTGCTTTCAAGAGCTAGGTTTCTTGCCCCAAGGTCGGTCAAATTGTAGGACACTTAAACCTGGCCCACAATCCAACTTTGACTGGCTCGTTCTCCCTCATACGAGCTCAGATTGACAAACCATTGACATCGTTGCGATAAGGATGATAAGATCTACACGTTGGTCCTAGTTCAAAAGAATTCTGATCAGTTTGGTTTTCGACCCTCCATAAGCCCTCTTTGTCTTGTGTGTCTCTTTGGAGCCACCTGGATCACTTATTCATTAGGTTGATGCACCAGGTAATGGCACCACATCATGTATTTAGTCTTCCACCTATCCACCCATCTCGCAGCCTGATGAGGAAACAATGGAAACAATGTCTACCTCTCATTACCCCTACACTTGAGTAAGGGGGCATTCCTTCAAAAGGATTTCGAAGGCCATCTCCTTCCTAATTCTCCCAATGCACTCTACCTCTAGAAATGTTACTCAAATCAGATTCCTTTGGTTTGTGTGTCTTTATTTTTGGCATAAAGTTAGGTATATTGTATCATCTCACCCATTGTCTTTTTCACCTTTCAAATGTATCCATGATCCACACCGTATATTAGTCATTCCCACAGTGCAAATCACTTCTCCTGGATTCTAGCCTCGGCATCCTTCGCCATTTTTACCCCCTTGCATATGTTAGTCCTTTCAAACGGCATGTGCATAGGATCTACCACCAATAATTAGCCGTAATATAATACAGTGATAGTTTTGTTAATCGATTCCCTCACTCATCGCATCCTTCATCTTCATGTTCATTTATATTCCTTGCTACTTGTCTTGTAGTTGAATGGTGTGTATCATGTGCATAACTAAGTCCTATTTAGAAAATATCTATGAGTGAAGCTATCAGTACATGAATTTGAGACCACTACTTTCAGTCATGTCCCTAGAGCCAAAAATCACTGTGTAGATACCATTGCAAACAACATTCTACATTGGCATTTATCACATGTACACCACAAAATATAACCACACAAATGGTGAACCATCATCGTCATACAAAATTAATAATCTTATTATATATCATATAATTGTTTAGATCTCTTAACTCTAACTACATCCAGTACGCCCATAGCCTACTGGGGGGCACATAGGCCCCTACATCTCCTTTGGACGATCTTGTGCCAAGTTGGGTCGAGATGCTTGAATCCCTTTTTCAAGCACTCAGAACACAATGGCACTCCAGAAAATCCTCCTGTTAAGGGTCATCATTCCCACCTTTGCGTATGAGATCAGTCCCCTCCATCACAGATTCTTGTAGTTAGTATCCCATGCTTTGGGGCATGATGATTTTCCCTAGCCATCTTCTCAATTAAGTCTCACCCTAGATCCCACTGAATCTAGGTATGGTCAAATATCCTCCCATTCCTTGGATATTTTTTCCTACTGGCCTCCCTAGCGAGCTATATGCACATCGCATATGGTATATGTTTGATACCATATCTTCAAATATTCTACTCTATGTCCACATAGTCCGCATGTTTGGCTTATTGGGCAAGGATGATTCTAGACCTCCTCTTGTAGTTCATTCTCATTTTCCTCTTCCCTTAATTCTTCACCAGGAACCATTGTTCCAAGAAGCATTACTGCGATATTTAGACAAGTAAGGCCACCTACCTGAATGTCACAGATCCTAATTCCAACGGTCGGTTTTTCTGCTATGATCTCCACAAGATTTAGGGCCTTTTCCTCCTCTCCAAATTCACCACAACTCACTTTGCAAATGAATCCAAATTGGAGGGAAAACGTATTTTCATAGAAAATCCCCAATTTTTTTATCACTCATTGCAACTAGCCCATAGCTCCATGTGATGAACCCTTAGCACCATTGGAAATCTCTCACCAAGCTCTATAATGGGTCTTCCTCAGTTTTTGACGATTCAACACTTGACTCGGAAACCATTTTTCCAGAAAGGTCACTTCATCACCTCTCAACATCAAATTTCATCATAAAGCAAGACTAGTACTTTGAGGTTCACCTCCTCTTAATACTTGTCATACCATATGTAAACTTTCATCATGAGTAACTATCAGTTACTCATGTTTTCATGGTCCCCACCAGGCCTAGTTTGTGTGGCAGTGTCATCGAGTCACCCTTGTTAAGAGCATTTGTGATGACTCACCCTTGCATTCTTGGAGTCTATTTCATGTCCCATCATCTCATGTCATAGTATTCCATCCATATTTGTATATTGTCCATCCTTTGTTTCCCATTTTGGCCTCCATTCATACTATCCCCATCCCCTCTGCAGTTGAGTCAGTTGCTGCCAGGTCAACCATGCACTTTATGCTTTAACAAGGGTAGTCATATGTTTGTCCCTCAGTCTCATTTCCCCATTATCCTTGGTTTCATTCCATCAATCACATCACTATTTTACCTCATGCTTTAGTTGAGGATCCTCATTGCCTCATCTATCACGGGCCCTATTCTGTCAACATCGTCTCATTCATTCCATAAGAACAACCTAGAGGGAAGTGTATCTTGGTTCCGACATCCATTCTTGTTCAACACCTTGGATCGACCAGAGGGTCCCATTATTTCCTTTTGACTTGATCATTTCATGTTTGTGATCCATACACTTGTTGGTCGAGTGATGCAACAAACTAGATACTAGTGATTCCTCAGTGTGTGAGAGATGTTTTCAGGCCTCATGAGGGGGTGGCCGTTCAGGTAGCCCCCCACATGCCCGGATGCACACCTACTATGCTACAACATTAGATGTAGTTCCGTAGATTTGATGGGTTCAGTTCTTACCGATCACAGTGTCCATAGCATGCACGTCTCCTCTAGATAATCCATTCAATTTTGTAGAGTCCTTACTTGTTGAACAAGGCTTCTTTAGTTGTTCTACCCTCCCTCCCACCCATTTTTTTGAGGGAAGGGGATTTGTATCTCATGTACTAAGATATTATTGTATTCACTCCTGGCTCATGTTCCTTCCAAGTGAATTATGTATATGGGACACATTGTATTATTTTCTAGCTCTGTTATGCCAGCATGTCATGTACCATTCAGCATGTACTTCATTGCTCAATTTTATATTTCCGGGAAAACCATTATTTTTGTACTAAGTTATCTTGGCGAGTATGGGTATGACTCCCCTACCTCATTGAGGTCTGGTACCACAACATAAAAGGAGACTTAGTCTCACCCCCTCTGTCACTATCCTCTCCCAGCTTCAACTTCATTGATCTCTATCTCTCTCTCCTTGACTCCCCTGTGTTGTCTAAGTGATTTGTGTCTTTACAATGTACTTCGGTCATACATTTTTCTCCTAACACTCGTACATTGGGGGGCAATATGTTATCACCAAAGAATTGAGCATCTTACCTAATTTACTAGATTGATCAAAGTATACCATGTAAAACCAATTTTACCCTAGTAAAATTGCTTTCACTGTGAGAAATTACCTAATCAACCACCTTTATTAAGTAATTTATAGCTAAACCCATGAAGAATAATTAATTAAACCCATGAAGAATAATTTATTAAACCATTGTTTTATTATTATTCCTTGTTAAATTTTACCCAATCATGAAAAATAAATATATAAATCATTATTTATCGTATTTTTCTCTAAGAATGATTAATTAATCACTAATTAATTATTATTCTTTGTCAAATTTGACTAAATCCCTTAGGAATAATTAAATAGATCATTAATTTTTTATTATTCCTTAAATAATTCCTTGAGATGATAAACAAATCATTTATTTATTTATTATTTCTAAATAAAAGTTAAAGTACTTTTTCCCTCCTTAAAAAATATAATAAAATATTCCAAGTGGTAATTCCAAGAATGAGATCAATAATATTTTATTATTTCTCATTATTCGAGGATAAATCACTATTTTGTTATAAATACGAGGTTTTTCCATTCATTATTCACTTTTGATTTTTTTCATTGTTGCACTCACTGTTGTAACTCTGAATATTTTCATTGTCGCACACAATATTTTTGTTGGGTTTATGCATTATAGAGGAAAGAGACTCTACAAAAGTTGAAGGCGTTTGAGGATAGACAAGAACCCATCCCATAGAGGGGGACTTGTAACATTTATATTTCCTCTTCATAGGTGTTATTATAAAATTATTCTTTACATATCTGGTTTCCATTGGATGTTTTGTGGTTATTACTCTTTCTTTCACTATCCAACTATGATTGCAGCATAGATAAGAATTTTGGCAAGTTTTGTTCTATCAATAGTTGTAGATCTACAATGTTTAGCACACATTTATATTGTTGAGATTGTTTTTCATCCACAATCATAAGTGGGTTCTTTTCGTACATCATTGAGAAGAAAACATTACAATAACATGCAAGAAGAATAAGCTGTCATGTTATTTTTTGTTAGAGAGGAAAAGTAGTTGCATGTAAGAAATTATAACTATTATGTTAACTATATTTAAAATAGAGTTTCTATTTTTATATATAATAGACGTTGTGAATAGTTCTCCTGTGCAAAATATGGTTTTGGAAAAGAACATGCATCCACATGCATAAGTATAAAATCTATTACGTAGGAATACTTGTTGGTCCATGTAGATTGAGGAATGACAACTACGAGATGATCCACTAATGAAAACAATTAAACCACAAATACATAGAGATTGAGGATTCATGTGTAAATGATGTCATGATGATTGTGATAGCTTAAAACTAGTTATGTTGCATTTAAGATGATTTTTACATGTAATATTTTATGACAATGGTCAAGGGATGTGTTGACACGAGAAATTTTCACTATGCAAACAAAGGGGAATCAACCCAATTGCATACCCTGGTTAGATCCGCTTTCGTTTGGAATGGCTAGTTCCAGTGGGTTTCAAAGGATCTTGTAAACTGTTATAGGTGTTGAAATATTACTCCCCGGAGGAATACTTCCATTAAATCAACAAAATAAATAGCTAACCTATATGTATCAAGTCCTATCTACACTGATTCTACCTACTTATGGTAGTCCTAACTATTATAATCTATCCTGCAGGAGCATAATAAAAGAGATTAAACATCATAATATATTCCAAGTCCACATGAATCAATTACTGAGCTCACCAATGAACAAGGTTGTATATAAACTTAATTGAAATCTAATTATTCATACAAGAAACACATTCATGTTTCTACAAATAAAACATGCAATTGATGTTTAATATAGCTTCAAATCAGAGACCGCTCATGAGTTAACCATGATAACGAATTATATTGAAATAACCAATATTAGTCATAAGTTGTTTGTTATCAATGTGAACGAAAACAAAAAATATATATCCTCATGCCAGTCACAACACCCTGATTCCAAACATAAAAGAAAAATGGAAAATGAATCTAAAAAAAGGCTTCGTCTTGACCGAACAATCTTCTTTATTAGCATAATAAAATCAACCCCTCTTTTTGAGAACAAACCGTTAGTTTCTCCTGACCTTCGGCCTTCCCTCTTCCTTTCCATATTCAAATTAAAATATACAAAATGTAACGGTTAATGAAACAACGAACATGTTTAGGTCATTGCTACTAGAGCGTTCTATTTCTTGAAGGCAAATGCAGAAAATGCGCTCATTTTTCAACATCTGGCTTTACTTAAGGTGTATCTAGAGGTAATAATAACTTGATGGATTTGCATTACCAGGATTACCTTTACTTAATATAGAGCGTGCCTCCATTATACAATGTGGTGGTTCCATATCCTTTTGCATCTCGGAGAATTCTTTAGAGTTTAGCTATATGTTGCCCATGTGTATTTACCTCTCTATGACTATGATTGCATTTTTCAACTCAACCGAGCACTTAGGTTAGCGATCAACAATGACTTCTTACTCATTCAGAGTTTCTTCGATGTGTTTATACTTTTCTTCGATAGATTGCAAGGTGGAGTGTTGTGTGGTTGTTTCCGTCCATTGAGGCTTATCAAACTTGCACATATCTAGCAGATGGTGGCATTTTTGTAGGATCCACAGAACACTATAAATGAAACAAATCTCTGAGCCCATACCTCCGTATTCTGTTGCGTAGCTCCCCACTGTGTATGACTTCACTGTTGCTTGTCATAATTTTCTCTATTTCGGCTAGGTCTCGCTTGCATCTTTTCCCCGCAGCCATTCCTGATGCTTACACATCTGCTCGTCACCATCACTTTTATTCTCTTCGTCCTCGCCTACAGAAATAATTAACATTAGCTATGATTATTAGAGATATGATAGAAATGTCCAAAAACAAACTTTGCCTTCATTAAAACTTTCATAAAGAGACAGAGTCGGTAACTGGGAGCTCTGTGAGTCCTTCGGGCTCTAAGTCTCAAGAGGGCATGATGATCTTTATTTGCTCATGACACAATGATGGCTATAAAATTGCTAGGTGATGGGGAACTGATGATTAAAGAGAAATGGATAGCCATGTGATGAAATGGTTAAATTATTTTGGTGTGGTGGGGATGCATCTCTTTTGAATTTTTTTTCACTTATTCACATTTGGTACTGTGAATTGAGAGCCGTCAAGGAATTTCCCCGAAATCTAGAGTTCAGGCATCACGGGAGGCATCGTGGGAAGTGATCACACGATGATCTAAGACTCCTGCTATCGTAGGCGATGTTTCAACGCCGGACACAATTCAACATTCAAGAACCTTTAGGTTGATTCAATGAATTATAGTATCAAAAAATTCATGACACTCCTCAGGTATGCACAGTCACAGTTTCCATTTTAATCTCAAAATGCATTGCAACCATAATTATTAAACCATTGAAGCATTTAGCTTTGAGGACGTAATTCCATCTGACAACTATGGTTATCATTTGGAGAGACAAAATATCAAACTTCTCAAGGGAACCATTCAAATTTTCCCCAAGAGCAGGTTTTAATAGGGTGGTGGTTGCGGCCACGACAAACTCTAAAAGTGTTTTTACCTGGAGGGAACAACAAGAACCACTCCAAAAAGGTGCTTTTCCCTTTAGGGAACAACAACTTTTCCCCGCGGGAGAGCAGTGGTCGACCATACTAACTAGCAATGTTTTAATCACCACTACTTTGTTTTTGGTCTGATTCGAGTGATTCAGAAGGCAAATGAGAGCTGATTCAAAGTTATATCTCCAACAGAAACAAGTTTTGAAAACAACAAGAATTCATATGGGGGTGGTTGTGGCCAAAAAAATTGGCGAATCACTGGGCTAACCAATTATCTCTGTTACCAAATAAAATTTGATCTGTAGAACATCAGGGTGTTAGGATAAACTCAAATTGAAAATTGTATAGACAGACAGGCATGGGTTCGACTTGAGCATTAATCGCTTTAGGCGGAATAAAGACAAATAAATTCTACTTACTGATAGGGTTTTGAGAGGCACTCTCCAATGGTAATATTATGGGATTTATTGATCCTCCTTTACCTGTTTTCTACTTTCAAAATCCTTACGGGGCCATCACCGATTTGTCAATACCTGTTTAGGTGTGTACCTCAGCTCTTTATCACGCATCAAGCTTGTCAAATATATGTAGATATGTTGATCCACACTTTATGTAAGAATTTTTAGTGATATACTTTCATATGATCGAATGGGGCGCAGTCATGGATCATGCCATATTTTTAAACCGCTTAAGAAAAGTTGGGCTTGCTATGTCAACTAGTACTATGAGTCCAGCAACAATCCCTACTCCAACCAGTTTCCCGAACAAACTATCCTTCTATATTGGCACAAGGACTTGACGTTTCATTTTCTTTTAAATAAGTCCTTCTAGTTTCGGGCACAAGGACTAGAGCACAATTAAATTTGCCATGGGATATACGCCAAGGAGCTTAGCCCATGAAAGTAGGTTTACTTGTAGATGATAGATATTGGAAATTTAGTGTGGTGGATGGAGCCAATGGAGAATGACTACAAATCTCATAGGCAAGTATAGGCTAGGTCTAGGTAAGATTTTTTTTTTTAAATGCAGCATTCCGCCATTCTAGTCCAACTCTGGTTACATTTTTTCATTTTCTAAAGATGTCCCTACATGCTTCAGCTATCCAGATTATCAACAGAGCCTACCAAGTTGCCAACAGATGCCAATCAGTGGCTTCGATTTGAATTTTACTGCTGATATTCCAGTTCTCATGGGCTCATCGAAGGCTCGTTCAACCTGCAAGGTAATAATGAATTTAGGATTTGCAGACTCATCAACAGGTTAATGAGGAAAGCAAAAGCTGAAGGCAGTGAATGAGGGCGATTGGAAGAGAGTTATAAAAGGTGAAAACGAGACTGAAAGACCGAAATCAAATGGCTAAAAAGGATTGAAGTTCAAAAACAAAAGGAAGATAAACCTTTCATAAAAGAAGAAACGAGAAAAAAAAATGAAAAATATAACTAAGCTAACAACAAAAATAAAATAAATCCTAACCTACTCAGGAGGTAGCCACCATGTGGTGGCTACTGGAAATATTTCTTATGATGTTGGCCATTAACATGGAGTTTTTTGGTTTCTCCTTGTAAACTTTTTAATATGTAGGTTCCCTCACCAATTTGTTTTTCAACTTGGAATGGGCCCAGCCATAAATGTTGGAATTTCGTGTGCTTACCTTTTGGCTCACTTAGCTTGTCCCATTTCAAGACTAGCTCTTTGACTTGATAATCTTTATTTCCCACCTAATGGCAATCAAACCATCTCTTCACAATAATTTGGTGATTCTTGAACTTATTTCTGGCATTTTCTCTCAATTCCTCCAACCTCACTAGTTGGTTGATTCTTTTTTGAGGTAAGACTGAAGGGGTCCCTCTCAAGGCTTGGGAGAGTTGTAAAGAGGGAAGGGTAACATTGGAAGGTAAAATCACTTCCTGTCCATAGACGAGGAAGTATGGGGAATTCCCTAATGCTACTTTTGGGGTGACTCTATCAGCCCAAAGGGCGTTTGTTAGAGCGTTGTGCCAATTCCTCTAGTTGTTGGTGACAGATTTACAGATTATTTGGATGAGATTTTTATTTGAGGACTCTACAACTCTGTTTCCCTGGGGGTAATAGCTTGTTGCGTACCTTATGAAAATTGATTTATCGATAGAAAATTTAGTCAATTTTAGTGATGAAAAGTAAGAAGAATTATCAAATATGAGAGCGTCAGGGATACCAAACCTGTTCACAATAAATTTCTTAATAAAATATATTACCTCGTATTCATTAGCCCTCTGAAGTAGGATGGCTTCAGTCCACTTGGTGAAATAATCAATTGCCATAAGTATATACTTATGCCATTGTGAAGAGTTCGGAGTGATCTCCCCTATGACATCTAGGCCCCATTGCTGGAATGGGTGATCAATGATGATGGGCCTGAGGGGAACAAATGGATTTCTTTCTCTCCCTATAGTAGTTTGACATACCTTGCACTTCTGAGCATAGGCATGTGAGTCTCTAAACACCATGGGCCAATAATACCCAGCTCTTAATATTTTGTGAGTAGTGGTCTCTTCGCCATAGTGACCACCTGTTAGGTCATCATGCGTTTCTTTCAAGACATGATTAGCATCATCCTTTTCCAAACACCTTAGCCAAACTCCATCATAGTTTTTCTTTTATAATGTTTCATTGGCCAAGTGATACTAATTAGATTTTAATCTAAGCACTCTTCTTCATGATGCGTCCATGTGCTCAGGACATGACCCCCGTCTCAGATAGAAGCGTATGTCGTAATACCATGAAGTATAGTCCAATGGGACTTCCAATATTTCGTGCTCATATATTAACATTTCGTAGTCCCATCCAAGCTCTTCCCCGAATGCTACTTGATCATTCCACGGGCACTGAGTTTTTGGTTCCTCTGTTGTCCCTTCTTTACCTGTCATGGCTTCTACTAGAAGCCTACATAACCCCTGCCCCCGAACTATGTTTTCTAGTTTAATCTCAAGTTCGTATCCCTAAAGAGCCGTTATCTAGTTCCCTCTCTGTTCTCCCATGTCCCTTTGCACGAAGAGGGTCCTTACAGTAGGGTGGGGAACGATCACCTTGGTCCTGGTCTTCAGTATATACGGGTGGAAATGTTTCACAGCTTTAAAAATTGCAAAACCTTGTTTCTCCATGTCAAGGTAATTTAGTTCTGCCCCCTGAAGATTATAGCTCATATAAGAAATGGGGACTTCATTGCCATTATCATTTTTTTGGGTGAGGATTGCGGCATATGAAGCATCAGAAGCGAAAGTGTACAGGAGGAATTCCTTGTCAAAATTGGGGCTAACCAATGCAGGAGCTTCTCCGATCGCCTTCTTAATTCACTGAAACAATCTCTTGGCTTCATCACTCCACCTATAGAAGGCGTCTTTCTTCATCATCAGCTTAATGGGATGCACTATTTCTACGAAGCCTGAAACAAATTTCCTGACGAAATTAATCTTCGCGAGAAAAGATTGCATTGCTCTTTTATTTGCAGGATGTTGTATTCTCATGATGGTCTCTATTCTTTCAAGATCGATAATAATTCCTTCCTTGGAGAGGATATGACTCAATAGCTTCCCTTTTGTAACTATGAAAATGCTCTTCTTGGGATTCAATGATATTCTGTATCTTCGTCATCTTTCGAAAATCTGTTTCAAGTGATAAATATGATCCCTTTTATGATAAGAATACACAGTAATGTTGTCCATGTAAACCACTGCTGATCTATTAATCAATCCTCGGAAAGCTATGTCCATAGCTCTCTGAAATGTGATGCCTACATTAATAAGTCTAAACAACATTTTACGATATGTGTACGTTCTCCATTCAACACCAACACTTGATTATATCCCAAAAACCCATCCAATCGGGACAACATTTCAGACCCAGAAATGCATTGAAGAATGTGTTCCATAGATCAAAGAGGATAGTTATCCTTCTGTGATGCTCTATTCAGGTTTCTAAAATTGATACATAATCTAATGTCTCCATTTTTTTTTTCTTATTGCCACGAGATTGGCTACCCAGTGGGTGTGCCTGACTAGAAAAATGAGTTTAACATGGAGCATTTTGTTGAATTCTTTCTTCAGCAATGGTTCCAGGCTTGGATGCATCTTACGAAGCTTTTGTTGGTAGGGCTTAACATCCTTTTCCAATGGAATTACATGTTGCATGATGTCGGTATTGAAGGTTTTTAAGTCGCCATATGTCCATGCAAAGACGTCCTTGTACTCTTTAAATAGCTTAACAAACACAGCCTTTTCTTTTGGAGAGCATCCTAAGCCTAAATTGACATTTTTGGGTTTTTTTCAGTTCCAAGGTTGATCGACCCATACTTCATGGATGAGCTATGCTTTTTGCGGTTAGTGGGCTTTTTAAATTTCTCGTGTAGGTCATAAAAGTGCTCCATCTTGACAACTAACTTGGGAATTATGTTGGACTGATATTTTTCCTCATCCTCACTCTCATTCATAAGCCTGTCAATCTCCTTTTCATTAATGAGTGCACTTTTGAATGTCTTTTCACAATGTAGGAACTCAAGGATTTGCTCGTCACCTTCAAATACCTACCAATTTGAGATGTTATTAGGTACGGACGGTCTGAAAATCAATTCAACATAATATTTATTCTTGTTTAATCTAAGGTCAGGCAAAAGTTTTGAAGCCATACCAGCCATTAGATCGGCATCTTGGATTTTCCCTCGAGGTATGTATGTGATATTAAAAGAATCAAAATTGTCAATTAAGCTCCATACCTCCCGTTGGTATCTTACTAGGTGTGGCAAATTGCAATGTATCGTTTTCCTTACGTGGTCGACAATTATCTGCGAGTCACCAAAAACTTTAAGATTTTTCACCTTCATGTCAATGGCTTTCTTCAGGCCCTATAGCAAGCCTTCATTCTCTGTCGTGTTGTTGGTGCGCACCAACTCTAGATGGCTGGACATCAAATGTTGGTTCCCTTGTGGGTCAATGAGAATGCTGCCAGCACCTGCACCCTCTATGTAGTTAGAGCCATCAAAGTATAGTGTCCAAAATATAGAATTTAATGTTGCATCAATCGAACTGATTTCTACGAAATTAGTCCTATCATTTACTATAATACAAGATAGTTCATTACTTGGACTATGGGGGAGAGCTTCCAACTGTGTGTTCGTTGCAGTTTCTTCAACTGTCTCTACATGGAATTCTCCAAAATAGGTTTCCATGGCACAAATGTTGAAACTATAATTCCCGGATAGAGTTGGTAAACATTACAGGTTCATTGGAGTCATTTAATTCTTTCACTACATACTTCATATCTCTTTCTCGATCAACTATCAGCATATCACCTTTTCCTTTCTGAGGCAACAAGAGATGGGACCAATCAATTGAGAAATATCCATTCAAGTTTATTGACTAGTCCCTACTAAGAAGCATTCCATATGCCTTGGGTATGTCAATGACTTGCGTGTATTGTGGTTTGGTAGTCATCCGAATCAGCACCTCTTTCAATTCTCCAATTACTTTTACATTCATTATGTCCAGTTGCATAATTTGAGTTCGAGTTTTCTCGGGCATTGCATGAAGTCTTTTAGCAACAGCATAAGGCATAACAGTGGACGAGGCACCAGAATCTACCACGCAATTGTGTACGTTCATGTTGAAGATTTCAAATGTGATAAGGAAAGGTGGAGTCATGGATTTTGATTTCCTTCCTATCATGGTTGCACTGACATTGTGGGGTGTTCGATTCATTTTTGACAGAGTGGCTTCCATGGTTGATGGCGATTGGGATGTACTAGAGGTACTAATGGGTCTGGACACTGAAGTTTTGGGCTTGACTACTTGGATTGGTGGGAGATTTGCAATTCCATTCATTCATATCTTTCAAAATCAAATCTCTCTGCTGCGTTAACTTTAACAAATTGAAGTACGTGATATTAGCTCAAGATTTCTTAAGATCATCCACAATGTTGTAATCAATGTTATAAATGGGGTAGAGCAGAGTAAACATACCGGTCTTTCCATTCTTAGGTGGTAATTTACCATTTTGAGTTACCTTCATTACATTTGGTGATGTATTATCCTTCTCTGGATAGCTCATGACTTGTGTACTCTTGGAATTACCACTAGGTTTGTTCTTCTCAACAAAATCCTTGGGAGCAGATGTCTTTGAAAGGCGAACATCTTTATTTCTAAATCTGCTATAGGTTTTTCTTTGGTAAGAAGCGATCTGATAAGAGCTACGTCTTCCATATTTAAAATCCCTTCATTAGGTGGAGCAGGCAACACAAGTTGACCATGACCACCTTCTGTCTTCTTACGATAGAAAGGTTTGAAGGATTTTCTACTATTATTATTTCCTCCATTACCATTTGTACTCTCTCCAGAATTCCTTTTCATATCGATCATTGTGTTCATCAATTTCTTAATTATCTGATGCAAACCTTCCACATCTGTGGTGTCCTTTTCTTTGATCTCAGTCACTTTGTTATCACTCCCATTATTCTTCTTTAATGATTGAGAGGCTGTCTTTTCTTCGGTCGTATGATGACATGCTGTGAGACTGATCATTTCATTCTCAACTTTTACTGCTTCATTAATGGCACCCTGTAAGGTTTGTACATTACTCATTTTCGCCCACATCACAGTAGGGATGGGGAGAGCAATGATGTAGAATTCCATAAGCACCTCATTAGTAGGTCTAGTGTTAGCTGGGATTCTATTGAACAAAGTGTTGAACCAGATGTTAAAATCCTTGAGCTTTTCTTTGGTTTCCATTTTTAAACGTGATAGTTATAAAACCAATGCCGCAGGTGTCTTATCATCGCCAAACTTATCTAAGAAGACCCACTAAAAATCACCCCATGAGGTGATCGATCCTATTCTCAAGCTAAAGTACCATGCAGAAGTCGTACGAATCAGAGTAAAAGGGAACAAGCGACATACCACATCTTCATCGGCTACCCCCAACATGCGCACGGCTAGGAAGAAAGAGTGAATATGGTTATCAGTAGTGTCTCCCCACTCAAGATCAAATTTAGGCAATAGTCTTTCTGCATTCTTGGGTAAGTCATGCTGCTGCCCAGGAACCACTACGGCATCCTGTGCAAGCTAGGGAGGGAGTGCTCCCGGAGGATGTGGGGATTGATTCCCACCTGGAGGAGGCGGTGGAGGTTGATTCCCACCTGGAGGAGGAATATTAGCCATATTATGGTTAGGGAGGTTCTAGTTGAAGGTTTTCCATAGGTGTTCTTTGTTAGGATTTCCCAAATCAAGCAAAGGATTAACTTTAGAGAGGGATCCTCAAGAATTTCTTTCCAAGGAGTGTCGATACTTTGCAAGGACTCTAGCACAATATATTTGATGTCTCATTGTTTATGGGACAAATCCTTGTCTTTCTTATAGTTGTTAAAGGTAAAGAATGAAATATGGGGAGCTGAGATAGGGAACGAGCATAAGCACGAGTGAGTACTCTGACAGGTTGTTTCTAAGTGATAGGATACTCCCATAGTCTCTCTTCCTTGGGTGACCAAACATGGGAATTAGAGTGACATCTGCTTCTTCGAAATGAGGCTCTTCCAAATGGGTAGAAGGACCTTTTCCACATTTATGATCCATACATCAATCTTTTCAAATCCATGCGTGACATTTATAGATGAAATCCTGAAAGCTGTGGACGGAGGCTCAGGCCCTCCTTCTAGCACCAAATTTGTTGACACGATGAATTTTTTCTATGCCAACAGAGGGGAACCAACCCGATCGTAGAACTCGATTAGGTTTGCTTCTGTTTGGAATGGCTAGTTCCAACGGGTTTCAAAGGATCGCGTAAACTGTTACAAGTGTTGAAAGAGTACTCCCCAGAGGAAGACTTCCATTAAATCAACAAAAGAAACAACTAACCTATATGTATCAAGTCCTATCTACACTGATTCTACCTACTTATGCTAGTCCTAATTATTCTAATCTATCTTCCAGGAGCATAATAAAAGATATTAAACATCATATATAGATTCCAAGTCCAAATGAATCAATTATTGAGTTCACCAATGAACAACGCTATATTCAAGCTTAATTCCAATCTAATTATTCATACAAGAATACACATTCCTATTTCTACAAATATAACTTGCAACTAATGTTTAATATAGCTTCAAATTGGATACCACTCATGAGTTAACCATGATAATGAATTATTTTCAAATAACCAGGACTAGTCCTAAGTTGTTTGTTATCACTGTGCACAAAAAAAAAACATACATATCCTCATGATAGTCATAACAACCTGATTCCAAACATAAAACAAAAAAGGAAAATGAATCTAAAAAAGGCTTCTTCTTGACTGAAACAATCTTCTTTATTAGCATAATAAAATTGACCCCTCTTCTGCCAAAAAAAGTCATTTTCCTCTATCGAGAGGTGATACTTATGGAGAAAGAGAATTGACCGTCAGTTTCTCTCGAGCTTCAGCCTTCCCTCTTCCTTTCCATATTCAAATTAAAATATACAAAATGTAATGGTTAATGAAACATCGAACACGTTGAAGCCATTGCTACTACAGTGTTCTATTTCTTGAAGAAAAATGCAGATAGTGCGCCTATTTTTCAACATCTGGCTTGATTTAAGGTGTACCTGGAGGTAATAATAACTTGATGGATCTCTGATCTCAGGAGTACCTTTAGTTAGTATAGAGTGTGCCTCCATTATAAAATGTGGTGGTTCGATATCCCTTTGCATCTCGAAGAATTATTTAGAGTTTAGCTGTATGTTGTCCATGTGTATTTACCTCTCTATGATTGTGATTGCATTTTTCAAATCAACCGAGCATTCAGGCCAGTGATGAACAATGAATTTGTACTAATTCAGAGTTTCTTTGATGTGTTCATATGTTTCTTCGACAAATTTTGAGGTAGAGTGTTGTGCGGCTGTTTCTGTCCATCGAGCCTTATCAAACTTGCATAGATCCAGCAGACAAAGGCATTTTTCTAGGATCCATAGAACACTATACATATGAAACAAATCTCTAAGCCCATACCTCTGTAGTCTATTGCGTAGCTCCCCATTATGTATGCCATCCCTGTTGCTTGTCATAAATTCCTTTGTTTCGGCTAGGTATCACTTGCATATTTTCCCTGTAGCGATTACTGATGCTTACCCATCTAGTTGTCGACCTTGATTTTCTTCTCTTGGTCCTCACATGCAGAAATAATTAGCATTATCTATGATTATGATATATATGATAGAAACACCCAAAAATAAACCTTGGCTTCATTAAAACTTTAATAAAGAGACAGACTTTGTAACTGGTAGCTCTGTGAGTCCTTTGGGCTCTAAGTCTCAAGAGGGTGTGGTGATATTTATTTGGTCACAGCACAATGATGGCTCTAAACTTGTTAGGAGATGGGGAACTGATGATTAAAGCAAAACAGATAGCCTTGCAATGAAATGGTTAAAGTCTTTCGGCGCGGTGGTGATGCATCTTTTTCGAATTTTTTTTTCAGTTATTCACATTCGGTACTGTGAACTGAGAGCCCTAGGGGAATTTCCCCAAAATCCAGAGTTCAGGCATCAGGGGAGGCATCATGGGAAGTGATCACATCACAATCTATGACTCCTACTATCATAGGTGAGGTTTCAACGCTGGACACAATTCAACCTTCAGGAACCTTTAGGTTGATTCCACGAATTATAGTATCAAGCATTTCGTGACACTCTTCAGGCATGCACAGTCATAGTTTCCATTTTAATCTCAAAACGTATTGCAAGCATAATTATTAAACCATTGAACCATTTAGCTTTGAGGACATAATTCCATCTGACAACTACGATTATCATTTGGAGAGACGAAAGATCAAACTTCTCAAGGGAACCATTCAAATTTGCCCCCATGGTAGGTTTTAATAGGGTGGTGGTTGTGGCCACAACAAACTCTAAAAGTGTTGTTCCCTAGAGGGAACAACAGTTGCTCCCTGGAGGGAACTACAAAAACCACTTCACAACGGTGATGTTCCCTTTAGGGAACAACAACTATTCCCTGCGGGAGAGCAGTGGTCTAACATACTATCCAGTAGTGTTTTAATCACCACTCCTTTGTTTTTGGTTTGACTCGAGTGATTCAAAAGCCAAATGAGAGATGATTCAAAGTTATATCTCCAATAGAAATTGTTTTTGAACACGACAAGAATTGATAGGGTGGTGGTTGTGGCCGCAACAAGATGGAATCCCTTAAAACCATTGAGTGAGGGGTGAACACCCTCACGAGCATTTAATAATAAAATTAAACATTTTCTCTTTCTCACCCTATGAGTTTTATAGGGTATATCAGTGCCTAATGATGTGATTGTTCATTGTGTCATTATTATGATGTTAATTCCTTTCATGATGTGATTTTTATATTATCAAGTATGTGATTCGCTAACTGAGTTAAAATAATCATCGAATTGCTGCATAGTTACAATAGAAAATTTAAGTTAATATTCTACAACAATGGTAGTTAGTATTTGTGTAACTCACTATGTTTTTACTAAATATCTATCTATGTAACATTGATGGTTATTCTAATGGTCATTCAGGGAATATAGAAAGTAATGTAGAAAGTTACACATTGGTAAATGAAAAAAAATATTCCTAACTCTATGCATTTTCCTATGAGGTTACTAGGGGATGTTATAGGGCTGAATAATGTGGGTGCATTAGCAATAACCTGCTTAAGATGACTGAAAGAATTATTCTCTTGCTTATCCCATTTATATGTTACATCTTTCTTAATAATATCTCGTATAGGTTTTACTATCTGAGCATAATCAAAGATGAATTTCCTTAGGAAATTGATCTTTCCTAAGCATGATTGCATAACCTTCTTGTTTACTAGGAACACGATCTATGTAATTGCTTTGACCCTCTCAAGATTAATTATAATTTTGTTGCTTGTAATGATTTTCCCTAGGAGAATCCATTCTGACACACCGAGGACACATTACTTGGGATTAAGAGAAATTCAATACTTTCGACACCTGTCAAATATCTGTTTCAGATGACGTAAATTGTCTGATCTTTTCTTCGAAAACATAGTAACATCACCCAAATAAACAACTACTATTTGACTAATAAGGCCATGGAAAGTGATGTCCATTTCAGTTTTGAAAGTAGTGTCAGTGTTGATAAGCCCAAATGAAATTCTCTTAAATGTGAATGTTCCCCATTTCATCCTAAAGGTAGTTTTTAATTGATCGGGTTCTACTACTAGCACTTGATTGTAACCAAAGAAACCATCTACTAGCGAGAACATTTAAGAGCCAAATATTATCTGAAGTATTTGTTCCATGAATGGCAC
This sequence comes from Pinus tabuliformis, assembly GCA_031772625.1. NCBI lineage: Eukaryota > Viridiplantae > Streptophyta > Pinopsida > Pinales > Pinaceae > Pinus > Pinus tabuliformis. The sequence goes on along the minus strand of CM062812.1, from coordinate 996,017,712 downwards.
TAGATAATTATCTTTATACGAATCTCATTTGAGATTTCAAAAATCAACACATACGTTGATTTCACTGGACATTTCTCTATCGAAGACCATATTGGAGACCCAAGTGGAATTTCTAACTTTAAAAATGATTCGAGCATGCACCAATTTTCTTAACTCCTATATGAGGGGTTCTAGTGTTGGACGAACTTTATGTAGTTTTTATTGGAACAATTTTGCCCCTTCTTTTATAGGATTGACGTGTTGGATCATATTAGTATCATATGTATTTAAATCATTGTATTTCCATGTGAACACATCACATTACTTTTCGAATAAGCAAATAAATGTCTGTCATTCTTGTGGAGGACAATGTGTACTGAGGTTCACATACTTCGGATATTTTTGAGTCCCAATATTAACCTGTTCACATGATAACTTTGAGCTCCAAATGTTTGTGGTGATTGGTCCTCTAAATTAGTTATGTAGGTTATATAACTTCTCCAAGGACACCACACCTTTAGGTATAGTGTTTCCTTTTGTTACAATGGATGCCTCCTCCAAAGCCTGATCATGCTCATCCTCATTTATGGAGGCATATTTGAATACATATGTATTAGCCATAAAGTTGGTCATCATTAAAAACATGTAAATTTGTGACATTATATGACACATATGGTTTACACATAATTTCAATAGAAAAACCATTTTTCATTGGTGACATCCTAGCGACTACATTTGCTAATGCATCTGCTGCAACATTTGTAAATCTAGGAACAAAAATAATATTTAAATATTTGCAGTGATCAATTAAACACCACACCTCATGCTTCTAGCTTTTTAGAGTTGGGGAAACACAATGTATAGTATCTTGTACCTTACCAGTGACCACCTTTGAGTCAACCATTACCTTAAGAATATCTACCTTCAAGTTAATGGATTTCTTCAATCCAAGTACAAGTGCTTCACATTCAGTACTATTATTAGTAAAATCAAAATTGAGATGACATGAAAGGATATGCTTCTTGTTGCATGGGTCTATAAGTACACAACCAACTTTAGAGTCATCCTACATCTTTGAAACATCAAAATATAAAGTCCAAATATTATTAGCTACTATGTGTAGGAATTTACAGGGTAAGTTCCTCAGACAAAACACCGAAGGGCACCACTCACACACAGATCACAGATCAATACACCAGTATTTTGACGTGGTTAAAACCCTCAAAGAGGGAAACAGTCCATGGCCTAAGCCAACGCGGCCACTTCAGGCAATTTATTAATAAAAGAATGAAAATTTACATAAGCTTCTCTCATGAACAGTTAACCTACAAATGACCCTCCATGCTCTTTAAATAGAGATCATGGACCAATCGGGTGTTAAGCCATGGATCAAGTTTCGGTAACACCGAGGAGAGAATGAACTGTCGGATCACTACATATCGTGACTGTGAGATTGTAAGTTACAAAATTTACATAGTAAAGAAACACACTTTACCTAACTCTATACTAGACCAAGTTATACTTAACTATTTCCTATGTGTCAGAATATCCTAACATCCCCCCTTAAGAACAACTTGGGATAGGATTGAAGGATTTACAAGTATGACACAATAGGAGAAGGAAGGAGGCACTAGAGCCTATCCCCCCTTAGTGACAACTTCCTGAACTCCAACCATAAATCGAAGTTTAGTGAACTTCGCCTCTGTGAGAGCCTTTGTAAAGATGTCTGCAACTTGATCATCTGTTGAACAATATTTCACTTCAAGAACATGGTCGTGGATGAGCTTTCTGACGAAGTGCATGTGTAGTTCAATGTGTTTGCTGCACTGATGTTGGACTGGATATTTGCATAGTTGAATGGCACTTTGATTATCACACCAAAGTGTAGTCAGATGTTGCTACTGAAAGCCAAACTCTGACAGGATCTGACGAAGCCACAAGGCTTCCTTACTAGCTTCTACGACACCACAATACTCTGCTTCTGCTGAAGAAAGAGAAATGGCACCTTGTTTCTTGCAAGCCCATGTAATAGGTCCTGAACAAGGAGTGAACACATAACCTGCATTAGACTTCTGATCATCAAGGTCACCAGCCCAATCGGAATCAGTGAAACCAACCAATAGAGGAGTTGCTTCGGCACTGTAATGAATCCCAAACTGAACTGTACCTCGAACATAACGAAGTATTATTTTAGCTACTTTCCAATGACTTTCAGGTGGATTTTGCATAAACCGAGCAACAAGGTCAACAACAAAGGAAAGGTCAGGACAAGTATGGGTTAGATACAAAAGTTTTCCTACAAGTTGACGGTATAAGGTAGCATCAACTTCAGGAGAAGTACAAGTGACTGAAATTTTGACTCCAGACTGAAAGGGAGAAGGGGTTGGCTTACATTCTTCCATGTGAAAATGGCGTAGAATATCACAGGCATACTTGGACTGGGAAAGGGAAATACCTTCCTTGGATTGCAAGACTTGAAGACCAAGAAAATAATGTAAGTGTCCTAAGTCTTTCATTTCAAACTTCCTTTTAAGGCTAGACTTCACATGGTTTATAAGGTTGGGATCACTACCAGTCAGGATAAGATCATCAACATAAAGAACAAGAATGATAAGAGACTTGTCCACTTTCTTGGTGTAGACAGTATTGTCAGAATGACACCTAGAAAAGCCATTTTCTAAAAGAAAGTTATCCATTTTGGCATACCAAGCTCGAGGAGCTTGCTTGAGACCATAAAGGGATTTCTTATGTCGACATGCAAGGCTGGAGCCTATTTGTATAAAGACAATAGGTTCTTCCATATAGATTTCTTCATGCAAGTCCCCATGCAAGAAGGCAGATTTAACATCCATCTGATGGACTTCCCATTTGAAAGAGGCAGCAAGGTAAAGAACAAGGCGAATAGAGTTCATTTTGGCAACAGGGGAGAAGGTTTCAGTGTAGTGAATGCCTTCAACTTGTGAAAAACCTTTAGCAACAAGACGAGCTTTATGTTTATCAACTTTCCCATCTGGTCCATACTTGGTTCTGTAAACCCATTAGCATCTAACAAGTTTTTGTCCCTTTGGTAGAGGAACAAGATCCCATGTATCATTTTCCAATAATGAACGATATTCTTCATTCATAGCTGCTTCCCAATCTGGATGGCCTGAAGCTTCTACAAAGGTGTCAGGATCATAATTCACTGAAGCTTGAGCCAGTAAAGAAGAGGCTCTATCAAACTGAGAATGTGTACGTCGTTGATCTGTAGGATCACCGGCAAGATCACTTGCTGCATCCCGAGTAGCACGGACCAATTTTGGAAGCTGAGGAGCTGAAGGAGGATCCTGAGAAGGTGGGGGAGGATTTTCACCCTCGCTTTCATCTTCTGAAGAAGAAATAATTTCAAAAGTAGAAGAGATAGGGAGAGGTGGCACATCCACCGAACTAGGCTCGCAGGCCGATATATTTTCAACAAACTTTGCATCTCTTATAATGATAACATTTTTGGACTTAAGTGGAATAAGTCTATATCCTTTGACATCTTTAGAATATCCAAAAAAAATACATTTTTCACTCTTAGGTTCTAAAGCTTTAGGTTTATCATATGGAATATGGGCCCATGCTTCACTTCCAAAAACATGAAAGTGACTTACATCTGGTTTAATTAAGCTCCATGTTTCTTCTGGAGTTATATTCTTTAAAACCTTAGTAGGAGTGCGATTTATTATGTAATTTGCGCAGTTAATTTCTTCTGCCCAATAATTAATACTAAGTCCTTTAGATTGAGGCATACAATTAGCCATTTCCTTTAAGGTGCGATTCTTCCTTTCAGCTACACCATTTTGTTGTGGAGTATATGGAACAGTATGTTGCATTTGAATTCCATTCTCAGTCCAAAAGTTGATGAATTTGTTGTTAACATATTCTCCGCCATTATCAGATCTTAGCTTAAGAATTTGATGTCCACATTGTTTTTCAACAAAGGCCTTAAAGGCCAAGAACATGTTAAATACTTCACTCTTGAGCTTTAAGAAGTATACCCAAGTGCGTCTGGAGAAATCATCAATGAAAGTTAATAAATACTTGTAGCCATAGAATGAAACAACTGGAAGTGGACCACATAAATCACTATGCACGAGCTGTAAAGGGGCTGAGGCGTGCCAAGAGGCATGTTTTTCAAAACTATCCCGATGATGTTTTCCGAGTACACATCCGGAACAAACACCATTTATGCAAGATACCATTGAAGACCTGTCACCATATTTTCTTTACATAGATTCTGAAGGGAGCGATAGTTTAAGTGACCAAATCGCTCATGCCAAAGTTTTCTCACTTCATCGTTATGAGCAACAAATACTGAGGGAAGATTTGATGACCCAAAGTTGTGAAATATATACAACCTTGTAGAATCATCAGCAATGCCAGTAGCTAAAATCTATCTAGGATCTGTTAGGTCCTTAATTACAACATTGTGAGGTGAAAATTCAACGATTTTACCTTCACCTGAATGAGTTATCTGATATACAGATAGAAGGTTGCAGGATAAGGTTGGAACACATAATACATCATTAAATTGACCATTGTCTATATGAACAGTTCCAGTCCCTACAACACTAAGAGATCTATCATCACCAACATATATATTTTTGGTGTTACAATCATTTAAAGAAGAAAACATGGCTTTGCTTTTGGCCATGTGATAAGAAGCTCCAGAATCAATGAGCCACTCATGAGAATGAGAAGAAGAAGATACATTTAGTGCATAGCCAGACTGAGATGCTTGACAACCACATGCAGAAGGTGCCATTCCTAAAGATGAAGTTGAAGTTGAAGAGTGCTCCAAATGGATATTATGCTTCTTCATTGCTGCTTCCAAGGCTTCCATATTCTTAAAGAATTTGGATTCTAAGTGCCCATCTCGATTACAAAAGTTGAAATGTCTATTAGTCTTCTTCCCTTTGTTTTTATTTGTCCTATCATTTTGTTGAAATGATTTTTCATTTTGAGGCTGAAATTGCTAAGGACCCTTGTTTGGTTTAGGACCATTCCTTTTAGGATACAACTTCTTAGGATTCTCTAAATTTGGTTGCTGTTGGGCAGCTAACGCTTTCTTAGAAGAGTTTCCGAGATGAAGAAGACCAAGGTGTAAGAGTTTTTATTGTTCTCTTATTAAAGAACAAAAGGAATCAAAGGAAGGGGACTTGTAGGCTTGTCCTTGAGAAATGAAGGCTTCTCTTGTAGAATGGAAGGTGGAAACAAACACAGAATAGGTTGGTCCCAACTTAGTAAGAATGGAGTAGATAAGGCTACTATCTTCTTTCTTAACCTTAACACCTTCCAAGAGAAGTATAAGGGTCTTGAACTTGGACAAAAAAATCTTCAATGCAAGAAAAATTATTGGGGTCCAATGTAAGCAACTCATTTTCAAGTTGATGGGCTTTAAGTTCATTTTTAATTCCAAAAACTTTAGTGATCTGTTTCATTGCTTCTTCAGGAGTATCAAGTTCTGCAATATGGAATCTAAGATTTGGAGAAATAGACATCCCTATCAACCCACGTGCTTGATCTTGCCTATTTTCCCATTTAGCTACCTTATCTTCATCTTTCGATTTGGTTTCTTGGCCTGAGGGTATTCTGTAGAGACCTTTACTTCTAAGTAAATCCACAATGTAGGAACACCATTGGAAGTAGTTGGTGCTGTCAAGAATAACTTGGCATGGACTTTCCATTTTAACAGAAACTGAAGCTATAGATGCAGAAACTAAGTGTTCCAATGGAAAGATCTCGAAAAATTAGGTTGGTTAAAAAAAAAAACGGCTCTGAAAACGGCTTCCAGATGAAGAAGTTATGGCTTTTTGAAGAAAAGTTGATGAAGATACCGACGAAGTGCGGGAATGTGTGGAAATGAAAAATCCACCCCCTCAAAAAGGAGACTTGAACTCAAGACCTCTACTCTCATAAATTAGCTTTGGACCAAGTGAGCTAAACTAAAAGTTTGAGAGAGAGAGAGGGGGGGGGGGGTGCTTTGGGTTGCGTTCTTGCTTGAGAAAGCTCTTTTTTCCCTACAAAACAAAAAAACACAAAACCAAACACGGACATACAAAAAAAAACGAACCTTATGGCTCGAATTTAGCTTTATCCGGAAAACAAATATTTTCCTCATTGTTTCTGATTTTCCGAGATCACACTAAGGCGCAGCAGAAAAGAGCATACGCATGAGAAAAATCCTTCGTTTCTATTTCTGATTTGCCCAGATCACACAAAGTCACGGGGCAAAGAGAATACGCAGAAATGAAAGGTACAGATCCGGTAATAAAAAAACTAAATAAACCGAAACTGAAATAAACAAAGAGAAAATAACTGTAAACTGCAAATAAACACTGTATACCTCCAGATCTTAAAAATGATGTAGTTAGCGCTATCGGAAACCTTTTCGCGTGAAACGAAAGGGGTTCCTCACTGGAACAGATGCTCCCAACGCAATAGAGCAGTCCTCTCAGCCTGAAAGTAGTCAGAAACAATAGATCTAGGAAACGACAGTCGGACAGAGTTCTACCGGCTTCAGATTTGGATCACCAACGGACGCGGCCCTCAAATAGCTCTGATACCATGTAGGAATTTACAGGGTAAGTTCCTCAGACAGAACACCAAAGGAAACCACTCACACACAGATCATAGATCAATACACCAGTATTTTGACGTGGTTAAAACCCTCAAAGAGGGAGACAGTCCACCGCCTGAGCCAACGCGGCCACTTCAGGTAATTTATTAATAAAAGAATGAAATTTTACATAAGCTTCTCTCATGAACAGTTAACCTACAAATGACCCTCCATGCTCTTTAAATAGAGATCATGGACCAATCGGGTGCTAAGCCATGAATCAAGTGTCGGTAATACCGAGGAGAGAATGAACCGTCGGATCACTACATATCGTGACCGTCGGATTGTAAGTTACAAAATGTACATAGTAAAGAAACACACTTTACCTAACTCTATACTAGACCAAGTTATACTTAACTATTTCCTATGTGTTGGAATATCCTAACACTATGTTTCTTCCTATACTAGTATTAGTATTAGTATTATGTGCATCTATATTACATCATTCATTTGCACCAGCTCGAGAACAATGAAGGAGCTCTAGCTGTGTATCTAGTGGAATGGGTGATTGTTTTTATTGGTAACACTTGAGATCATTTTCTAGGAAACAATTCCCAATGATGTTATCATCAAAAGAAATAGGCTCATTGTGGATATAAAGGGGTGTCACAGTGTGTTTCATATAAGTCTCAATTTCCACCCAAATCTAGTTATACATGCTGCTATATGGAAGCCATAAATCTGACTAGTTTGTCACAAATGCCCTTGTAATTTGCTAGACCAGTCTTTGCTGAGGAGTACACCATAGGATTTTAAAATTTCCACAATTACAATATTTGTATATTGATGAAATCTCTCATATTTTTATAATATAATAAGCACATTTCTTAGTTCACCGATAGCTTGAACAAGAGATTTGTTCAGCTGAATAATTTGTGCATCCAATTTATCCCATTTAACATTTATTTTCTTTGCAATAGATAATGGAATTACATTTAGAGATGGACTAGAATCAAATAAAAAATCAAGGAAATTATAAATGAAAATTTTGAATGTTATTAAAAATGGAGGGAAAATAGTGTCAGATTCTAATGTTACAACGTTAACTAGATATTTAAGGGGGGCAGGTGACTCACCAAACACCTTTTGAGAGGAAGCTGATTTATCTCCTAGTGAAGGCTATGAAATGTCTTAGACAATTAACTTATGTTGCCCTGCAATCCTCACAAGGTCATTTATGGAAATATTTTCATTTTATTTCTTCAAATATTCAATAATGTTATAATCAATTCTTTCACCTTTAGTAGGGTTTGTTGAAGTGTCTAGAGGAGTAGATTTATTTTACACTTATGGAGTGGTAAACTTACTTTTATTGTTGAAGGAAGAATTGTTGGAAGTAGTTGTATCTCTAGACTTATTATGTGAATTCTGAGAAAGATTTCCGGTTGGTGATATCCTCCTTAACAATTTCTCGCTCAGTTTTTTTCTCATCACCTCCTTATTAGAAATGGGCACTTTACTCCTTAAATTGTATCAACCATTTTTCTTTAGAGGAGGGGCTTCACTTTGTGGAGGTTCTTCAAGATTCTTCTTATCAGCGCTATAGATAAAGACAAATGCATCCACTTCATGTCTAATACCTTTTATTTCTTTAGCCATTACAGGTTTGTTAGTTTCTTCTATCTATTCCACCTACTAATATGTTAATACGGAATTAACAATGTGTGTAGCTAGAGCGTTCATGTTGTGGTTCCACTATGGGCATGTGTTTTCTAAGTGATATCCCTAGTGCAAAGAACAATAATTATCCATGCCAATACATTATATATTCATCAAAACATCCAAGATTTGGGTAGACTTTGTGGGCTGATTGTTGCTATTATTATTATTTTTTCAAAAAGGGAAGGACATGGGACACATGTTATTAGTATAAGTCTCTCTTGACCTCTTCTTTAGCTCAAAAATTTCACTGGTAAGCATTTTCACTATCCTAGTCAAGCTTTCGTTATCTGATGATTCCTTTTCTTTGTCCTTACTAGAAGAATGTTGAGACTTTCTACCAATTTATTTGGAGTCTTTTGATTCATCATAGTCAGTAATGACTCTGATATCACACAAGTCCTTCTCGATGACAATCTCTTCTACAAAGTTTAACGCTTGTGTTCCTTTTTCATCTATTTTAAGAAATTGGGAAATGTTAGTTGGCAAGGCAACTATATAATAAACGCAAGTAATTGAATCATGTGTTTATGTGCTCAGGAAAACTTATTCAATAAACACTTGAATCTTTGATTAAAGTATTTCACTTTCTCTTTTCCTCCCATTTTACTATTTCTGAGCTCTTTCAATAACATGGCAGGAATATTTTTATCAATGAATTTCTCTACGAATAACTTTGTAAACTTCCTCCAACTATGGACTGAATTGATAGCAAAAGTATGGTACCATGTTACTGCTCTACCTTCTAATGTATAAGAAAAAAGTTTGCAAGAAACAAAATTGCACCTTAGCTCTAACATCCGTAGATGCATGTAGAAGTGTTCAATGTGATATTTTTCCTTTATCTTCTTGTCTCGATTGAGCTTTGATAACAACTTTTCTAGATGTCTAGGCATCTTATGAAGATTTTCTAGAAGAGAAAGAGGCCCTTGGACCATCAAATATAAATCCTGGTCAGCCATATCTTCATCTCTATTCTCCTCTTCCTTTTCCATAATCTTAGGAGTCTTCTCCTTCACCGTATAAACCATCAAAAATGTCACCACAAATAAAAATTTCCTCCTGATACCCTTCGTTAATGGGTGGAATTTGATCTTGATGCACTATGTTTTCTGTAAATTCTGCTAACTCTTAAAGAGTGCAAAAACTAAATAGTCCACTGTAGAAACTAATATACTAGTATATGTTATTTCTTTCTTCTTCAGAAAATGTGGGAGATTTTGTGCTCTAGGAATTCATTCAATGACCTTTGTAAAATGACGAGTTATAGGTTGAACTTCTGAGATGTTTTCATAGGTAACTTTGTATGTCAACTCTAGTCTAGCCTAAGAAGACCCTCCTACTTCAAGCATAGGGGCTAGAGTAGTGCTCGGGATGTGTTTACCTTGCCTAGAAGATGAATGGCTATGGTGTGTGGAGTTATCCACTATGAAAAATAGGCTACCCTCTATCTATAGACAAAATTTTGAAAACAATGGATACCACAAACATACAAGGGATCTCCTCGATTTAAGGTCCCAAATAGACCTCACACCATCTATTGTAGGAGTCACATCTAGGATACAACCTAAATGTAGTTTGCTTTAATATATGCCTTGACTTTAACTATTAGCACGAGAGAGAAGTGCACATGTGCTTTTGAATGAGAAAGAGAGTGTCCCTTGTGACTGTCCAATTGTAGATGTATCTAGGTTCTTTAAGTACAAAGGGGAAATAAAGTGAGCCTCTAAGAGAGAATTAATAGTACTACCTAATGGAGACACACACAAAAAGAGAAAGGTTAGGCATACATAAAGTGAAATAGTTCACATAGATGTGAATATCATTATAAACATTACAACACATTTCCAATAAGTTAATCATTGAAGTCACCAAAATAGTTCAATTAATCCAATATAGGTTAAAGAAAACATGAACCATAACCATTCACAATCCGTGTGTGAAATTGTGATAGCTTGAAAAGGCTTGAATATTAAGTAAAATTTCCAAGATACATAAATACAATGGATATCACTAGCTACAAGAGTGGAGTCTTAAAACCACAAATTTCTCCCCAAAAGAACTAACTATGTCTCTCGAATGAATTGTGGGAGAAGCCAAGGTTAGAGGTCCATTAAATGAGAAATGAGGATCCTTTTATAACTTGAGGCATGACCTTTCACATCCTCATGAGTCTTAACTTTCCAACTCCTAATTACCTTTGTACTTCTACAACCTTTGGACTTCCTAATAACTTTTGGAATTACATACGACTTTTGATATTACATGTCTTTTGGACTTCCATGACTCTTTTTTCCATACATGACTCTTGGACATCCACTTATTTGTCTTTACAGTGATTACAACATTACATAATAACTTCCACATCATCATATGATGAAGGTGTGACATGTCACTGTCATTAGTGACTAGGAATAATAGTGATTAATGACATGGAATTTCTTTAGTGGTGATACGGTTGCCACTCTTGTCTTCATTATTCATACAATTTCTAATCATTGATGCCTTCACCCTCCAAAGGGTCTTTGATCTTGGATTATTTAGGGTGCTTCGATCATCAAGCCTTCATGGTGTTAAATTTTTTTAATGCTTCCTTTGTTTGTATTCTCTAGTTGATATTCCTCATGTGTGCTTGCAATATTGTTTGTGAGATACCTGTGGCTGCAATCACTCATGACAAGAAACAATCAACCTAGAAATATCCTATTCTAACATGTTTTATGCATATTCTTTGTTCATTCCTTTTTAGTGCACTTAAAATGGACAAGGAGATATTTTGGGAACATTGGTGCACTGCAAAGGGATAAAGGGTTGAAGAGGGAAGGATTTAGGGCTTCAGCATGTGCTCATGTGCTAAAGAGAAAGAGACAATCAAGGTAGGGTGCATGGATCAATTCTGAAGGAAAAATGTAAGGATTCAGGATTCCCAAGTGAATTGTGTGCCCAAGGGAAAGAGAGAGGGAACAGGGAGAATTCCTAAAGGCTAAATGAGGAAGGTTTCATGCCTTTAAGATGTGATTAAGAGGCCTAGGAGGGCACATGGCGCAAGTTTGAAGGCTGATAATTCATGCCTTGGAAGTGCGCTCATGTGCTCGAAGGGTCTAGGATGGCACATGGCACAATACGAAAGGCTTAAAGTTGGAGACTAAGGCCTTCAAAGTGTGCTCATACACTCAAGGAGGGAAAATGTCTTCGAGTTGAAGTAGTGTGCTCAAATGAAGAATCGGTCTCTTGAAGGGTGTAGTTGAGGAAATGGAAGGAAGATGGACTTAGGTTGTGCACTCTGCACTCTTTTAGAGTTTATGACGCACTTCAGAACAATGAAGGATTCCCAATTAAGGCTTCAGAGTGTGCCCATACACTCTTGGCCTTAATGGGTTTGCTTTGAAACTAAAATTTGTCTAAGTGTAGAAGATAAGAAAAGAGGTGATTATGATGAGTTTGAGACATAAAACCATGTGAAACACATAACAAATCATGAAGAAAAGTTATAGAAGCTTGAAAAATGGTATTTATACATCAAAACACCACTTTACATGCATTCCCCAAGTACAATGGGTGGAGTGTGTGCAACTATGAGAAAAAGTGTCATTTTACATCAACAAAGATGTTATGACCATGAAATACACCAAAGATGTTCTACTCAAGGAGAAAACACTTGAGAACACTTAAAACACATAGGAATATGTTGGTGGTGCTGGACCTGCCAACATGTGAAGGGGATATCCCCAGTAAGAAGTCACAATTAGACCTCAGACCGTTTGGCGTAGGAGTCCCAATAGTGGCTCGTAAGGTAATGCCTTCACCACGATGTCATACAGAGGCAAGTAAGATAACTCTGTAAATAGCAAGGGTGTCACTAATGTAGAGAGTCAAGGAATGTGTACGAGAAGTTCCAACACTTTGGAGGGAGAGGAAGGTGAATGTGAGTTCCAGGTTGAAATGGATCAGTCCCAACTCAGCTAGGAACACACCACACAAAGGATAATCACCGCTTCTGACAGAGCAGTCCACTCAGATGCGACAGTCACAACAACAAGGTAAGATAACACAAACAACACTCACAGATCAGTTCGAGATGAGTTTGATGGTTGATATAGCAAGGTTCATGAGAAAGGTCTGTCTGATGTCCGACAGAGCAGTCGACACGGACGGTGACAACATTAACACCATATGCAACACATTAACAACAAGATTCATATAATTTCATACAAATCAGTTCATATAAAAGTACATAAGTTAAACAACATATATCATTAAAGCAATCGGAACAATCCAATTATAATAACAACATATGCATGAAAATGTGTTAGCTCTTATTATTAAATAAGTGTAAGTCACAATCATACAATACACCATGTAAACCTGCTAGCCCTAATAGTGGAATGCTACAAACACATCCGCCTTCTCCTCCAAAGAGATGTACTAGCTCAGTGCAATTGAGAATCCAAGGCGCGTTGTAATACTATCCAAGCCTTCCTCAAGGTAGTCTTACTTGAATCTTGGCTGACGAAAAGCCTATACAATGAGATATGAGAGACTATTTATAGCGAAGGGTGAGGTGACCCTTGACATTCCCCTTTGTGACAGTTCAACTACCCTCATGACTCTTCACCTACTTTATGACTATTACATCAAACTCTTGAAACTTGAATTACACTTGACATGACCCAACCTTACAATGCACATGTACTCATGTGAGACAACGTGGCTTGAGCAAGCCATGCAAGACATCACTGAAAATTGGTCTGCTACATGAGACCAACTCTTTGACATGCTTGTGATGGTGAAAGTGGTGAGCTGATAGCAAGCTTGGTCGTACGTGATGGTGTGCATGCACCTCATGGTGACATATTGCTGAAGCAAACTCTTCCCTCCATTGCAACTAGTGCATTGGTTTGGCACCTTCATCCAACTCATCCACTAACATGTGCATGGTATTCTTGGGTGTGACTGATCGAAAAACATTGACGCATAGTGTCCGTATAGATATTCAAGTGTGTGGTGCTGGTCATGCGCATCAACTTGCCAAAGTACATGTTTAGCTTTAGTTAGACTTGCTTCTTATCTTCATCTTAGTGAGTGTGCTAAATGGGTTGGGTTGCATGTGTGCGCACAATGACATATATGCTGCTGAATCTCTTGCATGTGATCAACAACACTACCCACCATGACTTCTTTGCACTAGCTACTGGGATGGATCTTTAACTTGTACAGAATCAGTTTCATCTATGAGTGCATGTCACGCCCACTCCTGTTCCTGATCCTACTACAACTCATTCGTTTTTCTATGCAGCTTCATGTTCTCCCTTGAGTTGCTACTTTGGCACATGCAACTCCTTCCTTGTTCCATCTTCTACCTTTCCATGTTATTCATGTCATGCCGTCACTTCACTGCTAGAGTCTCCAAAGCTGCTTTCATCATCAATGGACCTGCTTGAGCTTCCAACCTTGTTTTGACTCTATGTTGTAAATGACCCTTCTCCTGAATTCATTGCATTTGGCATGTTGTCTTTAGATTTGATTCATGAATTTTCTCGCTTTGATGTTGTTGCTGTCATATATTTATGTCCTTGTCTATGAACAACTTGATGCCTTTGTGTGTAGGCAAGTCCATAGAGACTTGATTGACTGCATCCCCAAGTGTGCTCTGAATGATGTCTTCCTCTCTGCTCTCCTAGAAACCATTGTACCTATACTGCTAAGAGGAACATGAACACATGTGATACCTGGAGACATGGAAATGCTAATGGCAAGAAATCTATCAGTCGAAAACCAAAATGAACATGAGAACTGCTTTGCAACATACATGGTTGGATGATCATGGAGGTTGCGCAATTTCGGCCAGGAGTTTGGGAGACCAACTACTAAGACTACAAAAGGCATAGTCTTGGCTGCTGGGAGACTAACTGACTACTAAAACTATGCAATGCATAGTCGAGTCTAGCTGCTGACTACTGGGAAGGACTGCTGGCCTAGGGAAAGATATGCGTAATTTCTTGGGTCAAGCACCCACTGTCCTCTAGAAATGTGCAAAATAGCCCTGGAGGTTAGTTTTGGGAAGGAATATGTAAATCTGGAGAGTAAGGTGAGTGTTCCTTTCCCAGATTGCGCAATGAAGCCTTGGTGAAGCGAGAGCTCGGCAGAAGGTTGGCCTGACTCGCCAATGGGAAAATGAAAGCATGTAAGTCCATGAATTCATGGCGACACAAAGTGATAGAAAAATTTATTAACAGTGCATGCAAAACATGAATAAAATATTTAGCAGCATATCAACATGCATGTGTTGAGGCAGTTCATCGGTTGGGTGAACTTTGGTGCAAAACAGTTTCATGCATGCGACATTAGTGAGTTAGCAACGAAAACTAAAATAGATCTAGGACAATCTAGTATATATGTAAATGACAACAAGCGTTCAATGAAATCAAGCAAAGAGTACTCTCACAACCGAAAACACAAAAAGCGACAGAAATCTAGCATAAGGCATGAGAAGCGGGCTTACCGCAAAACAACTGAGCTGAATGTGTTGAATGCTCCTAGATATCATTTGGGATGTTAGAGATGCAAGGTTGATGTGAGGAATGAGATCTACAGTGTCCGGTTGATGAGTTTTTATAACATTGAGGTTGTGACGCGCATGCCATGAATCTAGGGGAAGCGACACTTGGTGGGAGGTTTCGAAATTCCTCCTTGCATGTAACCTCCAACTACTAAACATAGATCCTTGAAACAAGGGATACCTTTGCATGCTACCTTTGGAGAAGCAACCCATGCATGCAAGTCTATTTTGGTTAGACCTGGAGGGAACCAGTAAACTCAACTGCACATGCAAGAGACTACTGGAGAAAAATGTGCATTTATAGGTGGGAGTTGGGCTAGCTGCCCAAGAGATTTGTGCAATTTCTGGGTAGAGTAGCTGACTACTGCCCAGATTTGCACAAATCCTGGGTTGAATATCTTGCTGTTGGGAAACATTGCGTAAATCTTGCTTGGAGGGTTGGCTTGCAGGATTGTGCAATCCTAGAGCCTAGCAGGCTGTTAGACAGGATTACGCAATTATTGGAGGGAAGGTTGATTGCCCTCCAAAAATACGTAATTTTTCGAGGGGAAGCTTCTCAGCCTGCAGCTGGACCAAGTCTAGGTGAGCAGCCTATCAGGGGAATGGATCAACTACGATCGACATGCTGCCTTTATGAGAGGAAAACACTGAAGCTTGAGTACTTGATGAAGCAAGAAAAATTGTTGTGTAGGGTTGTTAGGGAGGCTCCAAAACAGGCTAAGAAAAGATTTTGGAGGATGGTTGTAGCCGCTACAATAGAATACATGAAAGGAAACTTGATGATCAAGGTGACACTTGCCATAAAAATAAATTAGGCTCCAAAATTTGAATGTAGTCAAATTTTTGGAGGGCATTGTAGCAGCGACAACAACATCATATATACAAAATAATTTACCAAACCCTTGGTTCCAAGAAAACCAAGGTCACATGGTTGGAAGTAAATTCTAGCTTACTATTCATATACAAAGCTTGAAATAGTACAACCTCATGGAAACTTAAAAACCCTGGTTCAAGGACCGGCCAATTTCTTAGTTGGTAATGTTGGCATTAGAAAATTTACTAGTAAACTACATTGATATCAGAAAAAGATCCCTACGAGACCACGTGGTCGTAACAGTAAAGATTACACACACACACACACACACATATATGTTCTCAAATTATCAATTTGGAATGTTTGCATTGGAAACTTTACTAATAAAGTACATTGTATTAGAAGAAGAGCCCTACGAGACCACATGGTCATAACTATATATATATATATATATATAGAGAGAGAGAGAGAGAGAGAGAGAGAGAGAGAGAGACATACACACACACACAAATATATATAATTGAGTTAAAATGTTAGCTAATGGTGATACTTTCCTAGCTGTAACTGAAAGTGCAAGCATGCACAAATTTCCTTTGACATAACCTAGAATTAGCAGTAAGAAATTGGTAAGCACCTCGAATGATGACTAAGCTCCCAAAAAACCCTTGCTAAATGAATCCTTGTTCGAAAAACACCCCAGAGAAGGAAAGGGTCAAATCAGCAGACACCTACAACATAAACTTATTAGTGATCTTATTGGTTGGTACTAATGAGGGGCAGTAAAATTGGGGGGGGGGGGGGGTCTCACCTGTCTAGAAGAACTGGGAGAAGTCATAACTTCGAACCTTGCTCAATTATAATTGATTTTCCTTAGAACATGGATTGTGGAAGAAGAAATGAAAACATAGTTGTTAAGTACCATTAGGAGTTTGAAGGTGGGAATATATACCTCTGTGGCGGTTTTGTGAGGCATCAAAAACATTGAGAGCACTGTTGGTAATGTTTCCTTTGAAACTCTATGGTTTTCGATTGAAATTGCTTAGAAAATTTAATAATAATAACTTGAAGGAAAAGTAGGGAATCTGCCATGAATTATATATGCAATTATAAGGAAGATAATTAAGGTAAGAGTTAAGATGGAAGCACAAACCCGAATGAAGCAACCCTAAGTATAAAAGAAAATTGTATAACTTGTTGCAAAAGAGACCGACTAGTGAAGAAACTTGTTATACCATTGTATCATTTACAACCAGATACAACCTAGTTACTGATGGGCCTCCAAATTAGACATAAATAAAGGCCCATATAACCATCCTTCAGCACATTAAACCTGTTTTTTTGCATTTGATGACATATTTTTATTCTTTAATATGTTCATTAGGAAGGTTTATGGATAATTACATATTTGTGTCTAATATTGTTTACTTTTAAATAATATTGCTAGAATATTGGGCAGATTATGAAGATTTGCAGGAGGAGGACCAATATTGGACAATAAATCAACAATATATTATGGAATTATTGCACAAATTCTGGAGCTCCTATGATTAAAAAAATATAGGAATGTCTCCTTGTCATTTAATGCAGATTCCTAGTGTTGGGAGCTAGATCCACTATTTGAGGGATTTTGGAGGGGAAGCTTTCTACTTTCTTGTAGAAAGCTTCCTAATCATTTTGTATAATTACCAATTCTAACTTTCCTGTAGGGGTTGATTTTTCTTATTCTTGTTGTGGAGAGAACTCTTATTTTTGCAGCTCCACTTTCATTTCTTATAGGGATGTAATTGTATTGATGGAAATAATGAAGATTGGTGCCATGGTCAACTTCTAAATCTTAGTCTCCTACATAGGACTCTAATTTTCCAGCGGATTAGCCATACTAGGAGGCTCAGATCCCTTTTGTATCATTTACTTTTATTCTTTTCACATCTTATTCACATGCATTTCTTGTTCTTGTTTTTTTCTATTTATGCATTTAGTATTGATGATTTCTTGTTCTAGGATTGGGTTAAATCGTTGAAGCAAGTTCTTTTATAGGATAGCAAGCATGATTTTATCCTTGGAATGACTTTGGAAGGTCATATTAATCATTGAGATACTTGGATTAGTTTGCTTATTCCCAAATCTACATTTCTGGAAGTCCCTTGTGGCAAATAGTAGTAAATTTTTGCTAGTTTTTAGAACATGATAAGGAGATTCAATCAAGCTGATTACACTTGCATTAGATAAAAAAAAAATCCAGTTAATAACAAATTTTACCCCATTGTATTTTCACTTGATTAGGTTAGGCATTTGAAAGATTAACTAGCTCACTAGTTCTCGAATTTCTAGATTTTATACTTGTAATTTTCTGCTATTTTTTTAGCATGTGTTAACAGAGATATTTTTTAGTAATTCCACTTGGGATAGATACCTAACACATCATCGTCAATAAAAATGTTTGTCCCATCCAATTTGGATTTGATTTTCTTTGTCATCGATGAATTATATGTTCCTGTAGCAAATCAAATTGCAACATAACCTTTTGTAAACCATAGCGCACAATGTGATATCAAATATTTTCCACAATATGAACAATTGTATATTATATATATATAACATAGGAGAAGTAAATTATAGGATATAACATACATTGGATTTCTAATGTTTATCTTTTGAAAATGTCTTAAAGGTCATTATAAAACAAGTAAATATTAAGTGGCATTATATATCTATTATCGTTATACAATTTTTTCTATTTTTTATGGAAATACATTTTACAAAGAATCACATTACCAATTTTCCACTTATTTCTAACATTGTATTAAGACTATTCTAATGTTTATGTATGTTATTAGGCTCCATATTTCCCAATGTATTTATATTAGTATTTTAAGTAAGTTTATGATTAAATCTTAGTAAAATAACATATTTTTACTTATCTTTGAAAGTTTGATGAGTTTGGTGATGATTATGGATATATTTGGAGATTCCAACAATGCATATTTTCATCATTTAGCATCAAATTCGAATTTCATCTTTAATCATTCAAGGTTTAACATGGATTTGGATCATTATCAATTATATTTGACGTGGAAAGAGTCTTCCACCATATACATGATTAATTTGATTAGTCTTGAATTATCAATAAAGATCTTGTAATTATTTATTAGTTTATTTTTACCTTCTACTTATTAGTAAATGGTTTTAACCACAAGAGAGATTAGTGGATTGAAACTAATTATTGTTTATCCTATTTTCAAAGCAACTTTATGTATAAATAAAAGTTTGTTCTACATTTCAAAGGGAGGAATTTTGGAGCATATATCCAAATTATGATGAAATAGAATAAAACTTCTTGATATTTCTATTTAAGTAGTTTTTCATTCTTTATTATATTAAAAATATGCTTTGATTTAGCTTGCAATGTTATAGAGTAAGTTGCTACATTATTCTTTGAATAATTGAGCTTACTTCAAATAGAGCATGGTAAACTTTTATTTCATATGCCTTCATTTAATTTCTTTATAAAAATCTATTTGTTTTTATTTAAGTTTGTTAACTAGATGAGCAACGATTCATGAAAAGAAATAGGCTTATTCTTGTCAAAGATAACTTGGTGATAACAAGCTTTTAATAGCATGATATTGTTAAAGCACATGATCATTACCAAAATTGAATTAGTTTTCTCTGAATTTAAGAATTGTGGTGTTTCATTTATGCAGGTTGATTCTTAGCTATAGGAAAGCATCCACTTACATTGTTATTCATCCAAGTGAATAAATTTTTGCATGAATACTCTAAATATCATGAGATTATAATAAACTACAGATATAAATTTCATGTAAATTCCAATCCAAGTGGATGATGTACTAATGTAATGTTAGATAATTTATTTATTTTCATTTGATTATGAATTTAACTTTTAGTTCGAAGTATTTTTCTATTAGAGTATAATATGATAGTGCACATACAATGTCTATATCTCACAAGCTTATAGATTTATACATATAAATTGACTTAAAATAACAGTGTAATTGACAATAAAATAGAATAACTACTTTCAAATCTCAATATATTTATACTAAAGAGAAAAATATTTTTTGATCCATCATTGAAAAGATAACTAATAATTGTGAAAACAAAACACACTAGCTAGATAAACGATCACCATATTTATCCAATTTGAGAATTAATCACGTTTTTCAACCAATAAAATTTAAAAGCCACTTTTAACAATTACCAAATGTACTGTGAAAACCAAAACCAACTTCAAAACCAACTTCCAATCGATATAATGGAAAAAAAAGAAGCTAATGGACAACATTTGTCCAATTTGGTCATTTCAACCACTTCCAAGAATCATGAAACCTATAATAAAAATAAAGATCATATTCCAACCATTTGTGAAAAAGAATGTTGTGAAAGGAAAACAAAAATCTAATGAATAACATTTGTCCAATTTGATCATTTGAACCACTTTCAAAAATCTTGAAACCTATAATAAAAATAAAGACCACATTCCAACCATTATCGAAAAAGAATGTTTTGACAATGCGGGAAAGTAATAGATTAAGTGAGGAACTTTTTGTTTTTTTTTCCTCCATGAGAAAAATATCTTTATATTTCATATAAAAATGGTACATCTTTTGAGCTTCCAAGCACTATTCAGTCTAAACAACAATATTTGAAGTCATTACCTAATATAATAACCACTTTAAGTAACTAATACCCTAGTAAGAAAATATAAGCTTGAAGTTTATCTAATTTGAGAATTAGTCATTTCTCAACTAACAAAATAAACGAACCACTTTCAATAATCACTAAATTTACATTACACATTAAAAATACTAAACTATTAGAAAATTGTGAGAAAGCACTAAACTCACTAGAAAAATGATACTTGATATTTATTCAAATGATAGATATTGATCACTTTTCTAAATAACAAATAGAAAAACCACTTTCAAAAGAATACTCACTTTGAAACCATTTCCGAAAAAATAAAATCCAAAAATGATGAAAAATAATAGTGTCTAACATTTATTCTTGATAGATATGGCTAAACAATTATTGAAAAAAATATCTAGCAATTGCAGAAAAGTACTAGACTAGCTAGAAAATTGATTATCATATTCAATTTTCATATTTATATTTTTTGAGCACCTCCAAAATTAATAAACCATTTTTAATAATTTCCAATGAAAAAAGATCACTTTCCAAACCCTAAGGAAAAGAATAAGTTCATAATAATATGAAAAAAAAAATTACTCACAATTTCTCTAACGTGGCTATTTGAAGTATTTTAAAAAATTATAAAATATACAATAAAAAAAATCACATTCTAAGCATTGTTTTATAAAAAATTATATTTGTATTTTATATGAGGAATATATATTTTTAAGCTTTCAAGGGATTATTCAAACTCAATAAAAAGATTGAACAGCTCATCATGTCACTTGCCAAAATTAAATTTGGATGGAGAGAATAACAATCATGCATCGAAATTAATCAAGAAAACCCCTATTGACAACTAGCTAGAAAGCTTAAATTTATCCAATTTGTTAATTGGTGCATGTTTATAATTTAAATTTAATTAATTAAAGTAATTGTTTCAGGTTTCCCTAGCAAAATAGAGGAACCATTTGCAGCCATCACCATAACATTATACGTTTTTAGTCTTTTTCATTTCTCATCAGAAAAATAAGAGTAAACTACTTGACAGGATTACAATTTTAAATTGAATAAATTATTATTAAGAAAGAAATTCAACCTCTCAAATTCCTTCTTATAACAAGATTATATAATATTAATATTAGATATCTATAATTCTTTCTATTCAAAATGATTTCAGATTTAAAAAATTAATTATATTGATTTCCCTTCTCTTTTAAACCACCAAAAAAATATCACTTCATAATACAATAAATTTCAAAATGTTAAATTTTCTTTTTAACTTATTCTTTGAATGTCAATGACCTTTCAAATCTATTCAAATTTAGATCAGAATTAGATTCAAAGGCAAAATAACCCCCACCCCCCCAAAAAAAAAAATATCACTTCATAATACAATAAATTTCAAAATGTTTGAATTTTGTTTTTTATCTTATAAATTCCCTTTTCAAATTTATTCAAAACTAGATTGCACTTAGATTCAAAGGCAATAGCAATTTTAGGTATTGTCCGGTCAACTCATTGTTTCTATTCTCTTTTTTTTATTTACAACTAAGCGCAGTGAATAGTTAATGTGTTTTTCTGTTATTATGTGATGATAATTATTAATTAGATACATGGACTTCTCTAGATGATAATTATCCATTAAATACATGAGCCTTTCTAAATGTTGGTATATGAACAATTTGGAAACATACACAATTACGAGGAATACTCTTTTCTTCCTCTATTATACATTGATGTTTCCTTAAGAGGATGGTATTGAATTTTTTTGATTATTATTTATTTTTAATCTTTTTAGATTTAGATTTTTGTTATTTTTTTTAATCATTTTAAATTTGATTTTTATTATAAAATAAATGACACCAATAAATTACAGTATTTTTTAATAAATATAAATACAATTTAAAAAAATTATAATTACTGAAAAATAATAAATTTATCTCCTTCATTTTATTTAAATATTCCTCAATCACTTTCCAAATCCAAGATGCCAATAATGCAAACACGGTAAATTATTATTTAAATATTTGTCAATTACTTTCCAGTTCCAAGATATTACCAATAATTCAAACACAGTAAATTAACTTTCCAAATCCAAGATGCCAATAATGCAAACACGGTAAATTATTATTTAAATATTTGTCAATTACTTTCCAATTCCAAGATATTACCAATAATTCAAACACAGTAAATTATTTTGAAAAAGTTATATTTGACTTTTCTTATATTTTAAGATTTATACTTTAAAAATGCTAAAAATAATAAATTAATTAAAAAATAGTATAACAGCACTTATTCAATTGGATACTTGTACCCTTTTCACATTAGATTCTGAAATCAACAATTATCACATCCACTCAAAAAACGAATACTAATACTAATTTTAGAAGTGGGAAAAATTACTTTGTCCCTAAAAGCCAGAGCCAGAACAACGTTGATGGAAAAAGGGCAAAAAACCTACCATTATGGAAAGTGAAGCAGACCTCCATGGTTTTTCACAACCGCTAAATTATCGGACGCTCCGACCATTGACTCTTCCTGCCAAGGAGTTGTCTATAATGCGATTTTTTGAAGATTTTGGTGACGTAATTCGGCGAAGAAATTGAGGTCAAATCTTAATTTCTTGCAATTAAAATGGTTTTTTAACTGCATATTTGGATTCAGCACCCTGAAAAACCCCTGGAACCCTTTCATTGTGCAGAAATTAACTAACGTCAATTCAACGCATTTGATTTTTGAAAGTGAAGCAGACGCTCCGACCATGATGACACTGGAAAGTGAAGCAGACGCTCCGACCGTGATGACACTGGAAAGTGAAGCAGACGCTCCGACCATTGACTCTTCCTGCCAAATTATGACGCATTTGATTTTTGAAATGACAGACACTATTCTCATGTGTATCATTTTCGGTCAGTCCGGGCCTTCACGCATTGACTTTACTTGTAAATATCTTCCACGAATTGGTTGCTACTTGTAAAGATTTCCACGAATTGATTTTCCGTGGAGATATTCAGAAGACTAATGAATTCAGACAACCGAGTTTCACACTGAAACTACTTTAACATCTACAATTTTTTTTAGTTATAAATATGAAAAGAGTGATGTCCATTTTCACGAAAAAGTAAAGGGCATGCTGTGTTTCTTCCGCAGAAGAGGTGACACTGGCCATATGTAATATCTCGGATCCATAAGCAAATGTATGAGGCTAGTGTCACCTCTTTGTGGATGAAACCTCATGTTCTTTCTGGCTATGGCCTTGTATATGTATGAAGCCTTTTATGTATCATTAGTTTTTTTCTTTTTTTTCTGAAAATGGCTTTATATAATATCTGACATCAATAAGTAGATGTATAGGGGAGTGTCATCTCTCTGCGTATGAAACCTCCTGTACCTGCATATATCATTAGCTTTCTTTATTTATTTATTCTACTAATGGGGCACCCACGGTTACAGCCCTGCACAATTGCAGTTCTTTAGATTCACATAGAATTGAGTGTCTGTGGGCTTATAATGGATTTCTTAGTTTAGCTTCTTTCATATTTTTGCTGTCAACTGTTATGTGGGTGAATAAGCTAAGTCTGAAACTCTTTTAGTAATGATTTGAATGGGTCATGATAAAAAAATATTGCCTTCCCCGTCTGACTTTATCTAATCATATCTCAGTCTGGTCTTTTTCACATGACAGGAAAACTCGACTATAGACCAAATGGGCCTGTCCTCAGAACTTGTATGAATCCTGTGCGTTTTCTTACAGCGAAAGAACGCACTCCATGGGAAAAAAGAAAAGTATATCAAAGCAGGATGAAAAGGGCGCCAGGGTACCAGTATACTGAGAAGTGTATCAAAAAGATGGCGTGCTGGGTGATCTCCCTCAACAGAACAGCAAAAAGGCAAATAAAGGATCATCACATCTCACTCTGTGAGTTTCTTCCTTCCCTTCGTTAAGTATCATGTTCAATACCTTGAATGTAGTACTTGAATGTTGAGTTTGAATGCAGTATTTGAATGTTAAGTATTTCCAGTTGCAGGAATTTAATTTCAACCCTTTGAGGTGTGATGATTTCTCACCTACATGCTGGAGAACAGGAAGACAAGAGAAAAGAAGAGCAGAGGTTTCATGACATTTCACCTGCATGCTGGAGACACAGGAAGACAAGAGGGGTCATGATTTTTCACATACATGCTAGACTACAGCAGGCCATCGGTAAATCAACTAGGAGGCATACAAAACTTGGTCAACAAACCATTACCTATAGTTTTACAAACTCTGTCAAGATCGGAATATATGTAGATCCACTTTATTTACAGAAGCTGGATCCAGATAACATATGGCCTTCAGTTACAGGCTTCACTTTGACCTTGTTCATGTGGTCTTTTCTAGAAAGCAGAATCCAATTGAACTTTATACTTGAAGGTCACGAAGATCTGAATAACATTCTGCAAAAAAATTATAGACGTTTATTTTTCATGGAGAGATTCTCCTCGATTATATAGAGTTTTTCCAACTACAAGACTAATAGAGACCGCTGGCATCATTTTTTGTCACAACTATTTACAGTCACCATTAATTTCAGATGTTATGATTTTTTAATCTTATCTCAGAGTTTTCCAGGCATGGGTGTTTTAATTACAATCGCTGTTAATTCTCACGCACGTGACACTCACGGTTAATTCTCATATGTTACAAATTTTTTCCTAAACTTATTGATTTGCAGGCATGAAATTTTCTCGGTAATTTTTTTCGAATTAATATGAAAAACCACACAGTACTCTAAAATAAGTGGTTCTTTAAGTAAATTTTTATTAGATTGTTAAAATTTGCTGAAATAAATTTTGATGAGATTTTAATTAAAAATATATTTTTGAATATATAAATAAATATAGTCATAAAAATATTAGGCACTCACTTTATATTAATTTAATAATTTATATTTACTATTTAAATAATTTTATCATATTTTGATTAAAACTAGTGATAAAAAAAAAAATATTTAAAATATTTTATTGAAATACAATTAAAATTTTGGCAATTACATGTGGTCCATTCAATCAAACTAAAGGAAGCACATTTCAATTTATTTTTTAAATTATTTATGGTTAATATAAAACAAAACATGAATGATTCAGAGAAAGGTGTTTAAGAGGGAATTATCTCATTATGTAAGTTATTATAAATGGTTGGGGCAAAATTGTTGTGTATTTGAAGGTTTTATGGTTTTCTTTGAAGTTATTGTATGGTTTTCTTTGATGTTATTGAATATAAAACAAGATTTTTTTATCTCTAGCAAGTAAAAATGTTGAGAAGAAGATTATGGTTATCAAAGATGTGGAGCTATAGACTAGTTTAATATGGGGATTTTTTATGGATTCAGTTAAAGAGATTTATGTGGTGTGGGTATAGTCATTTTCTTCTCCTAAAATCCAATGATTAAATGCAAAATAGGTATTGGCCAAGGCACAAATTTTACTACTCAATTCCTTGCTACTTGGTGTGCCATGAGGATTCCCTTTTGGAGTTTTGGAGGTAGGCAAAAGTATTCACACTGTATTGGGATTCAAAATTTCACACTTTATGGGGATTCAAAAATTTCTTGTGGGTTGGTTCAATTGAAGAGCTGACTTAAGGGTCCTTCATTGAGAATCCTCGCAAAGGAAAATCAACGAGGTAAGTAATCAATTTGACAATGTGCAAGTTCTTCCTACATATAGGGAAAATAATGTCATGGCAGATATGTTATCCAAGAAAACTCTTCTATTAGATGTTGGTTTAATTTCCATCTTAGAGGTGTCTAATTGTAATGTATAGTTTGTTTTATCCTTTTAATTTTTTTGATCCTATTCAAATAAAATTTAGTTAAGTTTCAAGATATTTTAAGGACTAAGATATCTATTTCCTATGAATATCAAAAGTATGTTTTTTTTAAAGAAAAATTTAATTTAATTTTTATTTTAAATATATATCTTAAATCTGACACTTATTTTTCAACTAAAAAAACCATGGCTAGAGTAGCTCTTGAGCATACATAGTTCTTCTCGGGATTGGACAGGAAGACATATGAGGACCAAACCTCTCCATATAACTATTGGACCACATCCTCGAGACTATCTTAACTCTCGATTTATCATATGCTAAAAGGGATCAAATCCCTTGAGGTGCAAACCTCCTTTTAGAGCGAAAAACTTGAAGAAAGGTTTGCACCTCGAGGGATTTGATCCCTCTCAACAGAGTTAAAATGAATCTACACTCGTTCTAGTCATGAGTAGCAACATGAAATTTTTAGATGATCTTCATTATGTATATGTGTATGTTTGACATGAACATGATCCTTTGAAATTTACATCACTATGAATCCAAATAATAACAAAGCAACAATATTTAGTGATGAAGACCATAAATAATAATTAAATGAAATAATTAAGATATTAAATCCCTCTCAATCTACTAGAGAAGGATAATTGTCAAGCTACCTTATTCAGTTTTTAATATATTGACACTATCTGTAAATAATAAAAATATGTTTATGTCAAAGATGAATATGATCATTTAAAATTGACTTAATTTCTTCTATTTGTTGAGAACATAGAGAGTATTATTCAAAAATATATTTTAAGAATTACATGAAAAATAAGTTGAACAGAAATAAATTAACAATGTTGAATGATAAATAAATTTACATTGAAATGAATCTATATACACATAAATCAATAAGTTGATTTCGATATACATGCTAATTTCTAGATGTGTTGGTTTCAGTGTACATGTCAATTTTGAATGCATTAATTCCATATACATGTCAATTTCTATTCAATTTATAACATATTGATTCGAGTGTACATGTCAATTTTAATTTCTATTCAATATACATAAACAAAATTCTTGATTTCAATGTACATGTCAATTTCTATTTCTATTCAATATCATTTTCTATTTCTATTTCTATGTCAATTTCATTTTTTCCCGAATCAAAATTCTTTATATTTTATTAGATAGAAATATAGATATTGCTCCCCTCGTAGGGTTCTGCTATTGATCCATAGGATTAGCTAAAAACGAGACAAAATGTTGTACTTTAATAACCTTTTTTATTGAGAAGTTTGTTTTATGTCTTTCCTAACCTACAGAATTACTTAAAAGACTTACTAGATTAAATAGCACTAGCGGGATCTACATAGTGAGCACGATTTGTAAAGATGTAATAAACATCTTGATGAGATGCAAGGCTACATCTTAAAACTTATAGAGAGAAAGATATATCATGTACCAGAGAGTCCCCACAAAATTCATGGATGATAAATGTTACAGACTGTAGGGAGAGAGCTTCCTTCGAAATTTCATTAGCACGAGTATTTAATTCCTTGTAAAGATGAGAGAAATAAGACTAATCCTAACTCATAGACAATAATATTTGATTTCACAAAGGATGGGTTGAAGTATTAACTTTTGGATTTGAGCGTTGGTGTTTTTCTAGTCAATAACTAGTTTTTTCATCTCCTAACACCTATTGCTTTATATAATATTTGACATCAAGAAGTAGATGTATAGGGGAGTGTCATCTCTCTGTGTATGAAACCTCCTGTACCAAAATATATCATTAGTTTTTTTTTTTTATTATTCTTCTAATGGGGCACCCATGGTTACCGCCCTGCACATTTGCAGTTCTTTAGATTCTGGGGGCTTATAATGGATTTCTTAATTTAGCTTCTTTCATATTTTTGCTGTTAACTGTTAATGTGAGTGAATAAGCTAAGTCTGAAACTCTTTTAGTAACGATTTGAATGGGTCATGATAAAAAATGTTGCCTTCTCCATCTGACTTTATCTAATCATATCTCAGACTGGTCTTTTTCACATGACAGGAAAACTCGACTATAGACCAAATGGGCCTGTCCTCAGAACTTGTATGAATCCTGCGCGTTTTCTTACAGCGAAAGAACGCACTCCATGGGAAAAAAAGAAGTATATCAAAGTGGAATGAAAAGGTCACCAGGGTACCAGTATACTGAGAAGTGTATCAAAAAGATGGTGTGCTGGGGTGATCTCCCTCAACAGAACAACAAAAAGGAAAATAAAGGATCATCACATCTCACTCTGTGAGTTTCTTCCTTCCCTTCATTAAGTATCATGTTCAATACCTTGAATGTAGTACTTGAATGTTGAGTTTGAACGCAGTATTTGAATGTTAAGTATTTCCAGTTGCAGGAATTTAATTTCAGCCCTTTGAGGTGTGATGATTTCTGACATGGAGAACAGGAAGACAAGAGAAGACCAGAGGTTTCATGAAATTTCACATGCAAGACAAGAGGTGTCATGATTTTTTGATTTTTCACATACGTGCTACACGATAGCAGCAGGCCATCAGTAAATCAGTGTTTTTGTTTTCTTTTCAATTGAAAAAATTGTGCCTAAATCAACTAGGAGGCATAAATAATCTGACCTGAAATTAGAATATAAAATTTATACGACCAAATTTCCCCACCTAACCCTCAGACCACATCCACAAAACTTAATCAACCAACCAGTACTTATAGTTTTACGAACTCTGTCAAGATCGGAATATATGTAGATCCAATTTATTTACAGAAGCTGCATCCAGATAACAAATGGCCTTCAGTTACAGGCTTCACTTTGGCCATGTTCATGTGGTCTTCTCTAGAAAGCAGAATCCAATTTAACTTTATACTTGAAGGTCACCAAGATCTGACTAACATTCTGCAAAAAAAATCATACACGTTCTTTTTATCGAGAGATTCTCCTCGATTATATACAGTTTTTTCAATTACAAGACTAATAGAGACCGCTGGCATCTTTCTTCGTCATCTTTCTTTGTCTTGATAAAACCTCCAGAAGCTGACAGTAACATATAACAAATCACAACTATTTAATTCTTAGATGTTATGATTTTTTAATCTTATCTCAGAGTTTTCCAGGCATGGGAGTTTTAATTACAATCGCGGTTAATTCTCACGCACGTGACAATCACGGTTAATTCTCCTATGTTACAAATTTTTTCCTAAGCTGATTGATTTGCAGGCATGAAATTTTCTTTTAATTCTTAGATGTTATGATTTTTTAATCTTATCTCAGAGTTTTCCACGCATGGGAGTTTTAATTACAATCGCGGTTAATTCTCACGCACGTGACAATCACGGTTAATTCTCATATGTTACAAATTTTTTCCTAAGCTGATTGATTTGCAGGCATGAAATTTTCTCGGTAATTTTTTTCGAATTAATATGAATAACCACACAGTACTCTAAAATAAGGGGTTCTTTAATGTTATCATTTTAGTAAATTTTTTTTATTAGATTGTTAAAATTTGTTGAAGTAAATTTTGATGAGATTTTTAATTAAAAATATATTTTTGAATTTATAAATAAATATAGTCTTCAAAATATTAGATACTCACTTTATAAATTTAATACTTTATATTTACCATTTAAATAATTTTACCATATTTGGATCAAAATTGATCATAACAAAATAAAAATAAAAACATTTAAAATATATTATTGAAATACAATTAAAATTTTGGCAATTACATGTCATGCAACAAATCAACTAAAAGAAGCGGATTTCATTTTATTTATGGTTAATATGAAACAAAAAAGGTATGATTAGGAGAAAGGTGTTTAAGAGAGATTTATCTCATTATGTAAGTTATTATAAATGGTTGGAGAAAAATGTTGTGTGTTTTATCATATTTTTGATCAAAATTGGTCATAAAAAAAATAAAATATATTTAAAATATGTTATTGAAATACAATTAAAATTTTGGCGATTACACTTGATCCACTCAAATCAACTAAAAGAAGCACATTTCATTTTATTTTTTAGATTATTTATGGTTAATATGAAACAAAACATGTATGATTCAGAGAAAGTTGTTTAAGATGGATTTATCTCATTATGTAAGTTATTATAAATGGTTGGGGCAAAATTGTTGTGTGTTTGAAGGTTTTATGGTTTTTTTGAAGTTATTGCATGGTTTTCTTTGAAGTTATTGCATATAAAACAAGATTTTTTTAATCTTGAGCAAGTAAAACGGTCGAAAGAGAAGAAGATTAGGGTTATCAAAGATGTGGAGATGTAGACTAACATAATATGGGGATTTTTTTTATGGATCTAGTAAAAGATATCTATGTGATGTGGGTATATCCATTTCTTTCTCCCAAAATCCGATGATTAAATGCAAAATAGGCATTGGCCAAGGCACAAATTTTACTACTCAATTCCTTGCTATGTGGTGTGCCATGAGGATTTCCTTTTGGAGTTTTGGAGTTAGGTAAAAGTATTCACACTGTATTGGGATTCAAAATTTCACACTTTATGGGGATTCAAAATTTTTTGTGGGCTAGTTCAATGGAAGAGCTGACTTAAGGGCTTCAATTGAATAGCTGACTTAAGCCTCCTTCATTTAGAATCGCGGAAAAGAAAAATCCACGAGGTACATAATCAATTTGATGATGTGCAAGTTCTTCCTACATATAGGGAAAATAATGTCATGGCAGATGTATTGTCCAAGAAAACTCTTTTATTAGATGTTGGTTTAATTTTCATCTTAGAGGTGTCTAACAGTAATGTATAGTTTGTTTTATCCTTTAATTTTTTTGATCTTATTCAAATAAAATTTAGTTAAGTTTCAAGATATTTTAAGGACTAAGATATCTCTGAGATTTTATTCTCGTCTCAGATATTTAAGTTAGCAATTGCACTGCTATGCAACCAAGGGATTGCACATTGTGATTTCGTGTGAATATCAAAAGTATGTTTTTTTTAAAGAAAAAGTTAATTTCATTTTTATTTTAAATATATATCTTAAATCTCACACTTTATTTTCAACTAAAAAACCATGCCTAGAGTATTTGTTAAGCATACATAGTCCTGCTCGAGATTGGACATGAAGACATATGAGGACTAAACCTCCCCATCTAACTATTGGACCACATCCTCGAGACTATTCGGACTTATCATATGCTAAAAGGGATCAAATCCCTTGAGGATCAAACCTCCTTTTAGAGTGAAAAACTTGAAGAAAGGTTTGCACCTCGAGGGATTTGATCCCTCTCAATAGAGTTGAAATGAATCTACACTCATTGTAGTCATGAGTAGCAACATTAAATTTTTAGATGATCTTCATTATGTATATGTGTATGT
Source organism: Pinus tabuliformis (assembly GCA_031772625.1). Classification (NCBI taxonomy): domain Eukaryota; kingdom Viridiplantae; phylum Streptophyta; class Pinopsida; order Pinales; family Pinaceae; genus Pinus; species Pinus tabuliformis. The sequence goes on along the minus strand of CM062812.1, from coordinate 995,986,248 downwards.
TTGACATGAACATGATCCTTTGAAATTTACATCACTATGAATCCAAATAATAACAAAGCAACAATATTTAGTGATGAAGACCCTAATAATAATAATAATAATATGTTTATGTCAAAGATGAATATGCTCATTTAAAATTTACTTAATTTCTTCTATTTGTTGAGAACATAGAGAATATTATTCAAACATATATTTCAAGAGTTACATGAGAAATAAGTGAATAGAAATAAATTAACAATGTTGAATGATAAATAAATGTACATCGAAATCAATCTATATACACATAAATCAATACGTTGATTTCGATATACATGCCAATTTCTAGATGTGTTCGTTTCAGTGTATATGTCAATTTTGAATGCATTAATTCCATATACATGTCAATTTCTATACAATTTATAACATGTTGATTCGAGTGTACATGTCAATTTTAATTTTCATTCAGTATACATAAACAAAATTCTTGATTTCAATGTACATGTCAATTTCTATTTTTATTCAATATCAATTTATATTTCTATTTCTATGTCAATTTCATTTTTTCCCCAAATCAAAATTATTTATATTTTATTAGATAGAAATATAGATATTTCTCCCCTTGTAGGGGTCAGCTATTGATCCACAGGATTAGCTAAAAACGATACATAAAATGTCGTATTTTAATAACTTTTCGTGTTGAGAACTCTGTTTTATATCTTTCCTAACATACATAATTATTTAAAAGACTTACTCGATTAAATACCACTAGCGGGATTTACATAGTGAGCACGATTTGTAAAGATGTAATGGACATCTTAATGATATGCAAGGTTACATTTTAAAACTTCTAGAGAGAAAGATATATCATGTACTTGAGAGTCCTCACAAAATTCATGGATGATAAATGTTACAAACTGTTGGGAGAAAGCTTCCTTGGAAATTTCATTAGCACGAGTATTTAATTCCTTGTAAATATGGTAGAAATAAGACTAATCCTAACTCTAGATAATATATTTGATTTGACAAAGGATGGGTTGAAGTATTAGTTTTTAGATTTGAACCTTGGTGTTTTTTAGTCAATAACTAGTTTTGCATCTCCTAAGACCTATTGCTTAGAAAAAACTATTTTCACAACATAAAACTGGAGCATTGATAGAGGCATCAATTTGGTATTAATATTAGACCAAAGGCTTGGAGCATATCTTATCTGAAAAATACATGACCTAAGTAAGTGGAAGACCACCCCAACACTGCAATGTGGGTGATGTCATTGACTAGCCTTGTCGAAGAAGCTCCATGACACTCCCTACTCTAGATGACGCATGATTAGAACCTAGAACTTGGATTTTTTTAGATCCATCCTATATTTCTTACATAGCGTCAAGATTTATTCTACCACAATCTCAGTTGAAATCCATTTTCCTTGAAAAATCAACAAATTCATTTTTCTCCAAATAAAACAAACCACAAATAGAGGAAGAAAACCATAGTACTAAAGAGAAAACCCACTCAAGCATGAATGAACTTAGGAATTCAAACCATGCCCTTCCTAAGTAGTATGGTTAAAACAATTCAAGAAGTCTTATTATTCTACATTTTGGCCACTTTTTGGTGTATTTTCTCATCAAATTGATTTTTAGTAAAATCTATTGGAATTGAAGTTACTAGTTTACACAAACTAAGTGTCTAAGGAGATGAAATTATGCATTCAAAAATACAATCTAAATAATGAAAAAGTGTGTGTGTTCTGTGTTTATTAGATTTATCAAGTATTAAATGGGATCGAATATATGGGGGTGCAAACCTATTTTTAAGCTTTGCACTCAAAAAGAGGTTTGCAATTTAATAAATTTTATCCCTCTACAAGATTAATAGGTTCATGATTGAAATTGATTTATACTAATTTATTTCTTTTTCCCAAAGAATAGTCATCTACTTCATATTCATATAGAATCAAAGTATACATCGATAGTTCAACTTTTAAGTTAATTCATGGTCAAAAATCCTTGACCTAAGACATATTAGAGCATACATATAGTATTCTAGTAGTAATCCTTGTGCTGAGGCACAAAAATGTGTCAAAAAAATAGATTTAGAACAACATGAGATCCTTTGAAGTTATCAAAGGTTCCCCAAGCAGTGTTGAAATGTGTAACTAGGTTCGGTCATCATAATTTCTATTGTAATCATGATTTTATATATTCGTTGAAAAGAGATTTTTTTTTATTATTTTCATTATTGATGGATGGGTTTAATGCTCAAGATAAATTTGTTTGTAGGTCAAGCATCCATTGAGTGCATCTAGGTTTTTCATAGAATTTTGAAGTCAAAAGAGTCATTGTCATACATGTAAGGCCCTTTTTGACATGTTGTGACTTGTAAAGAAAATATTTGTAAAGTCAAAAGTTTCATAAATACCCTCAAAGACCATGTCAATCAAGTTGACTTAAAAGATGGATCAAGTCAGCCTCAAGGATCACAAGTTGACCTCTTAGGAAGCCTATATATAAGGGAACCTCGACTTCATTTGAGGAGACAATTTCATTAAAGAAAGAAAGAAGTTTGATCTCGAGAAGAAATAATCTGCAAAGGATGAAAAGCAACAAGAAGAGGAAGAGAAGCATGATCAAAGTTTTGGAACTCTCTCTCTCTTGTTAGGGTTTCTAAGTCAGCTGCTAGACCAAGATTACAAAAGTTGTTGGTGAAGTTGAAGTTACATATGAAATTACTGGGAAATTGAAGTTGTAGAAGGAACTACTGGGAAAGTAGAATTTTTTGCAGAAGACATTTTTGGGGAGGTCAAAGTTGTTGGAATTTGTTTAAAGCTACTAGGACAAAATTTCTGGAAGTTACTGGAAGCTGCCAAGTCGAAGTTGCTTGAGGGTGAAAGCACAAAGATGGGTTACACTGTTGGGCCAAATGTGGTGATGAAATCTTAGGTGTTTCCTATTTTACAAAATTGAAGCCCTCAAAAGCCTTATAGGCCCTAGTAATTTTGATTTGAAGTAAAAAGAAAAATTGTGAGAATTATGTTGTTGTCCTAATGATATTTTTTTCAAAAATATTTAGTGTCATATAAAATGTCAATTTTCTATTAAATGAAATTATTGCCCTTGCAAAATTTTCACACATGTTAAGAGGCATGCATGTGTTCACATAGCATAACTTAGTCTCAAATATGTAATTTTTATTTTTATTTAAATATGAGGATAGTCTACATGCAGAGAGTAAGTTTTTCATATTAAAAATATTGAAAAATAAAATAAGAAATTCTCAATATGATTTTGTCTAGATTTAATTAAGAAAAATCAAATTTCCTCATTAGCATACAACTTGAATGAGGTTTAGTTGTGTGGCATGGCTTATGTCACCGAGTTTACTTAGTAAATTTGAGTTGGAGGAGTTAGAGTTCATATTGGCATGTGTGATTGCTAATTTGTAGCAATCAAGGTCACTTATCTCAATTTTTTTTTTAGTTAATATAGTTCCAACTTTTGGAGGAGCTAGTGGAAGGTCAGTTAAGTAGTGGGACTTCAGTCAAACTCGATGATCATCCAATTAACTGATTAGTCAACCAAAAATATCTACTACATGTAGATAATTTGAGTTACCTAGTTGAGGTGGAGATTCTAAGGCAATGTAACATTCGTTGTACACATGACTTGAGTGTACAGGTGTTGCTGCAGTTAGATGATCAACCTATGGAATTGCACAATTCCATTAAATGAATTTATTAAATAATAGGGGCTAATTCCTCAAGGAAAAATGGAAGGAAATAAGAGCTCAAGCCGAGGCAAAAAATTGACTAAGTCTGGGTTAGAGGCATTCAATGAGTAGAGAGATAGGTTGTGCACTAGTAGGGCGAGATCAACTGAGAAAAAAATTGTAATACATCTCTACCCATTTGATTAATGCAAGTAGGCATTGGGGTTTTTTGTAGATTGATTTTCCCAGATAAAAATATTTGTTGCATGTGTGTTTGAAATCTTGAGAATTTCATTCTAAATTGTGAATTAATGTCTGTGGAGTAGTAATGTAGGCTTGTGTCTTGTGATTTGATTAAAACTTCATTAGCAGTTGCAAATATACAACCTAATTTCTACATGGTACCAGAGTTGCATTCACATTACAGTAGGGAATTCAAAGTTGTTGCTCAGAGGTTTGAATTTGAAGTTCAGTGTAGCAATATTTCTTTAGACCTGAGAGGATGGCCTTCAATGGCATAAGTCTAGAGTATGCCTTGGAAGGCACCTCTAATTTTCTTGCATGGAAGGATCGCACAAAGGCAGTATTGGCTAATAATAGATTGTTATAATACATCAAGACATGTGTTGTAAAACCTCAATCATCTGATGCCCAAAACTTTTCTCAGTGGAAGAAAGATGTAACCAAGGTGACAAGAGTAATCTTGGAGGGTGTACGGGATCATATTGTCTCAAATCCCGATGGAAAAGAAACTCTCTTCGCAATGTGGAAATAAATGACAGAATTGTTCGAGAATAGTAGTGACCATATGAATTTGGAACTCAAGGATGAACTTCGAAGTATCAAGATGTATAAGAATGACACAATTCCATTGTATCTGAGCATGTTTAGACATTGTTGTGATGAACTTGGAGGGGTTGGTGTTAATGTCCCTAAAGAAGACTCGGCAAGCCTATCCCTTCTCGACCTTCCCAAGAGCTGCCATAGCTATCAAGATTTAGTGAACAGGAGGAAGAAACTACCGAAATGGGAGTTCTTATGTTTTGATTTGGTAAAAGAGGAAATAAGGTAGAATACTGGAGATGGGACTTCATCCAGGGGTGAGGATGACGAAAAAATTGCATTGGATGAAAAGGAAAAGAAGGGAAAAGGGAAGAAATCCCAATCCAAACTAGAATCCAGTCAAGGGTCAAGAAGAAGGGTTTGTCAAAAATTAAATGCTTCCATTGTTATGAATTTAGGCATTGATCAGGATTTAAATAGGAATGCAACAAATTATAGAGATAACCATAAAGAAATATATGCAGCAGTACTAATACTTCACTTCATTAATGTAAAATACTGAAATATGCTTACGAACAAAAATGGAAATAAACCATCTAGGGCAATGGTAGCTTATCTCCGAGAAGAGGTGTGGTGGCTACATGCCTCTGAACTGTGTTAAAATGAGGCTCGAAGGCCTATTTATTGTTGAGAAACAATGGAAAACCCTTAACATCCCAAAACCTAACCCTAGAAGATGAAATGCCAAATTGTGGGCCCTGTTTTGGGTAAGTTGGTACATCAACTTCCCGTGGTCGTAACTTTGGCACCCGATCCTCATTTGACGCGTACCATAGCTCGTTAGAAATATATATCTAAGAACTACAACTTTGGGAAGAGCAGTATCGGTCCATAGACACATGTTGCTGCTAGATTTCCCAAAAAATGTCGTTTAGTGCCTCAAAATGGCTTCGGAAGTTCAGGACCCGAAAAACTGCTAAAAATAGTAAATTGTGCTACAATTACGGAAACTGAAAAACTGAAAGAGAGAGTTGTGGGGGTCCATGTGGGATAGGTGAGTGGCCAACAACATCCACCTGGATCATTCCTCCCCCCTTAGGTAGAAATGGTCCCCATTGCGTTGAGTTCCTCCATCTGGTGAACTTGGTCCCTAGTGAGTTGTTGTGCAAACTCGGTTATGTCTAGTAATGGTGGGAAGCATGGTAAAGGGTGGTACAGATTGAACACTTGGTGTAGGCGAAGGAAATGAGGAATGTTGTGCTCCAAAGAATTATTTCTCACAGCCTTGGTAATGGTGTAAGGACCATGTCGACGTGGTCAGAACTTCTGATGGACTCTTGTAAGGTGTTCTTTTTGTAAATGAAACCAGACTTTGTTTCCTGTCTAAAGCTTGTGTGGTAACCCTGTGGGTGGGGAGAAGTTGTTCGTGTGTTCTGTCATGACTGTATCCCTTTGCTACTACTGCTGCGTGAAGGAACCCTTCGCGGGGGTCATGGATGTGGTGATGATCTTCCCCCTTCTTTGGGAGCAAACTAGATAGAAAATGAATTTCCTAGTCTGGGAGATGAGCTTGCTGCCTTTCTTGGTAATGATCAAAGAGGTGGCGGTAGGTGGGACTATCTCCGGTATCTTGTATAATGAATTACACAAGGAAATAATGACAGCACAAGGCCTTGACTCATACAAAGTATGTTGCTTCCACAAGTATGGCTGGCCTAATAGTACATCAAAAACATCCAGAGGTGTAACATCACACACTACCTCATTTGTCAAGGGTCTGATGTTGTAAGGAAGGTGGCACTACTGGCGAACTCAGAGATCTCGTCCTTGGTGAACCCAACTGATACTATACGATTGTGGGTGTGGTGTAGTCGGTAGGTCCAACCGCTTCACGACCTCTGCTAAAATGAGGTTATTTTGGCTCCCACTGTCAATAATGAATTGCAGCGGTGAACCCTTCACCCACACCTATGAGTGTAAAAGATGCTCCCCCTCCTCTCGATCTTCGGTCTCATTCTTTTGGATCTTGGTGGTGGCAACTGTGGCGTTGGGCTCCGCATCAATGACCAGCTTCCCTTTGCCATTCCCCTTATTGGGTTCTAACTCAGGGTTGGAACATGCATCTGATTTTGAAGCCTTCAACTTGGCCACCAACGAATGCCTGGTCCAACACTCACTTGTGCTATGAGTGGGGCTCTTATGGAACTCACACCACTTTCCTATGTTCTTCTTCGACTTCGTGCTGTTGTTCTTTTCTTGGGCTTCGACAGGTTGTCTTGGGTGACCCCACCTTGGATTTTTCCTTTGGTCTTCAGATTTGCAAATCCAAAGTCTCGCTTCTTCTGTTTGAACTTCTGCTCGGTTTTGACAGTGTCTCGGTATGTCGTGCCAAGCGAGGAGATGTTCAGGAACTCCATCTCTTCCTAGATGTACCTTTGTAGGCAGCCATGTTATTTGAGTACCAAATACAGCTCAGAATCCTTGATACTCAACTATGGGTGATGGGTATGAAAAATGTTTGTGAACTATGACACATCTTGGCCCCTTCCCTACCGTAGTGTGGTCCACTTTATGTATTTTTCCTCATAGATTTTGACAGGGTAACACTACTCCTTAATGGCATCCCAGAATTATTTCCAAGTGGGTGTGGCTGAAAATAGTGAGCCCGTACTTTCATCCTTCTGCTCGTAGTAGGTTTCGCACCAATTGTTGACATGAGGGGCTGCTTTGAGAAGTGAAAAAATAATCTTTGTCCAACTGGAAAAATCATGAACAGAAAAATACCCATCTAGCAGATTTAACCATTTATCTATGGCATCTGCATCTATATAACCCTCGAATATGGGGATTTTGAAATTAACTTGTACCTTAAATAACATGTCGTTTCCAGAGTAGCAGTTGGAAGCTGATGCGTTACCCCTGGGTAGCCGCTGAAGGATCTGGCAAAGTTGTTCATCATTGCAATCCTTTGCCGTCATGGGCTTCTTCGAGAAAAATTTTGATAGGATCTCCTTCCCCCTCATATTTCCTCTCATCCGCCATGGGAGGTCGTCAGGGTTTGCGGGGTTGGTATTGCAAAGGTTTGACTAGTTCAAGCCCTAACTCCTTATATCCCAACCTCATTGGGGACATGCAAAGAAAAACAGAGAAAGAGCAGACCGCTCTTATAGCACTGATCTGAATTTAAACAGGAATGCAAAAAATTACAGAGATAACCATAAACACAGAGATGCAATGGAAATAACACTTCACTTCATTAATGTAAAATACTGAAATATGCTTACGAACATAAATGGAAATAAACCATCTAGGGTGATGGTAGCTTATATCTGAGAAGAGATGTGGCAGCTACATGCCTCTGAAATGTGTTACAATGAGGCTCGAAGGCCTATTTATTGTTGAGAAATAATGGAAAACCCTTAACATCCCAAAATCTAACCCTAGAAGATGAAATGCCGAATTGTGGGCCTCGTTTTAGGTAAGTTGGTACATCAACTTCTGAGGGTGGTAACTTTGGAACCCGATCTTTGTTTGATGCCTACCATAGCTTGTTAGAAAGATCTATTTGATAACTAAAACTTTTAGGGCCTCAAAACGGTTCAGGAAGTTCAGGACCCGAAAAACTACTAAAAATAGTAAATTGTGCTACAGTTACGGAAAATGAAAAACTAAAAGAGACAGTTGAGGGGGTCCATGTGGGATAGGTGGGTGGCCACCAACATCCAGCTGGATCAGGCAGTATGCCATAAAGTGTCCACGCAAGAAGAAAAGAAAGAAGGCCTTAGGAGTAGTAGTAGTTGAAGCTTTGAATTCATAGTTCGAGCTTGACTTTACTGTTATTGCATGCATGACCAAGACATTGATGGGGAATTTGTGGTACTTGGACTTAGATGCATAATTCGACATGAAAGGGAATAAAGACATTTTCAGTAACTTGGAAGAAAAATATTTGTAGATGCACATCGAAATGGGAGATAAAGGAAGGCATAGCATGACCAGAATTGGTACAATCACCTTTCAAGGGAGTCAGGGTGCCCCCTCATGCTTAAGGATGCCATGTTCATTGTCAGCCTAAAGAAAATTCTCATCTCTGTTGTATTTTTGGAAGGACGTAGTTATGATGTGATCTTCAGCAAAGGAAAGGCATTCTTGAGAGACATAGCAAGGGCACAGGTGAAGTAGATTAGGGTTCTTGTGAAGAACCTATACAAGCTAGATTTGGAGAATTGTGTTGCATTGAGAACAAAAGTTGAGAAGGTACAGAGCCGCGATGTCTGTGAACTTTTGCATAGAAGCTTGGCATCTGAATCATGGTTCTTTGATGATCATGTAACAGATAACCAGAGACCTCCCCAAAGGAGAACTCGAGAAGTAGGATGTACCTTAGGGAAGTACACAAACTCAACATTTCATGATCGAGATGACAAAGCATATGCAGTCCTTGAAAGGATCCACTCTAATGTCTATGGACCTTTCTCGATATCCTCGCCTTCGAAGCACAAATATTTTGTCAGTTTCATTGTTGACTTCTCATGGAAGTGTTGGATATTCTTCATGGAGAAGAAGGATGAGAAATTATTCAAGTTTTTACAATTCAAGGCACCAGTTGAGAAAGAAATGGGAAAGAAGGTGAATTTTCTCAAGAGAAATAATTGAGGTGAGTATGTGTCGAATGAATTTAAATTTTTAATGTACAAAAGAAGGAATTTGACAAGAGTTGAAAACACCCCACAACCCACAACAAAATGGGGTGGTTGAGAGAAAGAACTGTAGCATTGTGGGGGTAGTGAGGGCGATGTTGTATGATCAAGGCCTACGTCTGCATTTGTGGGATGGGGCATGCAACACAACTGTCTATTTATAGAACCAGAGTCCTCATCAAATTATGGGCATGATTTCATCATAGGAGACTTTCTTAGGGAGAAATTTAGATGTGTCACACTTGAAGATTTTTTTAGCCTTTGTTTATGGACATGTCTCCAAAGAATCAAGGAAGAATCTAGAATTGGTAGTAGGATTGAGGGTATTTTTGGGTTACACTAAAAATCCCTACAACTACCATGTGTATCTAGCATCCCTCAAAATGGAAATTGTGTGAAGGGATGTAAAATTTGATCAAGAGAAAGAAATGTAGTGCTCTCTTGAGAGGGTGCTTCGGATCCCACTGGAAGAGGAGCTCTTAGCAACAAAGGAGGAACCTCAAGAAGTTATAGAGAAACCACAAGTTCAGGAGTAGAGAGTGGAAACAGCCACTCAATAAAAACCATCCAGAGAAGGTATAAAAAGGACCAGGGAAGCTGAGAGACTTGTGCAAGATTCAAGGGAGAATGTGGGTGCTCCTTCAAATTAGTGCAGGTAGAGAATGCCACCCGATCAGTACACTTGTTACATGGATCTAATCACTGAGTTTGTAGATACTGATCCATATTATTTCGACGAAGCAGTAGAGAAACCTATATGGGTTGATGCAATGGTCGAGGAATATACATCCATTGTAAACAAAAGTGTTTGTGAAGTGGTCTCAAGACAAGCTAATAAATCAATTTTGGATTCGAGATGGACCTTCAAGGTAAAATATGTAGTAGACGGAAGCATAGAAAAATACAAGTCTATATTTTTTGCCAAAGGGTACTCTCAAGTTGAGGGGATTGACTATGAGGATACCTTTGCACCTGTAGAATGGTACTCATCCATCATATGAATTCTTGCTTTGGCTGCATAGATGGGCTGGAAGATCTACTAGATGGATGTAAAAACAACGTTCCTCAATGGATTTATTGATGAGGAGGTGTACATTCAGAAACCATAAGGCTTGGAGAATTTTGATCAAGAGTCTCATGTGTGCAGACTCAAGTGAATGTTGTATGGTCTCAAGAAAGAACCTCGTGCTTGGTACACAACGATCGATAGTCACCATTTTGGGCTTCACCAAAAGTGAAGTAGATGCAAAACTCTATCATATCTTGGTAGAAGGTAAATTGTTGAATATTGTATTCTATGTTGATGATTTCATTTTAACTAGTCATGAGCAGCAGATCAGATCTTGCAAGGAGGACCTTGCAAGAGAGTTTGAAATGAAGTACGTGAGTCTCATGCACTACTTCCTCAGACTGGAAGTATGGAAAGGTGAGGGGTGATTGTTTGTCTCTCATGGAAAGTATCCCAAGGAGATAATTTAGAGGTTCTACATGGAAAATTTCAAACACAAAGAGATACTTCTAGCAACCAACTAGAGGAAAGAGGATACCACTTCATGTGAGGAACTGGATGCTACTACTTACCGGAAGTTGGTGGGTTCACTAATGTATCTTGTGAACACACGACCATATATGTGCTATGGAGTCAACCAGCTGAGTCAAGTTATGGTTAGGCCAACCAAATTATTTTGGAGGGCAACTAAAAATGCTCTATGGTACCCAAGAGGCACTACCCAATTTGGAGTTTGATATATATGGATAAAGGGAGTTAATATATGTGGCTTCAAAGATGCAAATTGAATGGGGATTCTATCAAACCAAAAGACTACATCAGGTGGAATTTTTAATCTTTTGTTCGCAATAGTTTCTTGGTATATCAGGAAGAAAATATCTGTGGCACTTAGTTTGGAAGAAGCAGAATACAAGGCTGGCATTCAAGCAATGTGTGAGGTGATCTAGAGGAGAAAAATACTTGTCAGATTATTTGGTGAGATGGTGGATCCAACTGTGATCTACTGTGATAATCATAGTTGCACCAAACTCTCTTAAAATCATATTTTTCACGATTGATCCAAGCATATAGATATCTGGTATCACCATTTATGGGACTATGTGTAGAGGTGGATAATGTTGTTTTCGTACATTATGACAAAGGGAAAAGATGTTGATATTTTGAAAAAGGTTTTTCTAAGAGGGAAGTTCGAGTTCCATAGGAGCAAGATAGGTGTGGTTAATAATCAATTTCTTACTGAGAGTGAGTGTTGGAAAATGCAACAAGGAATTCTTCATTTGATTTTTCCTTAATTAAATTGAGAAAATTCAAATTTCCACATCAACAGACAACTTGGATGATGTTAGCTTGTGTAACATGGCTTGTGTCACCTAGTTTACTCAGTAAATTCAAGTTGGAGGAATTAGAGTTCAACTTTGCATGAGTGACTGCTAATTTGTAGCAATCAAGGTCAGTTATCTCAAGCTTTTTTCAGTTAAACTAGTTCCAACTTTTGGAGGATCTAGTGTAATGTTAAATACGAAGTGGGACTTCAGTCAAACTCAATGATCATCCAGTTAAATGGTCAATCAACCCAAAATAGCTAGTGCATGTAGAGAATTTGAGTTACCTAGTTGAGGTGGAGATTCCAAGGTTGTGTAACATCAGTTGTAGACTAGTCTTGTGCGTATAGGTTGTGCATGAAGTCAGATGATCAACCTAAGGATTCATGCAATTCAATTAGAGAAATTTCTGAAATAATAGGGGCTAATTCCTCAATTAAAAGTGCAAGGAAATAGGAGCTCAAGTCAAGGAAGAAATTTGACTAAATCTGGGTCAAAAGACTTCAGTGAGTAGAGCGATAGGTTTTTCACTTGGAGGGTGAGCTTAGTTGAGCAAAGAAATTGTAATACATCTCTATTCATTTTATTAATGCAAGTAGACATTGGGTTTTAGCATATTTCTTTCCCCAGACAAAAATACTAGTTGCATGCGTGTTATCTCTTCTTGCATGTCTGTGATTTTTGTTCTAGATTGTGAATCAATGTCCGCAAAGCAGTAGTGTATGTTTGTGTCTTGTGATTTTGATTAAAATTTCATGATATGCTACAAATTTAAAAACTAATTTCTAAGAAAAAATATTTTTTTTTCCTACAAAATTTTTTTTTTATTATTTTTGAAAGTTGGCAAAGTGACATTTCAGTTTCATTTTCCAAATACATGTATTCACGTAAGGCTTTTTTCAACTATTTAGATAAATTGAAAAACTATGAGTACCAATTTGACGATGAATCGTAAACAAAGACAGTTGTACTTTTTGAATTTTTTTCATTGTATATGTTTTATGAATTTTTTTTATCCAACCTCTTTAAAATTGTTCAAAATAATTTCAAGCACTATGTTTAAAAGAAATTACATAAAATAATATCATATGAATTCAAAAGTATCAAACTCATATGCCATTCGATAGAGGGTTCCTTCCCGAATCGAACATGATGAATGCCACCACTTAAAGGCAAATTTTGTTTGGAGTTAGCTAGGGTACCAAATGGTGTTCGAGAAAAATCTGCAGAAAATGAGATAAATCTTTGTTTTTTAGACCCTCAGCAAGTCGATTGAGTGTTTGAAATTAAAATTTCAAATAGTTGGGTTTAACAAACCCACCCTCGATCGTGGTTAAACAAAGGCTCGATCTAGCTAGCATAATTATCTTTTAGAAAATAAAGAAAAAAAGAAAAACAAAACCTTAAAACTTGTCTATAAGCAAATCATAAAATTTATTTTTTTGACAATTTTATTTATTTATTTATAAATATTCAAATATATTCCAAACTCTAATTTTCCTTAATTATAAATCTAAATATTATTTTATTTTACCAAGAAAAAAATTATAATAATATATAGATAACTTTTTACAATTTTGAAATTCTTAAAAATAATAATTTGTTTATTGTTTTCATTTTAAATCTAACATGTTTTATATATATATATATATATATATATATATATATATATATATATATAGATATAGATATAGATATAGATATTCAATAAAAATAAATCAAATTATAATAAATAAATTAAATAAAAAAGAAACTAAACTAAACTAAATTTTATAATACTATTGTTTAAAAAAAAAAATCATGTACACATTTAAATCTAGATTACTCAAATTCAAATTAGTCAAATGATATTTTAAAGTTTATGATTTCCTTATTTTTTTTTATTATTTTAAAAATATATATTGCAAACCTAATTCAGAAGTAAACATTTCTATATATACTTTGCACTTCTGTAAACTTAGGATATAATTAAGTGCAATCACATTGTATACCATTGAATCCATTACAACTCTATTAATGATAATTTACAACTATTACTTGACTATGTCATCTTTTGGTGAACATGTGTGTATATATGGGTGTGTGTGAGAGAGAGAGAGAGAGAGAGAGAGAGAGAGATTTTAATAGAAACAATTAAATATACATTTCTAGTAACATCAAATTCACATTATTGAGTTATACTTATTCATATAAAAAATATAATATTTATTAAATCAAATTGATAAATTTTATTATGTTTGATCAATTTATTATTTAAATTATAACATTGAAAATTTAAAAACTAATATAAATGATATTAAAAACAAATGTTTAGTTTACTAAATTATAAATGTAAGATTATTACAATTTCAATTGCAAGTGGGATAGAATCATTTTCAAATTTATACAACAAAACACTAGAGATACAATGAGAAATTAATCCAAACCAATGTTAATTACCTATTAAAATGTAATTAGTAATTATTATTATTTTTAAACTCCCCAACACTTAAAATTTTAAAGTTTGCATATATCGATATTTACATAAATTTTATCTTTTCCAGTTTTAAGGCTCGATGGAGCTTTAGGGCTCAATCGAGACATAAAGCTTGATTGAGTTCCTAACCTAGGGTTACACAGAACCTCGATTGAGCTATTTTTTTTAGCGCTTGATGAGATCGATCAAGTGCTTAAATTACGCTTGATTGAGCACTTAAGCAACTCTATCGAGCCATTGTTTTTTCTACCCAAATGTGCCCTCTCTCACCAAAACATGTAACCTAGCTCCATGCTTTATCCATGGAAGCTACTAGGTTGAAGTTGCTGGAAGTTTCTAGGTCAATATTTGTGGAAGTTGGTGGGGTCGAAGTTGTTGGAAGCTACTAGGAAAAAGTTACTAGAATATGACTTTGAAATGACAGTTTTTTGTTGTAACTTTACTATCACATGTCACACAAATTCTTCTGAAGATATAGAACACTCCTAGAGACAACCTTTGGGTTGATTGGAGACTGGTGCCTAGGACATCGTAAAGAGAGGAGTGCTTTTGAAGATTATCTGAGGGATTATTGTTGCACTCCATATTATCATGTAATTGGAAAAATATAATTCGGCTGAGCTTGGTTCAACAGTCCTTCATCGAGGTAAAATCATGCAAATACATGGATCTAAATAGATAGGGGGTAAATCAGGCTAATCTTAAAGAGGATTGTATTGGTTTCTGGTAGCTGACACAAAAATAGGCAACCTAATATTGGCATTTTAGTAAAGGTGAACAGGAGGAAGGAAAATAGGGAAATCAATGTAGAGTGATGGATAGTACACCTCAACAACAATATCCAGCAAAAATCTGGAAGACCGAGGAGAAAAAAATGTTCAAAGAGTGGAGTATGAATTAAGGTCCCAAACTCTATGGTCCATGAATAAGATTGTCACCAAATAACCTTAAGCAAATCTGTGAACATTACAGGTACTCTAGGATGTTAATGAAATCAAGTAAATATTAGTCAGCACATGCATTGTTACTACTCAGCAACAAATATACAACCATGAATGAGAGTGATACTAGTAGCTTCATTACACTATTTGAGAGGATGAAAGACATAGATGAAGTGATAAACAAAAGGGGAAAAGATATTGTGCATTGATCTGCTTGGAATCACCAGAAATTTTCATTAATCCTTCAAGATAGAGTCCAAATAACCAATCCATTACATTTATTAATTGTATAGCTCAGGTCCCTCATGAACAAGAAAATAGAACCAATATCGAACCACAGAATTTTGGCCCTTAGGTGTAGAATTACGAAACCATTATTAAGTCTTTCTTCCCTCTTTTTATAAGGAGAGGGAAAGCTTTGAAAAAAGTAAAAAAGCTATATCTTAGCATGAGCTCCAGCTGTTTGAATGACTAGCTATCTCGCCATGCGACGGATTGCTACCCAAATCATTAAAAAGGATTTGATTCCTTGTTAAAAATGCAATAAATTATAGAATAAAAGCTAAAAGGAAAATTGAACGATGATGGAGCAAAATATCTCCCTGTCATTCTTGTGATGGCCTCTGATCAGGCTACATCTCTACTATGATTCTCCTCTCTTGTTTCTTGGCCTGTTCACTAGTCTCTTTTCAACTTAACTGCTTGAAATCCCAAGTCCGGGAGCGATCACTCATGTAATAACAATTGTCAACTCATCTATCACATAACATGCTATGTTTCACTATTAGAGTGTTATATTCCCTGTAATACAACCATAATGTTCTATCATAGCGTATGCCTTATTGAAACTTTTACTCTTAAAATCATTACAAAACAACGAGTTTCCATTTTCCTTTGGCCCCCTTTATTTAGCCCCCTTTCTACATTTCTCATCATATGACCAGGAACTGTGACCAAGTACTTAGCCTTAAGGCACTTGGGACTTTTGTCCCTATCTAGGGGCTATCCTTCCTTTGTAAAATGCTTTATCCCCTTTGCTCTATAACTTCCTCTTGACCATGCACCAACCCGATATCAAATCCCCACTCATCGATGGTTTCTAATCGGGGACATAACAGGGGAGTGGCGTCATGATCATTTTTTGATCACCAATCTTTGATTATGATGTCATCATTGCCACATGGCACCTCATGAGTGGTGACACATGTCACCCTAATTTTCCCCATAGGCCCTCTCAAAATTCCATAATAGACTACCACATATCCTTCTGTATTGCCATGTCATGCTGGCAACCATTGTGACGTGTCCTTATCAAAGTCAATCATGTTTCACCACGTGTCCTTATCGGAGCCAATCCTTTGCTGCCACGTGTGGTTATCAGAGCCAATCTTGTGTCGCCACATGTCCTCTTGGATGAGAGAGAAAAGGGTATGTCTGCCATTGGTTTTGTAATGAAATCCTTTGTAAACTTATTTTTGAGTTCCCCGACGGTTTTACACTATATGGAAACTTTCTACGATATCACAACTTTAAAAGGTTGTCACTTATTCAGAAGTTTTGATTTTTGATTGCGATGTTCTAACTCGTTGATGCTCTAATCTTCTTTCTCTAATGCATTGGGTCATCGATATGCGATTACCGATCCACTTGGTGTCGCTAATGTGAGATCACCGATGTGCCTTTAACTCTGATATATCGAACCTATGATATGTGATGTGTCGATATGCCATGTTGTTGGACTGTTGATACACGACCTTTGATATCAGACCTCTGATATTCCCTCTTTCCTTAGGCTTGAATCCTTGAAATTTCAGAAGGCCATCTCTTTTGATAGAGGAGTCCGTTTTCGACTTCCACATGTTGATGGAAATCTTGCTGAGAGAAATTTGGAATGGAGAGGTTCTGATTTATAATTTGAGTCCTTTTGAGTCTTGGAGGATGCCTATATATTATATGCTCCTTTACATTATTTTGACATCATTTGCAACCATTTGAATAATTTTTTAGTAGGTGATAACAAGTTCATCAAGAAGGAAATTTGAATTGATCTTGGACGGGTCTATACAAGGGTTTTAGGTCTTGAAATTTTCCGTTTGATGTTATATAAGAAGAGAATACTTCTTGTGGGTTTTCCTCTTGAGTGGAGAGGTTTTGGTCTTGGCTAATAGCCTACATTTTGTGTCTTCTTGTCTCATTTATCTTCATAATTTGGTAGTTGTTTGATGATAAGAATACTAATAATAATCAAGAGAAAGAAGAATCTAATCAAGTTAAATAAAGATACATCACAAGCAATTATCAAAGTAAGAGAAATCACCTAATATAGCTACCCCTAGATTTGTCAACATGGTATTATAGCTAAGGTGGCATGATCATAAGAGGTAGCATGAATATCATCCACTTGAAGGAAGGTTACATAATGGTAGAGTAAACTAAGGAGCATCAAGGAGGACCATCTAGCACATGACAAGGATCACATCATCACAACTCCTGGAAGAAAAACAAGGCCTCAACCCTACCTGCATTGAAAGGACTCTACATTTGAAACACCTTGGGAAGCATCCACATTCTACATTATCATCCAAGGAAGGAAGAGGAAGAATTTCCATCATCTTAAAGTAAATCAAAGTGATCTCCCTCACATTGAAGCAAATATCTCATCTCAAACATCCTTGAAGAATATCATGAAGGAAGCAACATCATCAAGAAGGCATCATGTTGAAGATACTAAGATAATATTCACTTTGACAAGTAAGCATATGTATATTTATGTCTAAATATAATATAAATGACTTCATTCTACAAGGAAAGAAATAAAATGGTTGGGTCATCAAATTCCATTGCATGGAAAAAGATGATAAATTTGATACTCATAGAGTATGAAGTAATTTGATATGTTAATGGTTTAATATACAAACCATATCAAGAGAAGGCTCAACTATCAAAGTATATGAAAGGGGAAATAAGGCTCAAAGAATCCTCATAGAATCAATCAAGGATTCCCTCATCCCTTATGTAGGAAAGTTGGAGAAATTTAAAGATATCTAAGAAAAGTTGGTAGAATTATTTTCCTTAAGCAGTGAACGAAAATTTATATCATTGAGAACTAAATTATACAAAATGAAGTTATCTAAGGATGAATGGGTAGCTATATACCTCATGAGGGTATCTCAAATAAGAGATCAACTACAAATATTAGGACAAATAATGTCTGATAAATAAATGACCGTCGTTGTGCTCAATGCACTACTTGTTGAATGGGGTAACTTTGTATCAAGTATCTATGGAAAGAAAAAGCCACTCCATTCAGTGAAATTTTAACATTATGAGGAAACTAGTTTGAAGGTAAAGAGTGATGTTGGATCAAATGAACAAGTTCAAGAATATGCAGCCATGCCTAGGAGAAAATAAAATTTTGGAATGTTCAATCCTCAAAAAGAGAAGAAGATTAATATTTCAAAGATAGAATGATATGAGTGTAATGAATATGGGCACTTTTAAAGGAATTGTGCTAGACTCAAAAGGAAAAAAACAAGAGAAAGGAAAGAAATGAAGCCTAATTTATCGAAGAAGTGGAAGAATTAGAAAAGAAGAAATCAAAGGAGGAAGTGAAAGATATCTACTATGACTGAGATAATCTCCTTCACTTAGTTATTTCAGTTATATAAAGTGACATGACGCATCATATGTATGATAGGATGTACTATAGCAATATAGAGATCACATCATCATAAAAACATGGAAGGATAGTTGAGATAGAAATCTGACATGGTTATAGCAATCATCATGATAGAAATGGCATCTGCATGGGAAGAATATAAGGACAACCATAGTAGACATATATATGGTTGGAGGAAATTCATCTAGCAAGATAGAATATAAAGAAACGTCACCATACATCGTTATTAGAAAGGAGAATTTGCACAATGAGCACCATCCAGATCCTCTACCTGAATCTTTATGAGAAGGTTCACCTCTACTTGGTAGAAGCAAGTGTCTTGTTGATTGTCTACACTCCACCTTATCTGGGATCCACTAATAAGGTATGATGACCAAGAATTGAAACATGTCAAGTTGGTTGAAGTACTTTCATTTCAAGTAAGTAAATGAATATGATATAAGGAAGTGTAGATGACCAAAAGAAGGAAGAGGTATGTATCTATTTAATATTTAAAGCTCATGTCATGATATAGTTGCACATAACATGGTTAAATTCTCTATCTCATGATCATGGTTAAAGATGGAGAAACTCTTCCATTTGAGTGATGCATGAAGTCATGCAATCAATGTGCCTTGAACTCTTCTACATATTGATAAGATGAAATGAACATAATATGACCTTATGGAGAATATGAGGTAGTTGAAAATCATGGTTCGTATGTTGAAACAACCATGTAAAGAAGATCTTGAGGAAAGCAATATGTGAAGAAAATTGAATAAGAGTTCATGGGAAGATGCATATATAAGATAAAATAAGGAATCAACATATGATATTGATTATAAAGGTTAGTTATGACATCTCCATTAAGAAGGTATGAAAACCTTGATATATGTGCTAGAAAAAGAAGAACCTTAGTAATATATGTTTTGGATATGGAATCATACATCTACAGGATGTTGATTTTAGAAGCTAATGTCATGAAAAAAGGCCATGATGAAAAGGTAACTTCAATTTATTTCTCATTTTGATTTTTGAGAAATCATCTGGTTGGGTTAAAACATGGCTACTGAAAGAGAGTTATAGATGTCACCTACAACTAGTACTCATGAGATTGGATGGAAGTTCGTGAAAGAAGCATGGCTTGGAAAATGTATTTGTATGAAGGATAACCAGATGTGAACTACAATATTAATTTCTGAGGAAGAGAAGAATGACATGAGTGTTAATCAACACTATGGTTCGTTGAAGAAAATTGATGGAGAAGATTGTCAATTCACTATGAAGAAGATCTAGAACATGAAGGCTCCATGATGAGGAAGTTGAAGTTCATGAAATCAAAGAGAGGAGTTCTACTAGGAATTGATAGTACGATGATATCCACCAAAGATAAGATAGTTGTTATTAGAAACAAGTACCGACTTGAGAGGGAGCTTGGGGAAGTCCCTTGTTAAAAGGGAGCTTCGGAATACTCCTTTTTATAGGAATGTGTAGATCCTCCCTAGTTGAGAGGGAGAGATAGACACATTATTTTTTTCCTCATGTTATAAAGAAAGAATGGAGGATTGGGTAAGCATCTAGTTTCTAATACTCTTTGAGGATGTCGTAGGGCATCCAATAGGTAAGATTAGTCGAAGAGGAAATTACTTGAGGATGTTTTATTCCAAGATATGAATTTTTAGAGAAGGACAAACCTTATGAACATCCATGTGGGGTATGTGCCTTAAGAGACAATGATGATGGTTTTTATAAGTCATTGTCTTGCCCTCATTCTGTTATGATCTTGTGAAGAGATAGAGTTGTTAGTCAAGGCCTTTCTATGTGAGAATGCTCACTACAAGAAAAAAGGTCATTGGTGGGGGTCATGCTTGTGACAAACCTTTAAGGTCTGTCACCAATGTCACATAT
Organism: Pinus tabuliformis; assembly: GCA_031772625.1. Lineage (NCBI taxonomy): Eukaryota > Viridiplantae > Streptophyta > Pinopsida > Pinales > Pinaceae > Pinus > Pinus tabuliformis. The sequence goes on along the minus strand of CM062812.1, from coordinate 995,965,767 downwards.
GGTGACAGTCCTTAAAAAATCATTGTTGTAAGTGTATATAGTTACGGTCCTTTAAGGTCTATCACCAAAGCCATTTTCAATGACACTTTTGGTGAGGGCCATCACTAATTCTCTCTTTAGTGAAACTTTTGGTGAGGGTCGTTAAAGGCCCATCACTAATTTTAGATTTGGTGACACTTCTAGTGATGATATTTTATTGACCCTCACTAATTCTCTTTTTGATTACTTTTGGTGATGGTCAATTTTTTTTTTTCATCATTGATCATTCCAATGAGTTTTTGATGATGCTATGTACATGTTACTATATTTTTTGTCAAATGATAACGATTTAATACCATTGTTCTCGAGTCCTTTTTATTATCTGTCCAAGGCCATAGTGGTTAGATTCAGTCAAATTGTAAAAAATTAATTAGTGTGTATCGTTTCCCTCAAGTCATAAGAATATAGTTTTCCTATTAGTCAACACATGATTCATCTCTATTTGGTTTATTATCTAGCAAATTCCATTTAGATAAAGTTCCACTAGTGTGTGTAGGAACTATATCATTTAATAGATAATCAAGTTTTTTTAATTCTATTAATGACAAAGAACTACCACACCTCAACACTCATGGAACACCTTAACATGCTTTGTAACACACTAACATTCCTTGGCACCTCGCATGCGTTGGAACATCTTTGTACCTAGAACATCTTGCCATGAGTAGGATGCCCAAGAACATGTTGGCATGCCCTAACATAGCATAACACTCCTCTACCATGTGTTGGCATGCCTTGTAGTCCCTAGCATGCCTTGGAACACCTTGGCATGATATTGCATTGACATACATTAGCACTTGGCAAACATTGGCACTTGGAATGTATTGGAACATATTATCAGTGTGCCTAGCAATCCATTTTTGAAAAATATAAAGTCTCGACTTATTAACCCTCTTATGTGTTCATTTCGTTTCATTTTAGTTTCGTTATTCCTTTTGTTTTCTTGAAACTCCTTGGTTCATATTGGCATACTCTGGCACCTTGCACATCCTAGCATGTCTTAGCACCTAGCATGTCTTGGCATTCCTTAGCACTATTTAGCACATGTTAGCACATCCCAGAACTACCTAGCACACTCTATCACTTCTCGACATGCCCTGATATTCCTTGAAATGCCTTACCCGTGCTTAGCTTACCTTGTCACTCCCTCCTTGGCATGACATCTAGCACTCATTAACATTCCCTGATACACCCTCATATTCATTCACTTCCATGCATTTTGACCTAGTTCTCCCTTATGTTGTCCTAATACTCCCTAACACTCCTCAACATGCATTGTCACTCTCTAGCACACCTTATCACTCTTCGACATGCTCTGCACTTTAGAGCATGCATCACACTCCCTGACACACAATGACACTTGGCACGTTTTGGCACTTGGAAAGCCTTAGCATGTTTGGCATGCGTTGAGATGACTTGGTATGCTTTGGCATGGTTTAATATTAAATTTATTTGAGATCAATTATTGGAAACTAGATGAGAAGGAAAAAATGAAGATTTGTCACTTAGAATGCACTGACACTTGGCACTTGGCACCTAGTGTTGGTGTGCCTAGAATGCCCCTCATGGAAAAGGTAAATTGATGACTTATTAACCCTATTATGTGTTCATTTCCTTATAGTTTAACTTGTTCCTCCCTTTTGTTGCCTTAACAATCTTTGGCATGCATTTTCATGCCCTTCCACATCTTAGCATGCCTTAACACTTGGCACATATTATCTTGTTTGACATGCCTTCATACTATCTAGCACATGTTAGCATGCCCTAGCATTACCTAACACACCTTGGTAGTCATGCCCTCACAACTAACATTACATTTTTCCATGACTTGGGAACCTTACATTCCCTAGAACTCCCTTGGCACTCCCTAGTTGTCATTCGCTCATAGATAGTCTTACCTTTTTGCGACTTGGGAACCCAACCAAATCATTAAAAAAACAATATTGTGCCCAACCCAAAGTCTCGCTTTCTCTGAAATTGCTTTTTCCATGCCTTGTCAGAATCATAGGCTTGCTTCCGACAAGTCCTATTCTAAAATTCTCCTAAAACGCTTCATCCTTGGGACACTTGGAATTCACTGGCACTCCTTGGCACACACTCTTATTCGTGCATTTCAAAGAATTTTGACCTAGTTCTCCCTTGTGTTCCCCTGACACTCCCTAACACTCCTCAACATCCATTAACATTGTCTACCATGTGTTAGCACACCTTTTCATTCCTTGGCATGCCCTGACTCTCCTTAGATATTATGCCCTCACAATTGCCCTTTCTTTTTTTGAGACTTGGGAACCTAACCAAGTCCTGCCTTGACTACAACAACTTAACCAAGTTATATTTATTGCAACTCAACTATGCCTTGTTCACCTAAGAACTGCCTATAACAAATCCTAGGCTACTCATGTCCAATCTCAACTCATCCCACTTAACAAGTTACCAAGTCAAGTCTCATGTCCAACCATAACCATAAAACAACTAAACAACACAATTTACATTTTGACATGCCATAACACCAGGCACATCTAATAATCCCTTAGCCCTATGTGCCGCATGTTAGCATCCCCTACATTTCTTGGCATGCTTTGCACTTCCTAGCACACTCTAGCACTCCCTGACATGCCTTGGCACTACCTAACATATAACCTTGTCGCTTCCTCCTTACAACACTTGGAACCCATTGACACTCCCTATCACAAACTCTTATCTCTTCATTTCCATGCATTTTGAACTAGTTATCCCTTGTGTTTCTGTGGCACTCCATACCATTCACTGGCATGCATTGACACACCCTGGCACCTGGCACATCTCAACATGTTGCCCTCACACTCTCACATTCTTGGCACTGCCTAACATATCTTGTCACTCCCTCCTTACCACACCTAGAACTCACTAAAACTCCCTGTCACACACTCGTATTCATTCATTTCCATGTATTTGAAACTAGTGATCCATTTTGTTTCCTTCACATTCCATAACACTCCCCAGCATGCATTGGCACATCCTAACACCTGACACATCTTGGCATGTTTCCCTGGTGTCTTGCATGCTTTAACACTACCTACCATACCTTGTTACTCCCTCAACACACCTATATCTCACTGACACTTCCTGTCACAAACTCTTATTTATTCATTTGCATGCATTAATTTGACCTAGTTCTCCCTTGTGTTTCCCTAACACTCCCTAACACTTCCTAGCACATGTTGACACACCGTGGCACTTGGCACATCTTGGCTGAATGTCACCCTAGCAATCTAGCATTGCTTAGCGTAACCTAGTATACCATGTCACTCTCTCCTTAGCACACTTGGAACTTGCTAACACTCCATATCACACACTCTTATTCATTCATTTCCATACATTTTGACCTAACACTCCCTTATGTTTCCTTCGCACTCCCTAACACTCCTTAGCATGCATTGGCAAACCTTAGCGCTTGGCACATCTTCGTATGATTCCCTAGCACTCTAGCATTCCTTGGCACTACATAACATACCTTGTCACTCCCTCCTTTATACACCTGGAATTCGCTAACACTTCATTTCCATGCATTTGAAACTAGTGTTCCCTTGTGTTTCCTTGGCACTTGGCCCTAACACTCCCTAGCATGAATTCAAGCCACACCTTGGCACCTGGCACATATTGACATGCCTTAGCAGTTGGCTTGTCTTAGCATGCCTAACATGCCTTGGAATTTTCTAGCATGTGTTAGTACTTCCTGGCATTCTCTGGCACACCTTGGCACTCCCTAATTGTCATGCTCTCATAGATAGCTTTACAATTTTATGACTTGGGAACCCAACCAAGTCATTGGAAAAAAGAGTGTTATGTCCAACCAAAGTCTCCCTTTGTTTGAAACTTATTTGATAAACCCGTTATAATTGTAACCATATACTTGCCTCCTACATTTCCTATTTTGACCTTCTCATAACGCACTTTGTCATTGAGATGCCTGGAATTCATTGACACTCCTCGGTACACACACTTATTTGTTCATTTCCATGTATTTTGAGCTAGTTCTCCCTTGTGATGCCCTAACACTCCCTAAACATTCCTCAACATGCATTGGAAATGCTCGTCATGTGTCAGCATGCCTTTTCATTCCTTGGCATGCTCTGGCACTCCTTAGCTATAATGCCCTCACAACTACCCTTACGTTTTTTGGGACTTGGGAACCCAACCAAGTCTTGCCTTGACTGCAACAACTTGAACAAGTTACAATTACGTCTACAACTAGACGATGTCATGTTCACCTAAGAATTAACTATAACTCATATTAGGCTACTCATGTATAATTTCAACTTATCCAACTTAACAAGCTACAAGTTACAAGTTATCATGTCAAGGCTCACGTCCAAATGTGGCTATAAAACAAATGAGTAACATAGTTTACATATTGACATGCCATAGCACGTGACACATCTAACAATCCCTTGGCACTATGTGGCACGTGTTAGCACCCCCTACGTTCTTTGGGATGATTTGGCACTCCTTAGCACTCCCTCACATGCCCTAGCAATCTAGCATGCCTTGGCACTGCCTAACATATAACCTTGTCAATCCATCCTTAGCACACATGAAAGTCACTCACACTCCCTATCACACACTCTTATTCATTCATTTCCGTGCATTTTGAGCTAGTTCCCCTTTGTGTTTCCATGGAATTCCCTAACACTGCCTAACACTCCCTAACACCTGACACAAATGCCAATTTTCATATTCTTGGATATGGTATTCTTCTTTTATACATGTGACCCTTGACTATGCCATGAAATCCTCCAAAATATTCTTAAAGGATGGGAGCTCCTCTTCATGCATGAAGCTAGTGGAATGTGACAAGTTATCCAAAATTCATCCAAATATGTAATTTGTGCCTTGGGAAATGTTAAAGGTACCCTCGGTGGAAAAACATGCATAAAGATTTGTGACCAAGTGCCCTAAATGTGATATGTTTTCCACTTGTCAATTGTGTCTCTTGTTGATGATGAAATCGACACCCTAGTTGTGCAAGGCTCACAAAGTGTCACTTTTCGTCAACTCAAGGTTGTTGCCATTGTCACCTCAACAATGAATCCTCTCAATTTGGATTAATTATTGAATCCTAGGGGTATCCCAAAGCACAAATTTATGGGGTATTTTATGTGACTATATCACTAGCATTGAAAACTATCTTTGCATTGGATGGTTTAAAATCTTGATTATCCTTGTCCTATTGATGACAACTTTTGTAATCATTATTTCTTTCATCGCAACACCTCCAGTAGATATCGATGGTGTTCATGAGCCTATTTCTAGTTGTGATAATGGCATTAGGGGATCCCCTATCACAACCAATAATCCCTAATGTGTTTAATCCCTCATCCAAGGGAGCCTGAGGGTGTAGTTGTAGTGGCATTAAGACCAAATTTGAGGGTTCATAACAATAGGAAAAGTGGAATGGCATGATCAAAAAGGTTGTGGGGTGTATGTTGTGGTGTATTGAATGGGGCAAGGGTCACAAGGGTAGCATGGATGGTATAAATCAGAGGTTAAAGCATGGTTTACTAATATCTATAATCCTAGCATTAGAGAATGAGAAGGGGGCTAATTAGTAATTAATTTCATAGGGTATAGGGGAACTAGTGGAAAGGTATCAAGAACAATAGATATGGGAACCCCCAATAGTGTTGATAAGGGGATTAGGAGTCCAATTATCACAAATCATCAACCATCAATCATCAACCCTTAACCCATAACCACTAAATTCCCTATCCCCTTAACCCCCAATCCATAATCCCTTAACCCCTACACTCACAACCCATAACCCATAAACCCCTTGACTCATTAAATCTTAAGACACTAACCCGTAACCTATAATCCATGAACTAGCTCCTAAGACATAAATCCTTATCCTCTTAACCTATGACCTTTAACGCCTAACCCTTCACCGCCTAAACACCTTAACTTCTAACCCCTTAACCACTAACACCTAAATCCACTAATTCTTACGTCCTTAACCTCTAAAATCAATCATGTCAATGTAGAATAATATACATAAGAGAAAATAAAATGATATTATCCACATCAATTCTTGAAATAGCCTTAAATTAGCCATGAGTGGTGAGCCAAGGGGTGAATGTGGGGCAACATAGCTTGCTGATGACAATATGGTGAATCTAGCAACATAGCTTGCTCATGAAAATTTGGTGAATCCACCAATAGAGCTTGCTAATGACAATGAAGTTCCCATTGGAGTAGTTTATGCTATGGTGAATCTAGCAATTAATATTGTTGATGTGAACTTTCATGAAGAATTGTTGGGTAATGATGAATGGCTGCAAATGGTGAAACAAAAACATCATATTGAGATGATGTTATTTTGTAAGATAATCCACCTTGAATCTAAAAACCAAGAAGAAGAAAACCTATTTGCAATAATGTATGTTAGTACAGAAGTGGAACAAAAAAAGTCAAATATAGAGGCAAAAGCAAAGAAGGAAGCCCATAAATTTAAAACAGAAATAGAGGCAAAAGCAGAGAAGGAAGCGCAATAGAAGAAAACTCTCATTTTAGAGTAGAAGGAAAAGAACCAATGTGGTTATGAAAATATTTTTAATTATAACATTGATTTTTAGTGTGCAGGTACACAGAATGATTATGAAAAAGATTTAAATTTCCTTGAAGCATGGCTTGCAATGCCATGCCTTGTTGAACTCTGCATAGAAGTTACAGAAATGAATGTTGAAGACAACATTGATGATGAGAAAGTCAATGAAATTTTCAAGTATTGGACTCCTGAAGAAATATTATTTTATTATAATCTTATGTTGCAACAGATTGATGATGGAAAGAAAACTACAGAAGATAATATGTGGCAAAAACCCACATACAAGTCATTTTTTGAATAATTCCACCTCATTCTTAGAAATCCTAGAGAATTGGAAGGTCTACACCAGTAAATGAAGAAATTGAAATTTGAAGGATACACCAAATATTTTTTTTTTAAACAATTTAGAGGCTATAGAATGTGGAAGAAAAGGAAATATAGATGATCCTAATTTTTTAAAATTGTAAGGCTAGCTAAGACATAGACCAAAAGGCATCTTAGTTTAAATTTTTTATGTGGTTGTATTTAAGGGGAAGTGTTGTAGAATCTAATTCCAACCACCCGCTAGGTGTCAAGACCATCCATCCAAGTGTCCTACTTCAATTTGATTTAGTTCAATTTAAGTCATGTTTCACTCACGTCTTTGTTAATGGTGTTTCCAATGTAATCTTATTTAAGTGATTTGTAATACTAAGAAGAGAAATTCTCTACTCCTTATTTTGTTCTCTTCAAATTTTGTCAAAACATACATACTTAGTTCAGTTAGTAGCCCGAGTGAGAAGATGTCATGTTTGGTAAGCAAGCGAGGAGGGAGAGCTTCATTCCACCCATATCTCTTGCTTGTAATTGTAGAATGGAATGAATTGCATTAATATGGAAGGTAGAACTCCAATTGTTGATGTCCATACCTCGAATTTTCAATGTCCTACATGCAGTAGTAGATGGTTCAAATTGAAGTTTAGTACATGGTTCAAAGTGAAGTGAAGGTAGTGGCGTAGGTAGCATGAAGAAATGTGAGCGAGAGAGCCATATCAAAGTTGAAATATGGTATGAATTTGGCGAAAGACATGGTTCAATTTGGTTTCTACATTGATTTTTTTCCATTGGGTTTGTAAAATTCAAAGAGTGTTTCTCTAGATATTACTCGCTTAGGAAACAAATCCATTGCTAGTTTTACATCTAATGGGCTGGAATACGAGTGATAGAATCATTGAAAATGAGTGCAATAGACATATTTCTTGCCTACTAGGCCAGTAAGAATGATAACATCATTGTTTTTTAAATGCTCAGGTCACAGATTTGTATTTTTGAATGTAATTAGGTACGAGTACACTAATATGCTACATCCCATTTGAAATTGGAATTTCATTTCACGCGGTGCTTACTTGCAATATTCATTAATTAGAAAATAGAAATAAGACTCTGTGGAGATTCCAAACATGCTACAAATATTCCCTATTTGAAGGAGAGGTGACTTTAAATGGAAAAAATATTATTTACCTTGTCAATCAAGACAATAAATTCTACAAGGATATTGAACCACTTACTATACAAGTGTGGTTAGATACCACCCAACTAACATTGAATATTAATTGGTTTCTTTATATATATGTGTATATTTCCTAGTTGGACACTTGGAAATGGATGTCTCATGTCGTTGTGGGAAGACAAAAAAAAATTCTTGGGTTCTCTTCTTCATAAGGTATTTCCCATCATAATCATCACTTTAAGAAGACTTAAGTTTAATTTTTAGTGGAGTTGAAGCACTCATATTTTTATTTTTTTTTTTGCTTGTTAAGACTAACCTAAGTACCCACGGGGATTTGAACCAGTGACCTATCGCAAGGAGTGCCTTAACAAGGCACCCATTCACCGTCAATCCAAAGCCCTGTGGGCAGTTGAAGCACTCATATTAGTGCTACCATCTATTTTTAATTTGTAAATATTGTGGCCTATCTAGGATGGTGATCCCATGGTTACATATTTATAATTTCAATACCTCATAATCAACCAAGTTACAATTTCAGTATCCAATACACAAATTACAATTTCAATATCCAATACTTGACACCGAGCTACAATTTCAATATCCAATACACAAATTACAATTTCAATATCCAATACTTCACACCATGTAAAAAGATTCATGTACAGGGTAAGGAAATTAATTTTCAATATAGTTTTTAATATTAATTGGTGACCTATGTGAATTTAACCTTTATAGCCTTTGATAAACTACTAAGAAGCTACATAATGTAACTAACTAACTAATTCACATAACCTTTATTTTTACAAGTGACATAATTACTTATCTACCTGTATATGTGATTATAACATAGAAATATATGTGATTATAACATAGCAGTCGAACCTCTATCATATCATGTCAATACCAATATCCAATAGCAAAAATAATCCATCAATAACTTTGATCATGCTCATCTATAGGAACCTATCACCAGTGGCAGCAATAGTTATACATCACGCTCATCAGAGGAACTAGTGGAAACAAAAAAAAAATACATCAATCTCATCATAGCGTCCTAGACTTAGCCTAATTGTCTGTCTCTCTAATTGAGAATGCTTCTAGTTGAAAAAATGTTGAGTGCTCTTTAACATCTGGTTTGACACTACAACACACCACAACAAAACTCGAGGCTATAACGTGGTGCATGCAGAGTAGAATACATATACATGGTGATAAATGCAAGTTGGTGCATGTCAAGTAGAATACGTGGTGGTGGTGATAAATGCAATATGGTGCATGGAAACCCAATATGTATTTATAAAATTGAAGAAATATAAACCCTTGGATAAAACTTTGAAGGAAATATTCCATTAGAATATCTTGTGATAAATGGTAGAAATATAAATCTTGGAAGTCTTGAAGAAACCTAAAACATTTGACATAAGTGTGGAGATCTGGAAAATTATGTTTTGAAAATAGCTAAACCTGCCATAAGTTCTCAAAACTTTTTGTCCAATAAAAAATTATGGAAAATATAAATTAAATCATTTTAAATTTAAAGTTTTATTAAAAGATTGGTTAAACTGCACGATATGAAAAAGTTCAAAGCAATTAATACACAATATTGATTGTTATATACTATGCCTTTTGAAAGAGGATGGCTTAGTTTCTATAACCTCAATTATTAGATCCATGTAGCTAGTGTACCGATCTCATGACCTTCCCTGCCTGCATTGATTTGAAGGAGCACCCAAATTCTCCCTCACATCCTACGCAAGTCTCTCAGCTTCCCTGGTCATTTTTCTCCTTATTTGGATGATATTGTTTTAGTGGTTGTCCCCACTCTTGGCTTCTTAACTTGTGGTTGCTCCACAACTTCTTGAGGTTCCTACTATGGAGCTAAAAAATCCTCTTCTGGTGGGATCTCAAGTTCCCTTCTAAGAGAGAAACAAATGACTTTCTCCTCATCAAATTTTAAATCCCTTCAGACAAATATCCTTATGATGAATGTAAAGTACACATATTAGTTGTGGGGAGTTCTTGTGTAACCCATAAATATCCACAATTTTTCAATTGATTCTATCTTCTTCCTTGATTATTTTAAGATATGGCAGTAAAAAGAGGCTCCAAAAATCCCAAAGTGTGACACAACCAAATTTCTCCTTTAGAAATCCTCCTTCGATGTAATCATGCCTAGAATCTAATGAGGATTCTCGTTCTAGAAATGGACTAGTTTCTTGCATGCCTCGATCCAAAAGTGTAGAGGTAGGCCTTGGTGATGCAACATTGCCCTCGATTCTCCCACAATGCTATGGTTCTTTCTCTTAGCCACTCCATTCTACTATGGTTTGTGGGGCTTTATCAACACTTGTCAAATGCCTTATTTTGCACATAAATTTTTAAATTCATTAGACAAGTACTCACGTGCATTATCACTGTTGAGAGCATTCACCTTCATGTCAATTTATTTCTCAACTAGTCCCTTGAATTCTATGAACTTGGAGAATGTCTCATCTTTCTTACACATAAATAAGATCCAACACTTATGTGAGAAGTCATCAATAAAAGTGACAAAATATTTGTGCCTAGTAGTGGAGGCTATCAAGAAAGGTCGACAAACATCAAAGTGGATCCTTTCAAGGACAGCATATGCTTTGTTTTCTCGATCATGGAATGTGGATTTTGTGTACTTTTCCAAAGTAAATCCCTTGCATACATCCTGCTGCTCAAGTGCTCCTTTAGGGAGGCTTGTGGCTATGTGTTGCATGATCTTCAGGGTGCCATGATGGAAATGGAAAAGTATTTTGTGTCAAAGTTCATCAACATCGTGACTCTGCAACTTCTCTTCCTTGTGGTTAATGCAACACAGTCTTCCACATCTAGCTTATATAGCTTCTCCAAAAGAACCTCGATCTTCTTCACATGTCCTGTGGCTAGGTGTCCCGGGAATTATTTTCCTTTCTTAAAGATCACATGATAATTAACCATGGTCTTCCAAAACTACAATAGAGATGACATTTTTATTTAGGACTAGAATGAGCATGACATCCTTGAACCTGAGCGGAGAGCTTGACTCCATCTAAAAGGTTATTTTACCAATATCAATCACATTACACCTTCTGTCGTCCACCCATATCAATGCTCATCTAGAATTTTTTTTCTTTCAGGTCATTGAAAAAGTTTCTACACCCTATCATGTGGAACGATGCACCTGATTCCAAGTACTGCATGCTCCCCATCACTGTGTTGTCCATGCATGCAATGAGGGTAAATTCAAGCTTGAATTGTGAACCTAAGGATTCACCTACTTCTCCACCTAAGGTATTCTTTCTTTCCGTCTTGTGTGGACACTTCGTGGCATAATGCCCAAATTCATGACACTGGAAGCATTTAATTTTGGACAAATATTTCTTCTTGGACCATTGATTGGATTTGGGTTTGGATTGATATTCCTTCCCTTTTCCCTTATTTTCCTTTATATCCAATGAAATTTCTTCTTCATCCTTTCCTTTGGATGAAGTCCCATCTCTGGTATTTCTCCTTATTTACTCCTCTACCAAATTAGACCATAAGCACTCCTAATTTAGTAGTTTCTCCCTCCTATTCATCGAATATTGATAGTTATTCCAAATATTGGGAAGGCCCAAAAGGGATAGGCTTACCAAGAAGTTTTCAGGTGCAATACCACCGAATGCACTAAGTTCATCACAACAGTATGTAAACTTGCTCAGATACTATGAAATTTTGTGATTCTTCTGCGTTTTAATACTTTGAAGTTTACCCTTGAGCACTAACTTCATATCGTCACTATTATTCTCAAACAATTATGTCAGTGATTTCCACATTGTGAATGGAGTTTCTTTTTTGTGGAGATTTGAAACAATGTGATCCTCTACTCCCTACAATATTATTCTCCATGCCTTAGCTACATCTTTCCTCCACTGAGAAAGGTTAAGGGAATCCTATTCTTGTGCTTTTGCAACATCTAACTTGATGTATTCTTGCAATCATATTTCATCTAATACTGCCTCCATGTGATCCTTCCATGCAAAAAAATTATAAATGCCTTCCAAGGCATTCTCTAGCTTTAGTCCGTTGAAGGCCATCTTCGAAGCTCTGAATAAATAGTGTTTCACTGAGCTCCAAAATTGAACCTATTGAGAACAGCTTTGAAATCATGCTTTAATGTGAATCCTACTCTTATACCATGTAGAAATTAATATGTATATTTTCAAATTATTAGGAAGTTCTAATCAAAATCACAGGACACAAGCCAACTCTACTGCTCTGTGGACATTGATTCATTGGAATTGTGGAATTGAAATGTTTAGTTAGGAAGCTATTGTTGGTTACATATTTGATTTTTACATCAATGTTTTCACTTCTTCCCTACACTAGACAGATTTCATCGAAATTGAAACAAATCTTTTTTTCATATTAGTTGCATTGTAGGTGTGTTCAGGTGACATCGATTTTTCAGCCTTGAAAACAAAACATAATTCAAGATCAGCTTTAAAATTTATCTCAATTAACCCAAGGAGCATTTGGAACATTAATGAAAACATCTAGAGGTCTAGGCTAGAGACATGTTCGAGCGTCATTAAACATTGGCGTTGTCATTGTTTTCCAGTGTTGCATATCGGGAGTGAAATCTCTTGCCATGAATAGAAGTGTATAGGATCGTTCTCCACTTAACTTTGGGTATATCAGACAACACTCCACACATGAAAGGTATATGGGAACACTCTCATTGAACAGTTACACAATAGACAACACTACTATAGACTACACTACCACGTACTGTCAAATATATTTTGGGAGTCCCCTATATGTTGCTATCCATCCATAGGTAACTGATTCTACTGCCTTGTATACTGTGATACAATGAACACAACATTCGGGGAGATTGGTTGTTGTACACTAAGTTCTTGGTTCACCAAGGTGTATATTCTAGTTCACGGTTGCTTGGTAAAGCTTTATGCCTAGTTACCCCTTTTTTGATTTATTTTTTGTTAACTTATAAAATTAATTGACCCCAGAACAACATCCTTCCTATGAAAATACTCTTTAGTAGATCTTAGGTTGACACTAATGGCAATAGTTGCGGAGTCCACCAATTAAGAAAACCCCTCTAATGGGAATCCCAGTCCTTTTCCTTATTTTGGAAATATTAGTGCTCCTTATATGGCAACGTTGTACCTTCCTAGATTTACCATTGGTTTTCCATTTTGGTTATTTTAGACCCCTATGGTTCCGAATGTCCAAAATGCTTCTCAACCAGGTTCTCGTCCACCTAAACAATATCAAACTCAAGTTGATCCTAAAGTTGATTCCTTTCCTTATTCGCTTGTTCAATCTTCTTCCTCTTCTTCCTCTTCGTCTGGTGAAATCATGCAAATTAGTAACCAGGTGGATAAGAAGAAGAAGGAAAGGAGGATTAAGAAGAATAAAAATAAGCAAAGGGACAACCAAGCAACCATTTTTATTGATCCAACTATTATGGAGAAACCTTCCAATCAACCCTACAAAGTTAAATACCCTCAAATACTTGGCAAGATTTAGGTTCTCTGTAGCTTGTTCCCATTACCCAGAATCTGTTGGCTTTTAACAGAGGAACTAGTTAACCATTACGGATACTTCCTAAGTTTCCTATTACTATGGGATGAAAAATCGTCTATGTCAGTGTGATGGTTTTCCAAGGCCCTTTGGATTTTAATTTACTCCTTGGCTGTGACTATGTTTATGTCATTGGAAATATTACATCTTCCCTCTTTTATGTCATATGTTTCCTGCATGAAGGAAGAATTGTAACCATAGATCAAATTTCATTTGTTGGTCCTAATTTGGCTCCCAATGAACCAACATCCCTAAATGGTCCTTATATGAAAGTGATATCTTCCCCACCATAGGTTAATTATGTGGCAACCTCTTCCATTCCTGCATCTACTAATGATCTAGTTGGTGATATAGTCCATCATGTACAGGGACAATGGAGCTTGATCTTTCCATTAGATACTTTGACATGTATCCTTTCTAGAGCATTGTTCTACCATCTGATGAGGACCTCGTAGAAGCCATGGCCTCTTATGGTCCATAATTAATGGTTCTCAGAGAAAAGTTCCTTTATTTGTGTCAAGCTCCTTAAATAATGAAACAAGGTCTCGGAGAAAAGTTACTTTACTTGTTTCAAGCTCATTAAAAAATGAAACGAGGTGTCATGAGCATGGTTATTTTCCTGTGTCAAGCTCGTTAAAAAGTGAAACAAATCCACTTCCAATTCGAGTCTTTGATTAGATCACGTAAATTCTAAGTCGAGTATTTCACTTGTTGTCGCAAGTGAACCTTCATTCCATTCACCTGTTAGTAACCAGTAGTCTAGTTAGGTGAATGAAATGAAGCTTGGGGGGCATGTACCTCAGATTGAGTCATTATGCTTGGGGCATGCAATCTTATATCAATCATATTTATTCTTTTCTTCAAGCTGATGTAAAAATACAACCAATCACAAGCATAGCTTGTCTCTGTTTCAAGATTGTGTAAAAATGAAACCAAATCGAAGTATAGTTTATTCTCATGTTTCAAGGTTGTGAAAAAATGAAACCATATTCAGGTATCCTCAAGTATAGCTTCCAATGTTTGAAGCTTGTGTAAAAACGAAACCATCCCCACTTTACTTCTTATGATTACCATTTTTATCAGCCCTGTTTTTGCTAGACGAGCCTTGGCTTTTTCATTGCATCATCACCATCTCTTTAGATGATCATACACTTTCACTTGGTTATTTTACCCTTGAATGGGTAACATATACAATGAGTGGTATTATTAGCTACCCTCTTGAACTTTAAATTTTTTGAGCAGTTCCATCATCACCGAAACCAGTTGCTATCATTTTATACCACTCCTTCCTCTAGGTGGAGTCCTCTTTCAACTCTTTTCAGACTCTTGAAATATGAAAAATTTGTACACCAATTTCCTTCTCAAACTCGTAAAAGTAAATGAAAATAAATTTACTCAGTATATGTTTAACCCTTTTCAGGACTAAGATAGACTACCTACAAAAAAGGAATACCTTAGTTGAATATGGCTAAGAGGTTCTCTTGAGTATTGTTTTCTACCTTTTCTGAATTAAGAGGCTATCTATGAAAAGGGACTTCTCGAGTTTTCCTTCTTCCTCTTTTTCAAAATATGTAAACGTGAAAAATACGTCAAGTGACCCCTCCATCAAACTCGTAAAGCTAAAACGACAAATGACTTGTCAGCATAACGGGACTGAGCTATTCCTTCGTAGGGCTCATTAAAAATACTAGGATGGATTCATCTGAACAATGAACTTATATGAGAAGCATATGTTATCCTCTTCAAGATTGAGATTAAAAATAAATAGGTATTCACTATAAATAGCGGGGTGGAAATGGGAGGAAACATATATCTTGTATTTTGTATAAGGAAGTATGTCGATCTTGAACATGAAAGTTATCTATATCTGATGTCGGGTTTGGCTTATATTCACTTTGTCACTTTCCTTATTGGGTTTAGGGAATCCATTTGCCTCTCACCTGATTATATCCTATTGTCACCATGACCTATGATCCTATTTTGAGTCAAATTCTCCCAAATTTTGGAATCGTGTTGTCGATATGTTCAACAGAAGTCCCATCTACAAATTCAAACCTGTTATACTCTATTTGAATTTTTCTTGAACAATCCCCAATTACTCTTGCTAACTCTACAAGATCCTATGTTTCGTGTCGTTTGCGTGGGAAACACTATGGCCCTCCTTTGAGGGATCAGTTTGCGTCCACTCCAACTCATTATATGGGAAGATGATTTAGGGACTCCCTTTCAATACCTTGGAGTTGTCATACCTCAATGGTAGGTTATTTGAATTTGATGAGAGGTTCACATCACTAGCCTTTGATCGAATGATTATGCTAGTGTTTGACTTCAAATAAATTATTCACACTTGTGGCTTGCGTTGTTGTACCTTGAGAGCCATCATCATCATTGGTGTTTTCTCTTGTGCATATTAATGATTTAAATCATTGACAAGTAATCAAGTGGTTTCTACCATTTTGGACCACAACCCATTTATTCACATGGTGAGATTCGTACTTTGGTTGGATTGAGAGAGAGATGAAAACCCTTGGTTTCATTGATAAATCCAAGTTGCGTGGAGTTATTAAGTATTCATGATTGTAAACATGATCCTTTATATACATATGGTTGTGTCCACGTCCTAGATCCATGTATTGTTAGATGCTTACACATTAAGCATACTTACATCAGAGATGTCAAATATATTGTATTATGTGTGATTTGCAGGTCTCCTCACAGTTGTTCTCTAAGTCCTTTCCTTCGCTTGTAAACCATTTCAGCCATCACTTCTTTTTATGACTTAATTCTTTAGGGGGCCTCTTTTATATAGTATTTTGTCGCACTCCCAGTATCATATCTTGAAGTGTCACATTTTGTGTCGTCAATGTGATAATTGTCGCAAAGTGATGAAATTTGTCGTAAACAATGTATTCAAAATGAAACATGTTTGGAACATCCCTAATGAAAAGGAGGAAAACTTTCCTTGAAAGCATTCTGAAGAGTTTGTAAAAAACCTTTTTTGGAAGACCAACACTACTTTTATAAGACAAATCTATGCTAGTAACATTTGGCATAACACATGACTAGTGTTATTATCACTACTTTTATTAGGGAAATCCGTGCTGGCCCTTTTCAAGCGATTTTCCCCAAAATGGAGGAGAATCTTCCCTTACTATAAAGCTCGAGAACCATGATACCGATTCGGGTAGATGAAGATTGGAACAAGACCTTCAATTCCTAGCCCTATATCCTCTTTTGATGGATCTCTCCCTTGAGACGTGGAACTCCTCCCTCTTTTCATGGATCCTCAACTCCCTCTCCTTCCCTATAAATGAATTTCCCAACATCCACTAATGGTTAGTTTTTGGTTCATTGGTTTCCATCCTTCTTTTGAATTTTTCCCAAATGTTGCCCATTTACAAAGGAGAAAAGGTGTTTTAAGGCTAAGGCTTGGACTTGGAATATCTCTTGAAGGAGGCTTCGAACATCAAGGCTTCATTGGTTGTAATGCTCCCTTTTTCATCTGGTAATAATAAAATATATGTTTTCTTTCCTTAAATGTGTCAATTATTTTCCAATTATTGTGATGCTCCTTGATCCCTTACATAATTTGTATTATAAAATCTTATTATTTGTATAGTTTTGTTGTCTCCACTTGATCTTTCTTGCAGGCACTCATATACACCAACAAAGAGGAGATCGTGAGCTTGGAAGCCAAAGAGTCAAGGTAAAAATCAATGGTATTAGCATCAGAGAGAGGTAGGAGATCTATCCTCCTTTGTATTTTCTAGAATGAATTAGGAAAGATTGCATGTATTAGTCTTTTGTAGTTGGTAGATCCTCCCATAGGACTAGAGGGATCGTTTCTATCCATAGAAATGATTGCCTTCACAGCAATGAATGGATTCTAGTATTTTACTTCATAATTCTTTCAGCTTCTAGTTTCCTTTGATAGAGGATATCTTCCTCATTTAACCAAAAAATGAGCTTAGAAGGTGATAGAATATTACAACAAAGTCCAGATAAAAATTTTAGTGATATTTCATGTTCAACCACTAAATTATAAAGTTTATGCTTTAGTGGTCATATAATGTATTATATACTTAGTACTAAGGACCATAGTAGCTTAGTTTTCTTAAATATGAATAGATTCCAACTCTTTTAATCCATAGCTCTTTAAAATTCTAATTTGCGTCAATAAAGGACATGTTCCCTATTAAACCAAAACTAGAGCTCGCATGGAATGTTCTAACACAAGCTAGATACAATTGTTTGTGATATTTCCTGTTCAACACTTAAATGAGAGTTATTTTTTTAAAGGTCATGGTGTGTATTATACTTGTTACTTTCTTCTTTTGTTAGGGGGAAATACATCGAACACTAGATTGCAAATAAAGTTGAAATCCAGAGAACCCCAAATTCCCAAGTAGTGAGAGAAAACCATGGACCCTATGTCACCAAGAAGAGTTGCATGCCAATGAATTTGTCCTATAAGCAACACATAATATCAACTATGTACCATCTGCTAGCATGATCTAGGAAAACTTCACTGGAATATACTTAGTGTGTTTGTATTATGAGCATTTAAATAAGTAGAGTGATTTCAACATTTAATAAAGTCACATGTCCTTTTCTCATTGTTGCATTATGCAATGTTTCTTCTTGACCATACATATATGTCTCTCATAGATATGTCATTTTATATGGATAAATTACACACATTGATATTTCTTCCCTTCTCCCTTATTTTCCTTTATATCCAATGAAATTTTTTCTTCATCCTCACCCTTGGATGAAGTCCCATCTCTGGTATTTCTCCTTATTTCCTCCTCTACCAAATCAGACCATAAGCACTCCCGATTTAGTAGTTTCTCTCTCCTATTCATTGAATCTTGATAGTTATGCCAAATATTGGGAAGGCCCAAGAGGGATGGGCTTACCAAGACCTTTTCAGGCACAATATCAACGAACACACTAAGTTCATCACAACACTATGTAAACTTGCTTAGATACTATGAAATTTTGTGATTCTTTTGTATCTTAATACTTTGAAGTTTATCCTTGAGAACCAAATTTGTAGGTTTTAACCCCGTACAGAAATTACCTGCATACGAATTCTAAAACACAGAAAATAAACAATGCAAGAGCATAACACATAAAACACATATACACAGAGATTTTCCCCTGGATCCCAAAACCGGGACTACCAGCTTGATTTTTCATTATGTTCCTTTCAATGTTATAATACATATTTATACATGCCGAAGCATCCAATACCATGGACCGAAAACCATTGTGTCCAAAAAAAATGTTCAAAAATCATGCACAAAACCATAGGTGGGTCTGCCCAACCCAACATAGGGTCCAAAACCAAAATGTTTAGGGGCGCTGCCCTGGACCCCATAAAGTGGGGTTATGGGTGCCCCTCAAACCCCCTGTTAACTACGTGGAAAGAATATAACACAACCCAAAAGACCTAACATTCTCCCACTTGTTGTTTTCTTTCCACAGGGGGCCACAAGAGAGCATAGTGATTTTTCCAGCCCTAAAATGCCCATTGTCTCTCTACACCAAGAGAACTTCTCAAAGCACACAGATTTTGTAAATGCATCTACAACATTCTTCAAAGTGTCCACCTTTACCAGTAACACATTTTCGTCTTCTATTATATCCCTCACAAAGTGATACTGAACATCAATGTGCTTTGTCTTTGAATGATATGTGGGGTTCTTTGCCAGAAAAGTTGCACTTTGGCTGTCACAGTCTATCCTTATAGCTTCCTGTACTAACCCCATACTTGAACACAATCTCTACAACCAAACCGCTTCCTTGCTTGCATGAGTGGCTGCCATGTATTCTGCCTCTGTAGTTGACAGTGCCACTACAGATCATTTCTTACTCATCCAACTGACTGCACCTCCAAATAGGTTAAACACTTACCCACTTGTAGATAATATTTGATCCAAATCTCCAGCCCAGTCTGCATCAACAAAGCCATGAATATCCAACACTCTGTCCAATCTTGGTCTTCCTTGGTAGCACAAACCATAATCACTAGTGCCACGCAAATACCTGAAAACCCACTTCACTGTTGTCCAATGCTCCTTCCTTGGTTTTGACATAAACCTACTCAATACTCCCACTGCATGTGCAATGTCTCATATAGTACAGACCATTGCATACATCAGGCTACCGACTACACTTGCATATGGAACACGACACATGTCCTCTTCCTCTTCTTGTGTCTTGGGACACTATTCAAAAGATAACCTCACACCTACAGGAATAGGAACCTTCACCGGTTTACTATCCTGTATATTAAACCTATGCAGTATTGTCTCGACATACTTCCTGTTGGGCGATTTAGTTGTCTGCTAAATCCCTGTCATTTAATTTATCAATCCGGGGAATCGTAAACTTAGAAGCAAACCAATATATATGGGACCTTAGATGAAACAGGTGTAAGAAGTTTGTTTAGAATGGAAATGCATATTACAAATCTAAACTATGAGATCTATTCTATGAAAGCATAAAAATAATGTTTGATCAATGGAATTATTTTACTTTAGAAGATGGAGAAGAGTCTCTTGTTCAAGAGTCCTGGTTGTCCTTCTACCATGTTTCTATAATAACATTGCCAAACACCTAAGAAAGCAGGAAAGAAAGCATGTAAATGAAAGCAAGTAAATATTGTTTCCAATTCAATTCTTAGCTTATGGAGAAGAGTCTCCTAACTTAGGAGGACTTGATCTCTAGATACTGAAAGGGAATCAATGTTCACATAAATGTAATCTAGGAAAGCATATGGAAAAGTAAATCTTATTTCAATTTAATCTAGCTCATGAAGAAGGGACTCCTAACTTAGGAGGTCCTGGTTTTCCTTCTCACATCAAAACTAGCTATTGAAAGGAGATCAACCTTCACACAACAAAACATGGCCACAACATGAATTCATACTAAAATTATCTACAAGTATTTACAGGAAAGAAATAAGATGAACATCATAATTAAGTTTAGTATATTCACAACATTACTTTACAACAAAGTGCACTTATCTTAGTATGGGGATCCTTCCATTCCTCAATGAGCACACATGAACAATTATCACACCTTAAGAATCAAACAACACTCATAACTCATGATTTGGAGAAAATGGTATTATTCATGTTGAATGAACATAAATCTAATGCTAATGAATAACTGATAATTGTTTTCTCTCCCTCCTCCTCCTTCATTACATGATTTGGAGGATGCTCCTCTTATTTATACATGAATTAGGGATATCTACTCAATAAATGTAGATCCCTTAAATATCTACTAGACCCACACTTGTCTCAACTTATCCCTAAATACTAGATACAAATCCCATGACACATCAAAATCTCCATGATCTTCCTCCTTGGAATATGGTCCACCTCTTGAGTTGAAATTCGAATTTGATCTTGGGAGGCCACATAAGGGTGCCTTGGAAGCTTCCAAATGATCTACACATGTCATCAAACTCAAGCCACTTTTAGGTATAAGCAAATACATGTTATTTCTCTAACTTTTAATCATAAATTCACTCTAAATACATGAAATTAATAACTTTGGAAAATGAGAATATAAACTCATATGGTAATGGAAATATAGGGTTATGTAATGATAATATGGTGAAATGAGATGACATAATGAGGATAAAAGGTGAAAATGGAGTGAAAATTAAGGTTAATTTGGAGGCCCAACATAGCCCCCAACTTAAGTTATTGCATGTCCTCATGCAATCTATTGCATTGATCATGATTTGATCTTTTGAATTGTCTTGCTTTTACATGAACTTTGGCTGATATCGATTTTTTAACTTCACGTAATTTTCTTTTTGACAACTTTGTTCCTTTTTGCAAAGTCTTCTCTCTTAAAAACATTTGCTTGCAACATATTATTTTGGTTGGTTCTTGTGTTACAACCAAAATTTGTTTAGTATTGGTTCTTGTGTAACAATACCTTCATTGTTTTTGTGTTGCATCAAAAGACTTTGAAAACATTTAATCGAGTGCAACATATTAGTTTGGTTGGTTCTTGTGTAACAACCAAAATTTGCTTAGTATTGGTTCTTCTGTAACAATAATTTCATTGTTCTTGTGTTGCATCAAAAGACTTTGAAAACATTTAATCAACCTTTCTTTCTTTGATCATTATTTGCAAAACATGTAACATTTGAATCATAATGCAATAGTAGTTGGTTGGAAAAAGTATGTTGGTTAGGATGATATGTGTAGAAAGGATATATATGACATATGGAAGGTGATAATGGAATATGGATGTGAATATGAACATGGTGAAACATTTTCCAAAAATTATAATTTTAGTATTAAAGGAATTGTATGATAAAAAGCTAGGAAAGAACATACCTTTACTTACCTGAGTGGACAAACTGTGTATATGTAGAAATGTGTAGCTTCTGCTGTTGAATCATGGAATGAAGAATACAAGAATGTGATATGTGTCTTGGTTGCATATATGATGGATGAAGTCGAGAATGTGGATCCTTTATTACTGCTACTGAATTTGTTCCAAAATAATCTGCTCCTGAATCATATAGTCTTCATCTCGTCCCATATCGTGGCACAATTCTTTCCATGTGAATGAATGTGTCGATGTCGAACATGGAAAGAAGTCATTGGATTACCGACCATTGATGAATGTCGTTAACCAATGCGAGGCAAACTCACCATTAATGTCAATGAGTGCCAAGGTACCCAAGTACATCTTGCGAAGTGCGAATGAATGAGCTGATGTCGAGCCACTTGCAAGATCCAACAAACAAGAGACATTAATGTATTCCCATTGTTCGTTGGCGAGAAGACTTGCCATTAGGGCATGCAAGCCTCAAGGTACTAATAATGACTCTAGTCTTTATCCCAGATAAGGTGCTGAGGTCGATGGGTCAAGACTTGTTGAAAGGTGGACCTTAAGGAATCCCACATCAGTCAACGCGAGTTCGTACAAATGATTGGTAGGACTATAGATACAAGATGTTATGGTCAAACAGTTTTTATGGCAAGAAAAGCAAGGCAACGTAGAGATATGGATGGTTTATTCATGAGGGAAAAAGATGAATTGAATGGTAGGCAAAAATGTATGCGACTGAGAAAAGTAGACATGTATGAAGTCATGATGGATATGGCAATGAATCAATGGACTTTAACATGGATGACTGATGAGGCTTTGAAAGAGAAGTGTGGGAAACAAATCATGACAACAAAACATTTCTCTGTAGCCACAAATGTCATGACATTTGCAATTAACTCCTTCAAGCTTCAATAACGAATGTGATTTCGAGAAAT
This sequence comes from Pinus tabuliformis, assembly GCA_031772625.1. NCBI lineage: Eukaryota > Viridiplantae > Streptophyta > Pinopsida > Pinales > Pinaceae > Pinus > Pinus tabuliformis. The sequence continues at coordinate 995,942,756 of CM062812.1, read as the reverse complement.
CACATCTTCATGGACTTGGATCATCGCGCAACCATCAAAGCTTAGTTTAAATCTTGCATGAAAATTGTTAGAGCTTTTTGAAGAACATAAAATACAAGTATAAATGCTAGCAACAAAATAAAATGAAATGAATTTTTTACCTGTTGCCTTTGTGCGCTAGTTCCTTACTCCAACAAGTCAAGTAGCATAAAATGTTTTCAGCTGTTCTGAAATGTCCATTTGCAATTTTTTTAATTATTTTTGAAATTTTTTATTTTTTAATTGTTTTTTTTTTTAATGGCTTTGATTTTTTTTTTTTTTTTTGGATGTTTATTTGTTTTTAAATTGATTTTTTTTTCATAATTTTTTTTTTTTTTAATTGTTTTGTGTTTTTTTTGTATTTTTTTTTAATTAACTTTTTTCTTTCTAAATCTAAAATTTTTATTGTTAAAATAAAATAAAATAAAAATAATAAAATCACAAATTTTGTGTTGATTTGACTTTTTTTTTATTGTTTTGATTTTTTTTTTTTTTTGGATTGTTATTAAAATAAAAATAAAAATAAAAAATTGCATTTTTTTTTAATTATTGTTTTTTTTTTAAACTAAAATAATTATTTATTAATCAAATCTACACATGAAAAAAAATGAAAATCTATAATGATCAAACTAAATTAATATTAACAATAAACTAAAAACTAACTCTAAATTGGAATAAAAGTAAAAGAAAATGAAGAGGGCCTTGCGGTGAAGAGTAAGTCATCTTCTTACAACAGCTGATATCTAGGTGGGTTTCATCTAAGGTCCCATATATATTGGTTTGCAATTAACTTAGAAGCAAACCAATATATATGGGACCTTAGATGAAACAGGTGTAAGAAGTTTGTTTAGAATGGAAATGCATATTACAAATCTAAACTATGAGATCTATTCTATGAAAGCATAAAAATAATGTTTGATCAATGGAATTATTTTACTTTAGAAGATGGAGAAGAGTCTCTTGTTCAAGAGTCCTGGTTGTCCTTCTACCATGTTTCTATAATAACATTGCCAAACACCTAAGAAAGCAGGAAAGAAAGCATGTAAATGAAAGCAAGTAAATATTGTTTCCAATTCAATTCTTAGCTTATGGAGAAGAGTCTCCTAACTTAGGAGGACTTGATCTCTAGATACTGAAAGGGAATCAATGTTCACATAAATGTAATCTAGGAAAGCATATGGAAAAGTAAATCTTATTTCAATTTAATCTAGCTCATGAAGAAGGGACTCCTAACTTAGGAGGTCCTGGTTTTCCTTCTCACATCAAAACTAGCTATTGAAAGGAGATCAACCTTCACACAACAAAACATGGCCACAACATGAATTCATACTAAAATTATCTACAAGTATTTACAAGAAAGAAATAAGATGAACATCATAATTAAGTTTAGTATATTCACAACATTACTTTACAACAAAGTGCACTTATCTTAGTATGGGGATCCTTCCATTCCTCAATGAGCACACATGAACAATTATCACACCTTAAGAATCAAACAACACTCATAACTCATGATTTGGAGAAAATGGTATTATTCATGTTGAATGAACATAAATCTAATGCTAATGAATAACTGATAATTGTTTTCTCTCCCTCCTCCTCCTTCATTACATGATTTGGAGGATGCTCCTCTTATTTATACATGAATTAGGGATATCTACTCAATAAATGTAGATCCCTTAAATATCTACTAGACCCATACTTGTCTCAACTTATCCCTAAATACTAGATACAAATCCCATGACACATCAAAATCTCCATGATCTTCCTCCTTGGAATATGGTCCACCTCTTGAGTTGAAATTCGAATTTGATCTTGGGAGGCCACATAAGGGTGCCTTGGAAGCTTCCAAATGATCTACACATGTCATCAAACTCAAGCCACTTTTAGGTATAAGCAAATACATGTTATTTCTCTAACTTTTAATCATAAATTCACTCTAAATACATGAAATTAATAACTTTGGAAAATGAGAATATAAACTCATATGGTAATGGAAATATAGGGTTATGTAATGATAATATGGTGAAATGAGAATGAGGATAAAAGGTGAAAATGGAGTGAAAATTAAGGTTAATTTGGAGGCCCAACATAGCCCCCAACTTAAGTTATTGCATGTCCTCATGCAATCTATTGCATTGATCATGATTTGATCTTTTGAATTGTCTTGCTTTTACATGAACTTTGGCTGATATCGATTTTTTAACTTCACGTAATTTTCTTTTTGACAACTTTGTTCCTTTTTGCAAAGTCTTCTCTCTTAAAAACATTTGCTTGCAACATATTATTTTGGTTGGTTCTTGTGTGACAACCAAAATTTGTTTAGTATTGGTTCTTGTGTAACAATACCTTCATTGTTTTTGTGTTGCATCAAAAGACTTTGAAAACATTTAATCGAGTGCAACATATTAGTTTGGTTGGTTCTTGTGTAACAACCAAAATTTGCTTAGTATTGGTTCTTCTGTAACAATACTTTCATTGTTTTTGTGTTGCATCAAAAGACTTTGAAAACATTTAATCAACCTTTCTTTCTTTGATCATTATTTGCAAAACATGTAACATTTGAATCATAATGCAATAGTAGTTGGTTGGAAAAAGTATGTTGGTTAGGATGATATGTGTAGAAAGGATATATATGACATATGGAAGGTGATAATGGAATATGGATGTGAATATGAACATGGTGAAACATTTTCCAAAAATTATAATTTTAGTATTAAAGGAATTGTATGATAAAAAGCTAGGAAAGAACATACCTTTACTTACCTGAGTGGACAAACTGTGTATATGTAGAAATGTGTAGCTTCTGCTGTTGAATCATGGAATGAAGAATACAAGAATGTGATATGTGTCTTGGTTGCATATATGATGGATGAAGTCGAGAATGTGGATCCTTTATTACTGCTACTGAATTTGTTCCAAAATAATCTGCTCCTGAATCATATAGTCTTCATCTCGTCCCATATCGTGGCACAATTCTTTCCATGTGAATGAATGTGTCGATGTCGAACATGGAAAGAAGTCATTGGATTACCGACCATTGATGAATGTCGTTAACCAATGCGAGGCAAACTCACCATTAATGTCAATGAGTGCCAAGGTACCCAAGTACATCTTGCGAAGTGCGAATGAATGAGCTGATGTCGAGCCACTTGCAAGATCCAACAAACAAGAGACATTAATGTATTCCCATTGTTCGTTGGCGAGAAGACTTGCCATTAGGGCATAGAAGCCTCAAGGTACTAATAATGACTCTAGTCTTTATCCCAGATAAGGTGCTGAGGTCGATGGGTCAAGACTTGTTGAAAGGTGGACCTTAAGGAATCCCACATCAGTCAACGCGAGTTCGTACAAATGATTGGTAGGACTATAGATACAAGATGTTATGGTCAAACAGTTTTTATGGCAAGAAAAGCAATGCAACGTAGAGATATGGATGGTTTATTCATGAGGGAAAAAGATGAATTGAATGGTAGGCAAAAATGTATGCGACTGAGAAAAGTAGACATGTATGAAGTCATGATGGATATGGCAATGAATCAATGGAATTTAACATGGATGACTGATGAGGCTTTGAAAGAGAAGTGTGGGAAACAAATCATGACAACAAAACATTTTTCTGTAGCCACAAATGTCATGACATTTGCAATTAACTCCTTCAAGCTTCAATAACGAATGTGATTTCGAGAAATCACATCTTCATGGACTTGGATTATCGCGCAACCGTCAAAGCTTAGTTTAAATCTTGCATGAAAATTGTTAGAGCTTTTTGAAGAACATAAAATACAAGTATAAATGCTAGCAACAAAATAAAATGAAATGAATTTTTTACCTGTTGCCTTTGTGCGCTAGTTCCTTACTCCAACAAGTCAAGTAGCATAAAATGTTTTCAGCTGTTCTGAAATGTCCATTTGCAATTTTTTTAATTATTTTTGAAATTTTTTATTTTTTAATTGTTTTTTTTTTTTAATGGCTTTGATTTTTTTTTTTTTTTTTTGGATGTTTATTTGTTTTTAAATTGTTTTTTTTTTCATAATTTTTTTTTTTTTTAATTGTTTTGTGTTTTTTTTGTATTTTTTTTTAATTAACTTTTTTCTTTCTAAATCTAAAATTTTTATTGTTAAAATAAAATAAAATAAAAATAATAAAATCACAAATTTTGTGTTGATTTGACTTTTTTTTTATTGTTTTGATTTTTTTTTTTTTTGGATTGTTATTAAAATAAAAATAAAAATAAAAAATTGCATTTTTTTTTAATTATTGTTTTTTTTTTTAACTAAAATAATTATTTATTAATCAAATCTACACATGAAAAAAAATGAAAATCTATAATGATCAAACTAAATTAATATTAACAATAAACTAAAAACTAACTCTAAATTGGAATAAAAGTAAAAGAAAATGAAGAGGGCCTTGCGGTGAAGAGTAAGTCATCTTCTTACAACAGCTGATATCTAGGTGGGTTTCATCTAAGGTCCCATATATATTGGTTTGCAATTAACTTAGAAGCAAACCAATATATATGGGACCTTAGATGAAACAGGTGTAAGAAGTTTGTTTAGAATGGAAATGCATATTACAAATCTAAACTATGAGATCTATTCTATGAAAGCATAAAAATAATGTTTGATCAATGGAATTATTTTACTTTAGAAGATGGAGAAGAGTCTCTTGTTCAAGAGTCCTGGTTGTCCTTCTACCATGTTTCTATAATAACATTGCCAAACACCTAAGAAAGCAGGAAATAAAGCATGTAAATGAAAGCAAGTAAATATTGTTTCCAATTCAATTCTTAGCTTATGGAGAAGAGTCTCCTAACTTAGGAGGACTTGATCTCTAGATACTGAAAGGGAATCAATGTTCACATAAATGTAATCTAGGAAAGCATATGGAAAAGTAAATCTTATTTCAATTTAATCTAGCTCATGAAGAAGGGACTCCTAACTTAGGAGGTCCTGGTTTTCCTTCTCACATCAAAACTAGCTATTGAAAGGAGATCAACCTTCACACAACAAAACATGGCCACAACATGAATTCATACTAAAATTATCTACAAGTATTTACAAGAAAGAAATAAGATGAACATCATAATTAAGTTTAGTATATTCACAACATTACTTTACAACAAAGTGCACTTATCTTAGTATGGGGATCCTTCCATTCCTCAATGAGAACACATGAACAATTATCACACCTTAAGAATCAAACAACACTCAAAACTCATGATTTGGAGAAAATGGTATTATTCATGTTGAATGAACATAAATCTAATGCTAATGAATAACTGATAATTGTTTTCTCTCCCTCCTCCTCCTTCATTACATGATTTGGAGGATGCTCCTCTTATTTATACATGAATTAGGGATATCTACTCAATAAATGTAGATCCCTTAAATATCTACTAGACCCATACTTGTCTCAACTTATCCCTAAATACTAGATACAAATCCCATGACACATCAAAATCTCCATGATCTTCCTCGGAATATGGTCCACCTCTTGAGTTGAAATTCGAATTTGATCTTGGGAGGCCACATAAGGGTGCCTTGGAAGCTTCCAAATGATCTACACATGTCATCAAACTCAAGCCACTTTTAGGTATAAGCAAATACATGTTATTTCTCTAACTTTTAATCATAAATTCACTCTAAATACATGAAATTAATAACTTTGGAAAATGAGAATATAAACTCATATGGTAATGGAAATATAGGGTTATGTAATGATAATATGGTGAAATGAGAATGAGGATAAAAGGTGAAAATGGAGTGAAAATTAAGGTTAATTTGGAGGCCCAACACTTCCTCTTTTCCTGATCTCTTTTAATTTCCATGCCCAAAATATAGTTTGTAGCACCAAGATCTTTCATGTCGAATTTGGAGGACAATTCAGTCTTCAAATCCTAGATAATTTCTTCGTCATTTCCAACCAGCGACATATCATCCAAATACAAGACCAGATAAATAACACGGTCACCAATTAATTTAAAATACACACAGTGATCTGCTTTTCTTCTGGTGAAGCCAAGTCCCCTTATAAATGTATCAAATTTTTGTTACCACATCCTTGGTGACTTTTTTAACCCATACAGAGACTTCTTTAACTTGCATACCAGTTCTTTCTTACCCTTCACCGCAAAGCCTTCAGGCTACTTCATGTAGATTTCCTCTTCTAGATCCCCATCAAGAAATGTTGTCTTCACATCCATATGTTCTACCTCAAAATCAAAAGCAACAACAATAGATAAAAGTAATCTAATAGAAGTTACCTTGGCAACAGGAGAAACAATATCACCAAAATCAATTCCCGACACTTGGGAATAACCTTTTGCTACCAACCGAGCTTTGTATTTCTCCACTTTTCCTTCTGCATTTGTCTTATTTTTGAACCCCCATTTGCTACCAATGGGTTTCCTTCCAACCAGCAACTCCACCAGATCCTAAGCCTCATTTTTGTCCAAAGATGCCATTTCATCAACCATGGCCTCTTTCCAAAGTTTTCCATCCTCTAAATCCACTGCTTCCTTCATAGTTCTAGGATCATCATCAGTAACAGATAAAGAAAAATTTGAATAGAAAGCAGATGGACTATACCTTTCTGGTTGCCTTCTTTCTCAAATTGATCTTTTCACAGCTGGAGTTTGTGGCTCTTCATCTTCTGATTCCTCCTCTATTGTAGAGTCTAATTCTTCCTCCTTAAGCTTGAACTCTATCTTCTCAACTTCCTTTGGTTGGAATTCATTTTTAATAACATCTTTTACCTCTTTGAACACCACATCTCGGCTGTACACAACCTTCCATGTGACTGGGTTCCAAAGCTTATAACCCTTTAAACCATCCTTATACCCAATAAATATGCACTTTTCAGATTTACTATCCAACTTGGTTCATTTCTCCTTTGGAACATGTACATATACATCACATCCCAATACCCTCAGATGTGAAAGAGAGGGTTTCTTACCAGTCCATACCTCTTGTGGATTCTTATCCTCCAACACTGATGAAGGTGACATGTTGACCAAGTAACATGCAATATCCACCGCCTCTACCCAGAATTCTTGTCCTAAGCTGGCACCACTGAGCATGCTTCTTGCCCTTTCCATCAACGTCTTATTCATTATTTCTACAACTCCATTTTGTTGAGGTGTATATGGAGTAGTATTCTATCATGATATACCACACCTCTTACAGAATTCTTCAAATTCCTTCCTGCAAAAATCTCCACCATTATCTGTCCTCAACACCTTTATCTTGATCTTTGTCTGATTTTCCACAAGAGCCTTAAATTCTTTAAACCTATCAAAGACTTCAGGTTTCTTCTTAAGGAAATATATCCATGTATTCCTTGAGAAGTCATCTATAAATGATACATAGTACACAAACTTACCCAGTGATGGAACCTTCACAGGTCCAAACACACCACTGTGCACAAGCTCTAATATATGTTTCGCCCTCTTACCACCAGAGGGGAAACTCACCCGATTCTGCTTCCCGTATACTCAATTTTCACAGAAATCAAAATCCAAAGAGATATTACTCATACCTTCTACCATACCGTTACCATGAAGTATTCGAAGGCCCTTCTCTACAATATGTCCAAGCCTTTGATGCCACAACATGGTCTTTTCTCCAGAGACCACTAGATTTTCTGCTCCACTTTTAGGAACCACGAAATTGTTGCACCCATCAACAATAGTACTACCTTGCAGCTTGTACAAGGTTCCAATTCGAACTCCTTGCATCAATACCAGTGCTCCTCAAACCATTTTGCAGGTATCCTTCTCGAACACTGTTTTTACACCTGCATCATCCAGCTTGCTTACAGAAATCATATTTCTGGCCAATGCAGAAATATGTAGAACACTAGGAAGTGTTCTAACCCTTCCACCTTGTAACTTCAACATTACTTTTCCATGACCAAGAATTATAGCCTCCTTTTCATCCCCCAAGAAGACATCACCACCATCATATTTCTCATACTCACAGAAGCACTCTCTATGGGGAGTGAAGTGAAAGGATGCACCTAAGTCAATCAACCATGCCTCATGATCTACATGTGTACTTGAAGAAGCCAAGTACACATCCCCACCTTCATCTGAGGTAGTTTTTGCCTCTACAGAAGTAGCCTCATTAGATCCCTTTCCTTTGTCAGGAGCTTTAGATTTACAGTCCCTTTTGAAGTGGCCTTCCTTTCCGCATTTCCGGCACACCACCTTTACAGGTTTTCCTGGAGATTTAGATCTCCCCCTAGATTTAGATCTCCCACTCAATGACTTATTTTTGTTTCTGTTCTAGGACCATCCTCGTACAGACAAGACATCACCATTTTGGCTCTCCATATTTTTCCATCTCATCTCCTCCATCAGCAAGGTTGAGACTATTTCATCAAACTGCAAGGTAGTTGCATTGCTACCTATTGCAATCACCAGACTATCTCATGAATCTGGTAGAGAACACAACAAACTGATGCACTTATCTTCATCTGAAATTTTAATATCAAAAAATGCTAACTGACTTACCACAGTACTAAATGCATTTAGATGCTCTATCACTTAGTCTCCATCTTTCATCCTCAGGTTATATAGCTTTTTTCGCAGGAATAGTTTATTCACTAGAGACTTAGATTGGTACAAAGTCCCTAAATTTTCCCACAAAGCCTTTGCCGTAGCCTCCTCTGATACATTCAGCAATATTGAATCTGAGACACACAATCGTATTGTGTTCTTTGCCTTCCGATCCAACTTCTTCCATTCTTCATTAGACACTCCCGTTGGTTTAGTACCTGGATCTACCGCAATCCACTGATCTTTATCCACCAACATATCCTCCATCTTGAGTTTCCACAACTCAAAACTCTAACCATTAAATTTATTGATCTCTATCTTTCCACTGCTCGCCATCTTCTTTCACCACCAAAATCGATCTCGCAGATCTCCCCCTGAATAGGGTCTACCACAGGCCCGAGCGAAACCCCTCACCAACAAAGGCATCCCCTTGAAGCCAAATCTGATTTGATACCAAATGTAGGTTTTAACCCCGTACAGAAATTACCTGTATACAAATTCTAAAACACACAAAATAAACAATGTGAGTGCATAACACATAAAACACATATACAGAGAGATTTTCCCTTGGATCCCAAAACTGGGACTACAAGTTTGATTTTTCATTATGTTCCTTTCAATGTTATAATACATATTTATACATGCCTAAGCATCCAATACGATCGACCGAAATCCATCACGTCCAATACCATGGACTGAAAACCATCACGTCCAAAAAACATGTGAAAAGATCATGCACAAAACCATAGGTGGGTCCACCCAAGCTAACATAGGGTCCAAAACCAAAATTTTCTGGGGCGCTTCCACCGACCCCATAAAGTGGCGTTACAGGTGCCCCTCAAACCCCCTGTTAACTATGTGGAAAGAATATAACAGAAACCAACAAACCCAAAAAACTTCCTGTTGTCACTATTATTCTCGAACAATTAGGTCAGTGGTTTCCACATTGTGAATGGAGTTTATTTGTTATGGAGATTTGAAACAATGTTATCCTCTACTCCCTCCAATATTATTCTCCTCACCTTAGCTACATCTTTCGTCCACTAAGAAAGGTTAAGGGAATCATATGCTTGTGCTTTTGCAAAATCTAACTTGTTGTATTCTTGCAATCAATTTTCATCCAATACTGCCTCCATGTGATCCTTCCATGCAAAAATGTTAGAGATGCCTTCCAAGGAATTCTCTAGCCTTAGTCAGGCCATCTTTGGAGGTCTGAATAAATTGTGTTTCACTGAGCTCCAAAATTGAACCTATTGAGAACAACTTTGAATTCATTCTTTAATGTGAATCCTACTCTTATACCATTTAGAAATTAATATGTATATTTTCAAATTACTAGGAAGTTCTAATTAAAGTCATAGGACACAAACCAACTCTACTTCTTTGTGGACATTAATTCATTGGAATTGTGGAATTGAAATATTTAGTTAGGAAGCTATTGTTGGTTACATATTTGATTTTTGCATCAATGTTTTCACTTCTTCCCTACACTAGATAGATTTCATCGAAATTGAAACGAGTCTTTTTTGCATATTAGTTGCATCATAGGTGTGTTGTTATGAAACTAGCTCAAGAAAAGATAGAAAAGATAGATCAATGCCTTAGAATTCAGCCTCTTCGAGGGGGCAACCTCCTTTACATTACATAAATGAACAATTCTTGGATGATACAAATGACAAAACCTCCTTTCTATATATAGGAGTCTAAGGAGTCACAATATAATCCAGTCGACCTAACAATAATAATATAAAGCCACAAAAATAACAATAGAGGGATTCTATGGGGCACAAAAATAACAATATGGGGGTAATAGGGGCACAACAATATAAATAAGGGGTATAACTACAATAGTAATGGGGTAATCACTAGTATTATAGGGACCCAACATGCCCCTCTCCTTCAAAAAAGTGTTGTCCTCAACGCTTGAGTAGTTCTAGATACTTCTGCATAAAATTCTCATCCTCCCATGTGGAATCTTCAGCGGATAAGTTCTTCCACTTGATAAGATACTCTGAAATTGATCGATTTCGTAGCTGTCAAGTTCTTGTTTCTGTGACTGCTTCCCATTCCAATATAATTTTTCCTTCCTCGTCAAGTTCTGGCAATATTTTTTGAATTGGGAGCTTGTCACCTATAACCTTCTTTAAACATGAAACATGGAAAACTGGGTGCAATCGAGAAGCTGCAGGAAGCTCCAATTTGTATGCCATAGTACCAATCTTTTGCAACACCTTGTACGGACCATAATACTTTGGTGATAATTTATTATCCTTCTTAGCTTGCTTTAGGGACATTTGCTTATATGGTTGTAGCCGTAGGAATACCCAATCACCTACATCAAAACTTCTTTCACTGCGATGTTGATCTGCCTGTTGTTTCATTCTATTTTGTGCCAACACGAGGTTATCCTTTAAGAGTTGGAGGACTTGTTGTTGATGTTCGATGTGATGTTCCACTGCCTGAACCTTAGAATTTTCTCTTAAATATGATGTGATGGATGGTGGTTGATACCCATAAAGTGCCATAAATGGGGTCATTTTTGTTGCTGTATGGAAGGAAGTGTTATACCACCATTCAGCCAGAGGCAACCATTTGACCCATTGTGTCTGTTTATCAGATACAAAGCAACGAAGATATCCTTCCAAACATTTGTTTACTATCTCAGTTTGCCCATCAGATTGAGGATGATAAGATGAGCTATGAGCTAACTGAGTACCAAGACAAGAAAATAATTCTGTCCAAAAATTTCCAGTGAAAATGGGATCTCTGTCACTTACAATAATCTTTGGGTTTCCATGTAGCTTTTGAACTGTTTCCATAAATGCAGTAGAAACTGTACTGGCTTTAAATGGATGTGATAATGCACAAAAGTGTGCATACTTGGTAAGTCTGTCAACTACCACCATGATGACACTCTTTTCCTCAGACTTGGGTAAACCTGTGATAAAATCCATTGAAACCTCCTCCCAACGTTGGCTTGGAATGGATAAAGGTTGTAATAGACCCGGTGTCTTAATTGTTTCAACTTTATTTTGCTGGCAAACCAAACATTCCGCCACAAACTTTTGAATATCTGATTTAAGGCCATCCCAAAAAAATTCCTTCTTAACCCTGTGGTAAGTTTTTAAAAATCCTGAGTGCCCTCCTAAGGGAGAAGTGTGCAATTCCATAAGAATCTTTTGTTTTAGCTGGGAATTCTTACAGAGGTATAAGCGATCTTTGTACCATAACGAATCATTTTGCCAGCTAAATGTATCAGAAGTACTGGAATCTTGTTGTAGCTTTCGAATAAGTGCCCACACTTCTTCGTCATTCTTCCATTCCTCCCTTGCTTCATTTATCCAATCTGGTTGGATAATAGAAATGGCACACAACAATGCTTCCACATCCTCATCCTTTCTTGAGAGTGCATCTGCCACCACATTTTGCTTCCCTTTTTTGTAGATGATTTCAAAGTCATAACCCAACATCTTTGTGACCCACTTTTGTTGCTCTTCAGAGGATAATCTTTGTTCTAAAAAGTATTTAAGGCTATCATGATCCGTTTTTACCTTGAAGTGTCTTCCCATTAGGTAGGGTCGCCATTTCTTAAGTGCATGGAGTATTGCCAACATTTCCTTCTCATAAATAGCTTTGCTTAAAAACTTTCCCTTGATTGGACGACTTTCAAAAGCAATGGGTCTTTCATCTTGCATTAGAACAGCACCAATTCCATTTCCTGAAGCATCACATTCCACAATAAAGGTTTTTGTGAAGTCCGGTGTAGCTAAGACCGGTGCTTGGCACATTGCCTCTTTAAGATGTTCAAAGGCCTTTGTTGCTTCCGGAGTCCATGAAAATGAATCTTTCTTCAATAATGTTGTTAGAGGTGCTGCTATTCTCCCATAATTCTTAACAAACTTGCGATAATACCCTGTCAACCCAAGAAATCCTCGCAGATGCTTTATGGATGTGGGGATTTTCCATTCCTTAATGGCTTTAATTTTGCTAGGGTCTACCTTAACTCCTTCATGAGATACAATATGACCCAAATATTCCACCTCCTGGACTCCAAAGAAACATTTGGATCTTTTTGCATATAATTGTTTCTCCTCCAATAGTTGTAGCACCCTGTCAACATGTTCAACATGATCCTTCCAAGACTTGTTGTAGATTAGTATATCATCAAAAAATACTAACACAAATTTTCTAAGGAATGGTTTGAAAATTGAATTCATCAAACCTTGAAATGTTGAAGGTGCATTGGTAAGGCCAAAAGGCATGACCAAAAATTCATAATGACCCTCATGAGTTCTAAATGCCATTTTCGGAATGTCTTCAATCTTCATTCTGATTTGATGATATCCCGAACGAAGATCCAACTTGGTGAAGTAAATTGATCCATGCAATTCATCCAGTAATTCATCAATAACAGGAATGGGGAACTTATCTTTAATAGTGAGCTTGTTGAGCTCCCTATAATCCGGACACATGCGCCATGATCCATCCTTCTTGTGCACCAATACTACTGGAGCTGAGAAAGAACTTTGACTTGGTTGAATTATACCAGCCTCTAGCATTTCTGCAACCATACGTTCAATTTCACTTTTTTGGGCATAGGGATATCTGTACGGCCTGATGTTTGGAGGAACACTTCCTGGAATCAGATGAATAGCATGATCATGATCACGCATAGGTGGGAGACCTTTGGGAGTCTCAAATACCTTGGAATGATTGTCCAGGACTTTTTGGAGATCTGGAGAAATAGATGATTCCAATGTGGAAACATCTAGCGAACATAATTGTGCAATTACACCTCTTTGCTCTTTTTTAAGAAGCTTAGTCATGCCATTAGAGCTGATTATCTTTCCTGGTTTCCCTGCAATACCCCTTAATTCAACTTCCTTTCCTTCCATAGAAAATTTGATGAAAAGTTCTTGAAAATTAAAAGCTATTGTACCCAAGGATTGTAGCCATTGGACTCCTAGTACAACATCAGCACCTCCCATTGGAATGGAAAGCATTGGGCTAGTCAATACATATTCTCCCATGGATAGCTTGATATTATGGCACTTTCCAGAGAAATTTATTGTTCCTCCATTTGCAATCATCACTTGACACTCTGGTGCTGGATATAGGAAGCAATTCAATTCTTTTGCTACCCTACAATGAATAAAATTGTGGGTGCTTCCTGAATCAATCAACACTATTACCTTTTTCTTCTTGATTTGTCCTTCTATCTTGATGGTTTGAGGAGTGGTAATTCCTGCCAATGCATTACAAGATATGGTCGGATTTATTTTTTCTTCATCTAGGCTTTGTTCCTGGAGTATATCTTCTTCTTTTGACCTTTCTTGCTCCTTTTCTTCTTCCTCTTCACAATCTATGTAGAATAATTTCTTCTCAGCACACTTATGACCTTTAGTGTATTTGCTATCACAACTGTAACAAAGCCCTTTTGCTCTTTTTTCTTCCAATTGTTGTGGTGTCAACCTTATAGGTTGTGGAAGACTAGGGGAAACAACACTTCCGTCTTTATAGTTGTGAGTGGTATGCTTCCTGGTTGCCATAATTTTGCTTTCCATTTTTCTTGCTAACCTGAATGCCTTCTCTAATGAATCAGGTTCCCAAAGGTGAACATCATGTTGGATATTATCCTTTAAAGACCCTATGAACACATCAATCCTATGCTCCTCTGGAATATCTTTTACCCTTATGTTCAATTTTTGGAACTCCTCAATGTGCTCCATTACTGAACCCTTTTGTTTGAGACTTATCAATTGGCTAAAAAAAGTGTTGCTTTTTGTATGTTCATAATGTGCTATCAATTCTTCCGTAAAAATTGCCCAAGTGATAAATTGTTTACGAGAGCAAAGCCATTGATACCATACAAACTGATTTGGTTCCAAATATACAGTTGCCATACGTACCTTTTGTGCGTTTTGCACATTATTGAGATCGAAGAATTGCTCCATCTGTAATATCCATGTGGCGGGATCCTTGCCATCAAACTTCCTCATATCGATTTTTGGAATATGGTGATTCTTCGATCCAACATTAGCGTCTATGGAATCATGATTAACATTTCTTTTGTTCTCATCATGAGTTTCCTTTACTACCTTTTCACCATTAGTGACCCTTTCTTGTAGCAACTTCTTCAATTCTTCAATGTCTGTCTTCAAATCTATCTTCAAATCTGCCATCGAATCATCCATCTTAGCTTCCATGCCCTTTATCTTAGATTCCACGCCATTTATCTTAGATTCCACGCCACTTATCTTAGCTTCTGTTAGCTTTTGTGAGCGTGACATTTGTTGCACTTGTTCTTGTAATTTTGATATATCATGTAGCATTTCTTCCTCTTCTTCATGAGTCATGCTAGAGATTTCAGGTTCCTTACTAGGTGTTTTCATTTTCTTTCCTCGGGGCATCAGTTACCGATAATAATGCTTTACTATGCCCTTTGAATTCTGTTAAACCAAGCTTACACAAAATTAAAAAAAAAAACTACACACCTTTTTTCACTTTATAGAAGCCTGATATTGAATCTGATGTATCTCTGTAATTTCGGATCATCCAGTTCTGAAATTTCTACCTGTAGTAGCCTTTTGTGTCCTCTTTCCAATGCCAAAAGTCTGAGCCAAATTGGATTCTCCAAGGAAGAGTTATGTGAAATCTCCCACAGTGACTTGCTTTTAGACTGGTTCAGTAGAGCAAACTTGTACGACGTTCCACGAGTCACTGTTTCAACCTTTGAATCTAAAACACACACACAAGAAACTACAATCCGTCCTCTTTCTGTACCTTCTTACGAAATTTCAATCTGATCCTCAGAGAGAACGTTATGACAATTTTCCCCAGGTCACCTGTTTTGAATGTAATTTAGGAGTCTGCAAAAAGACCAACCTCCTCAGATCATATCTCCGCAAATATCACGCGAAAAGCTCTAAAATTCAGACCAAAGGTTCAGCGCGATTTCTTCTCAAATGGGTTTTTTTGTGACTTCTGAAACATCACAGAAAAAAAATTATAGCGAAAATGCCACGATGACCTGTTTGGAGTAGCGAAATCCTAGAATCGAAAGCTCTGATACCAAATGTTATGAAACTAGCTCAAGAAAAGATAGAAAAGATAGATCAACGCCTTAGAATTTAGCCTCTTCGAGGGGGCAACCTTCTTTACATTACATAAATGAACAATTCTTGGATGATACAAATGACAAAACCTCCTTTCTATATATAGGAGTCTAAGGAGTCACAATATAATCCAGCCGACCTAACAATAATAATATAAAGCCACAAAAATAACAATAGAGGGATTCTATGGGGCACAGAAATAACAATATGGGGGTAATAGGGGCACAACAATATAAATAAGGGGTATAACTACAATAGTAATGGGGTAATCACTAGTGTTATAGGGACCCAACATGTGTTCAGGTGACACCAATTTTGCAGCCTTGAAAATGAAACATAATTCAAGATCAACTTTAAAATTTATCTCAATTAACCCAAGGAGAATTTGTAACATTAATGAAAACATGTAAAGGTCTAGGTTAGAGACATGTTCGAGCATCATTAAACATTGGAATTGTCGTTGTTTTTCAGTGTTGCATCCCGGGGGTGAAATGTTGTGCCACAAATAGAAGTGTATAGGATCATTCTCCACTTACCTTCGGGTATATCAGATGACGCTCCACACATGAAAGGTATATGGGAACACTCTCATCGAATAGTTACACATTAGACAACACTACTACAGACTACACTACCACGTACCATCAAATATATTTTGGGAGTCCCCTATAGGTTGCTATCCATCCATAGGTAACTGATTCTACTACCTTGTATACCGTGATACAATGAACACAACATTCAGGGAGATTGTTTGTTGTACATTAATTTCTTGGTTCGCCAAGATGTATATTCCAGTTCACGATTGATTGGTAAATATTTATGCCTAGTTACCCCTTTTTTGATTGATGTTTTTATTAATTTATAAAATTAATTGACCGCAGAACAACATCCTTCCTATCAAAATATTCCTTAGTAGATCTTAGGTTGACACTAATGGCAATAGTTGCCGAGTCCACCAATTAAGAAAACCCCTCTGATGGGAATCCTAGTCCTTTTCCTTCTTTTGAAAATATTAGTTCTCCTTATATGGCAACGTTGTCCCTTCCTAGATTTACCATTGGTTTTCCATTTTGGTTATTTTCGACCGCTATGGTTCTGAATGTCCAAAATTCTTCTTAATCGAGTTCTCCTCCACCTAAACAATATCAAACTCTAGTTGATCCTAAAGTTGACTCTTTTCCTTATTCGCTTGTTCAGTCTTCTTCCTCTTCATCTGGTGAAATTGTGTAAACTTGTACCTAGGTGGATAAGAAGAAGAAGAAAAGGAATATTAAGAACAATAAAAATAAGCAGAGGGACAGCCGAGGAACCATTGTTATTGATCCAACTAGTATGGAGAAACATTCCAATTAGACCTACAAAGCTAAATTCCCTTTCATTCTTTTTAAGGGTGATCACCTTCTTAGAGATTATCCTGGTATTCCCAAGGTATTGTAAGTGTGGTCTACTGGCTCACATCAACCTTCGTTATCAGCCTCTAGAGATGATGTTGGTGATAAACCCTCCACTAGTGGTTGTAAGGTCCATGGGAAAAGGGGTAAAGTAAAATTTCCTTGTAGGTTATGTGAAGGGAATCATCCTATTCACCTTTTTCCATATATGGATGAAGCCACAAAAGTGCTATAAAACCTTACAGCTTCTCAGCCTTGTCTTCCGATTGGTTATGAAAAGCTTTCCCCTGATCCTCCACTAGTTGATCAAGTGACTAATCAGAATTCATCTCAATTCAACCCACTCTCTTTGAATGTGAATCCCATGAGCCTGTTCCAAATCAACCATTGGTTTAGAAAACCATTGACTCAATTCCACCTTTAGTTCACCGTACCTTTCCCATAGGGAGTGAGCTTCATACCACTTAGGTTCTTCTTGTTTCTTCAGATTCTAATGAATTGGGGGGAAATCCTCCTGCTACCATTGTATAGGGGGGTGATCCTCCTGTTCCCATAATGTGAGGGTGGAATTTCTCCCATTCCCATGGCACCCCCTCTAGGTAGTATGGTAACTTCCTTCGATTGGAGTGGACTCACATGATATGGTCTTCCTTCTTACATGCCCTTTCAGATCACAATACATGCTTATGATATACTCATACCTGGAACAATCATAGATGAAGGCACATTTTCTAGTATTTTTTCCTCAAATACTTGGCAAGCTTTAGGTTGTCCGTAGCTTGTTCCCATTACCAAGAATCTGTTAGATTTTAACAGAGGAACCAGTCAACCATTAGGATGCTTCCTAAGTCTCCTATTACTATGGGATGAAAAATCATCTATATCGATGTGATGGTTTTCTAAGGCCCTTTGGATTTTAATTTACTCCTTGGTCGTGACTATGTTTATGTCATGGGAGATATTGCCTCTTCTCTCTTTTATGTCATATGTTTCCTGCATGAAGAAAGAATTGTAACCATTTGTTGGTCCTAATTTGGCTCCCAATGAACCAACATCCCTAAATTGATCCCGATTTAAACAGCAATGCAACAAATTACTGAGATAACCATATACACAAAGATGCAACAGAAAGAATACTTCATTTCATTACTGGAAAATATTGAAATATGCTTACAACCAGAAATGGAAATAAACCAGCTAGGGCGATGGTAGCTTATCTCTGAGAAGAGATGTGATGGCTACATGCCTCTGAACTGTTCCGAACTGTGTTACAATGAGGCTCGAAGGCCTATTTATTGTTATGAAACAATGGAAAACCCTTCACATCCCGAAACCTAACCCTAGAAGATGAAACGCCAAATTGTGGGCCCCGTTTGGGTAAATTGGTACATCAATCTCCCGGGGTCGTAACTTTGGCATACGATCTCCGTTTGACGCGTACGATAGCTCGTTAGAAAGATCTATCCGAGTACTACCACTTTGGGAGGCAACATGGGTGACATGGGTCCACCCATGTTGCCCCAGATTCCCCAAAAAACGTCGTTTAGGGCCTCAAAACGGCTCCGGAAGTTCAGGACTTGAAAAATTGCTAAAAATAGTAAACTGTGCTACAATTTAGGAAACTGAAAAAGCCGAAAGAGACAGTTGTGGGGGTCCAAATGGGATAGGTGGGTGGCCACCAACATCCACCTGGATCATTCCTCCCCCCTTAGGAAGCAATGCTCCCCATTGCGTTGAGTTCCTCCATCTGCTGAACTTGTCCTGCAATCTCTGATGTGTCCAGTGATGGTGGAAAGCATGGTCAACGATGGTCCACATTGAACATTTGGTGCAGGCGGAGCAATGGAGGAATGATGTGCTCCAAAGCATTGTTCCCCATAGCCTTGGTACTGCTGTAAGGACCATTTTCGAGTGGTCTGAGCTTCTGATGGGTTCTGGTAAGGCGTTCTTTCTGTCGATGTGACCAGACTTTGTCGCCCACCTGAAACTTGTGTGGTACCCCTGTGGGTGATGAGAAGTTGTTCCTGTGTCTTGTCATGACTGTATCCCTTTGCTGCTGCTGCTGCATGGAGGAACCCTTTGCAGGGGTCATGGATGTAGCAACGATCTTCCCCTTACTTTGGGAGTGAACCAGACAGATGAATTTCCTGGTCCGTGATATGAGCTTGCTGCCTTTCTTAGCAGCGATCAAAGATGTGGCAATAGGTGGGGCTACCTCCGGTATCCTGTATAATGAATTATTCAAAGAAATAATGACAGCACGAGGCCTAGACTCATACACAGCATGTCGCCTCCACAAGTATGGCTAGCCTAATAATACATCACAAACATCTAGAGGTGTAACATCACACAATACCTCGTCTGTGAAGGGTTTGATGCTGTAGGGAAGGCGGCACTGCTGACGAACTTTCAGATCTCGTCCTTCGTGAAGCCACCCGATACTGTACGGCTGTGGATGTGGTGTAGTCGGTAGGCCCAACCGCTTCACAACCTCTGCTGAAACAAGGTTCTTTTGGCTGCCACTGTCGATAATGAATTGTAGCGGCGAACCCTTCACCCACATCTGTGAGTGGAAAAGACGCTCCCCTTCCTCTGGATTTTCGGGCTCATCTTTCTGAATCTTGGCGGTGGCAACAGTGGCGTTGGGATCCGCATCAATGATCTGCTTCCCTTTTCCATTCCCCTTGTCAGGTTTTGGCTCAGGGTCGGAACATGCATCTGATTCAGAAGCCTTCAACTCAGCCACAAGCGATTGCTTGGTCCAACACTCACTTGTGTTATGAGTGGGACTCTTGTGGAACTCACACCACTTTCCTGTGTCCTTCTTCGGCTTCGTGGTGTTGTTCTTTTCTTGCGGCTTCGACGGGTTGTCTTGAGTCACCCCGCCTTGGCTTTATCCTTTGGGCTTCGGATTTGCAGATCCAAAGTCTTGCTTCTTTTGTTTGAACTTTTGCTCGATTTTGACAGCGTATCCGTATGCTGTGCCGAGTGAGGAGATGTTCAAGAACACCATCTCTTCCTGGATGTACTTGTGCAGGCAGCCACGGTATTTGAGTACCAGATGCAGCTCAGAATCTTTGATACCCAACTGTGTGCGAAGGGTATGAAAAATGTTTGTGAACTCCGGCACATCTTGGTCTCATCCCTGCCGCAGTGTGGTCCATTTGATGTATTTGTCCTCATAGCTTCCGACAGGGTAGTACTGCTCTTTGATGGCATCTCGGAAGTCATTCCAAGTGGGTGCGGCTGAAAATAGTGAGCTTGTGCTTCCATCCTTCTGTTCGCAGTAGGTTTCCCACCAGTCCTTGACGTGGGGGGCTGCTTTGAGAAGAGTGAAAACAATCTTTTCCCGACTTGAAAATTCATGAACAGAAAAATACCCATCTAGCAGATTTAACCATTTATCTACAGCATCTGCATCTATTTGACCCTCGAATATGGGGATTTCAAAATTTACTTGTACCTTAAACGGCGTGGGGTTTCCAGAGTCGTTGTTGGAAGCTGATGCATCACCTCTGGGTAGCCGCTAAAAGATCTGCGCAAAGCTATCCATCATCGCGTTCCTTTGCCGCTCGAGCGCTTCTTCGAGCAAGATTTTGATAGGATCTCCTGCCCCCTCGTCTTTCTTCTCATCCGCCATGGGAGGTCGTCGGGATTTGTGAGGCTAGTCTTGCAAAGGTTCGACCAGTTCAAGCCATAACTCCTTATATCCCGACCTTGTTGGGGACATGCAAAGAAAAACAGAGAAAAAGCAGACCGCTCTGATACCACTGATCCAGATTTAAACAAGAACGCAACAAATTACAGAGATAACCATATACACAAAGATGCAGCAGAAATAATTCTTCATTTCATTACTGGAAAATACTGAAATATGCTTACAACCAGAAATGGAAATAAACCAGCTAGGGCGATGGTAGCTTATCTCTGAGAAGAGATGTGGTGGCTACATGCCTCTGAACTGTTCCGAACTGTGTTACAATGAGGCTCAAAGGCCTATTTATTGTTGAGAAACAATGGAAAACCCTTCACATCCTGAAACCTGACCCTAGAAGATGAAACGCCAAATTGTGGGCCCCGTTTGGGTAAATTGGTACATCAATTTCCCGGGGTCATAACTTTGGCATACGATCTCCGTTTGACGCGTACGATAGCTCGTTAGAAAGATATATCCGAGTACTACCACATTGGGAGGCAACATGGATCCATGGACCCATGTTGCCCCAGATTCCCAAAAAAACGTCGTTTAGGGCCTCACAACGGCTCCAGAAGTTCAGGACCTGAAAAACTGCTAAAAATAGTAAATTGTGCTACAATTTAGGAAACTGAAAAAGCCGAAAGAGACAGTTGTGGGGGTCCAAATGGGATAGGTGGGTGGCCACCAACATCCACCTGGATCATAAATGGTCCTTATATGCAAGTGATATCTTCCCCACCACAGGTTAATTATGTGACAACTTGTTCCATTCCTGCATCTACTGATGATCTAGTTAGTGATATAGTCCATCATGTACTAGGGCAATCGAGCTTGATCTTTCCATTAGATCCTTTGACATGTGTCCCTTCTAGAGCATTGTTATACTATCCGATGAGAACCTCTTGGAAGCCATGGCCTCTTATGGTCCATAATTAATGGTTCTCAGCAAAAAGTTCCTTTATTTGTGTAAAGCTCCTTAAAAATGAATCAAAATGATAGAGCATAGCTCCTTGTCTTGTGTTAAGCTCCTTAAAAAATGAAACAAGGTATTGGAGCAATGTTCCTTTATTTGTTTCAAGCTCATTAAAAAATGAAATGAGGTGTCATTAGCATGGTTATTTTCCCATGTCAAGCTCATTAGAAACTGAGACAAATCCCCTTCCAATTCGATTCTTTGATTAGATCACGTAAATTCTGAGTCGAGTCTTTCACTTGATGTCACAAGTGAACCTTCATTCCATTCACCTGTTAGTAATTAGTAGTTTACTTAGGTGGATGAAATGAAGCTTGGGGGGCATGTACCTCGGATTGAGTCATTATTCTCGGGGCATGCAATCTTATATCAAGCATATTTCTTCTTTTGTTCAAGCAGATGTAAAAATAAAACCAATCTCAAGCATAGTTTGTCTCTATTTCAAGGTTGTGTAAAAATTAAACCAAATTGAAGCATAGTTTATTCTCATGTTTCAAGGTTGTGAAAAAATGAAACCATATTCAAGTATCCTCAAGTATAGCTTCCAATGTTTGAAGCTTGTGTAAAAATGAAACCATACCCACTTTACCTCTCATGATTACCATTTTTATCAGCCCCATTTTTGTTAGACAAGCCTTGGCTTTTTCATTGCATCATCACGATCTCTTTAGATGATCATACACCTTCACTTGGTTATTTTACCCTTGAATGGGTAACATAAACAATGAGTGGTCTTATTAGCCAACCTCTTGACCTTTAAATGTTTTGAGCAGTTCCATCATCATCAAAACTAGTTGCTATCCTTTAATACCACACCTTCCTCTAGGTGGAGTCCTCTTTTAGCTCTTTTCAGACTCTCGAAATATGAATAGATTGTTTACCACTTTCCTTTTCGAGCTCGTAAAAATAAATGAACAGACGTTTAATCAGTATAAGTTTAACCCTTTTCCGGACTGAGATAGACTACCTACAAAAAAGGAATACCTTAGTCAAACATGGCTAAGAGGTTCTCTTGAGTATTGTTTTCTACCTTTTCCGACTTAAGAGGCTATCTACGAAAAGGAACTTCTCGAGTTTTATTTTTTCCTCTTTTTCAAAATCTGTAAACACGAAAAATACGTCAAGTGACCCATCCATCAATCTCATAAAACTAAAACGACGAATGACTTGTCAGCATGATGAGACTGAGCTACTCCTACCTAGGGCTTGTTAAAAATACTACGATGGATTCATCTAAAAGGATGAACTTATATGAGAAGCATATGCTATCCTATTCAAGATTGACATTAAAAATAAAGAGGTATTCACTATAAATAGTGGGGGGTGAAATGGAAGGAAACATATATCCTGTATTTTGTATAAGGAAGTATGTTGATCTTGAACATGACACTTATCTATATCTGATGTCGGGTTTGGCTTATCCTCACTTTGTCACTTTCCTTATTGGGTTTAGGGAATCCATTTTCCTCTCATATAATTATATGTTATTGTCACCATGACCTCTGATCCTATTTTGAGTCAAATTCTCTCAAATTTTGGAATTGTGTCGCAGATATGTTCAGGAGAAGTCCCATCTACAAATTCAAACCTGTTATGCTCTGTTTGACTTTTTCTTGAACAATCCCCAATTACTCTTGCTAACTCTGCAAAATCCTATGTTTCGTGTCATTTGTGTGGGAAACACTATGGCCCTCCTTTGAGGGATCACTTTGTGTCGAATCCAACTCATTATCTGGGAAGATGATTTTGGAACTCCCTTTCATTACCTTGGAGTTGTCATACCTCAATGGAAGGTTCTTCAAATTTGATGAGAGGTTCACATCACTAGCCTTCGATCGAATAATTATGCTAGTGTTTGACTTCAAATAAATTATTCACAATTGTGGCTTGCGTTTTTGTACCTTGAGAGCCATCGTCATCATTGGTGTTTTCTCTTGTGCATATTAACGATTTAAATCATTGAAAAGTAATTAGACGGTTTCTACCATTTTGGACCACAACCCAATTATTCACAGGGTGAGATTTGTACTTTGGTTGGATTGAGAGAGAGATGAAGACCCTTGGTTTCATTGATAAATATAAGTTGTGTGGAGTTATTAAGTATTCATGATTGTAAACACGATCCTTTATATACAGATGGTTGTCTCCACATCCCGGATCCATGTATTATTTGATGCTTACACATTAAGCATACTTACATCATAGATCGTGAGGAGAATGTGAGCTTGGAAGCCAAAGAGTCAAGGTTGAAATCAAGGGTATTAGCATCAGAGAGAGATAGCAGATCTATCCTCCTTTTTATTTTCTAGAATGAATAGAAAAGATTGCATGCATTTGTCTTTTGTAGTTGCTAGATCCTCCCATAGGACTAGAAGGATCATTTCTGTCCACAGAAAGGATTGCCTTCACAACAATGAATGGATTCTAGTATTTTACTTCATAATTCTTTCAACTTCTAGTTTCCTTTGATGGAGGATATCTTCCTCATTTAAGCAAAAATTTAGCTTAGAAGGTGATAGAATATTACAACAAAGTCCAGATAATTTTTTTAGTGATATTTCAGATTCAACCATTAAATTATATAGTTTATGCTTTAGTGGTCATATAATGTATTATGCTTAGTACCGAGGACCATAGTAGCTTAGTTTTCTTAAGTATGAATATATTCCAAATCTTTTAATCCATAGTTGTTTAAACTTCTAATTTGCCTCAATGCAGGACATGTTCCCTATTCAACCAAAACTAGAGCTCAGATGGAATGTTCTAACACAAGCTAGATACAATTGTTTGTGATATTTCCTATTCAACCCTTAGATGAGAGTTATTTTTTTAAAGGTCATGGTGTGTATTATACTTGTTACTATATTATTTTGTTAGGGGAAATACATCGACACTAGATTGCAAATAAAGTTGAAATCCAAAGAACCCCAAATTCCCAAGTAGTGAGAGAAAACCGTGGACCCCATGTCAGCAAGAAGAGTTGCATGCCAATGAATTTGTCCTATAAGCAACACATAATATCAGCTATGCACCATCTGCTAGCATGATCTATAAAAACTACACTGGAATATACTTAGTGTGTTTGTATTATGAGCATTTAAATAAGTGATTTCAACATTTAATAAAGTCACATGTCCTTTTTTCATTGCTGCATTATGCAATGTTTCTTCTCGACCATAGATATCTCTCTCATAGATATGTCATTCTATATGGATAAATTACACACATTGAATAACACATCATATGTATTTCCTTTCTCTACAAGTGTTCTACATATGTGCAAGCGCAAGTTTGATATGGAAATGATTCCAAGCTACACAATTAGCATCTAGGAGGTCAAATTCCTACCTAAGAATTGAGATTTGAAAGAGGACCCAAGTCACC
This sequence comes from Pinus tabuliformis, assembly GCA_031772625.1. Classification (NCBI taxonomy): domain Eukaryota; kingdom Viridiplantae; phylum Streptophyta; class Pinopsida; order Pinales; family Pinaceae; genus Pinus; species Pinus tabuliformis. Next base: position 995,917,615 of record CM062812.1, on the reverse strand, counting down.
AAGAATATTTGCATACTAACAAAGTTGTCCTTGAAGAAACACTGAATGTAAATCTGGTACCAACCACCAACATGACCTAGAAAAATTGCACTGGAAGATACTAAGTACTTTTGAGTTATGATCGTTTATGAAGTGATTTAGTCATTTAATTCACATTTCTTTTCTTTATGGCTACATTGCCCAGTGGCACTAGTCCACCCTACATCTCTCTCTCATGGATATATCATTGTGTATTGTTAAGTAAACATTGAATACTATATCAAATGTCCCTCCTCTCATTACAAGCATTCTGCATATGTGCATGTGCAACTTTAATATGGTATTGATGCCAATTTACAAAATGAGCATCTGTCACATAGCTCCTTTCTCGAGTGTTGATCATAAATTTTTAATACAAGTCTCTTTTGTCTAGCACATTCGCTTAAGTGGTATTTTGTAACATTTTTTTACCACAACATCCTTTATATATTCCAAAGTTAACTAGACGTTCACTTGGCTTATATGTTTTGGGCTTCTTTGGAAATAATATTATTCTATTAGACAATAAGAAAATTCCTTAGCAGTTAGTAGGAATGTCAAATTAAGTCAGTTCCATGGCTTGGGATGTTGTGGGGGCTTCTTTAATTCATTTCAATCATATTGCATTAGGGTGTCTTAATCTAAAACAACCAAAAAAGACTTATGTATCATAGTAGGACATTTCCGTCCTAGTGCTTAATGTGAAATAGCCAAAAAAGACTTATGTTGTATGGAAATGTTACAGGGAAAAGTGTCTATATAGAACTGCTCTATCCCACTAAGGTGTGACAGATCCCTTAGAAACAAACAGAGAAAAGCTACTTTTGTATTTACTTTATGAATTATAGATAGAGAGGAATAGAAAGAACCAACCTCTGTCTTCCGCTAATCCTTTGATCCGATCCCTCTCTTCTTTGATAGTCTCCAGCTACCTGCTCCCTAGCACGCCCAGCTTCACAAAGTACCTGTAAGATCACAAAAGCATAGCACTATACAAAGACATGGATCTATATTCATAAACAACTTAGGATAAAATTTAAATTGACCATACAAATGTAACAAACATCAATGGTACAAAAGCATGGAGGAAAACTCAAATAGATTTTATTGATAAACAAGAAAAGATCCAGGAGGAGTTACAACCAGTGGTTCCGACCCAGCATCATCCTCCCAGCAAAGAAGCCCCTATTCACCTCAAACAAAGCATAGATCACCCAACAATCTGATGTTTGTCTCTAGAAACCAACAACAATTCCTTACAATATGCAAAATTCCAGCCTCTGGATCTCTGGGATGAGGGATCCATATATAGATATCTGTAAGGGGGATGAGTCAGCTTGTGATTTGATTAGTGTCTTCTCTCTGTCAGTTCTTGCTTCCACTTGGAGACTGAGGGCCTCTTACTCATCCTTGGTCGAATTTAGTGAGGCAAGTGTCACATGAGAAGATTCTGGAAGCTTCCATTGCCTCTCCACCTCGCGGAATGACACTGCCATTTGTCATTTCTCACCCATCGCACCCCACAAAAGGGAGTTTTGAAATGCAACGGACCCTCACAGTGCATTTGGGTGAGATGCAACACACCTAGCCAGTGGAGCAGCTGCAATGATCCTGTTTTGATCAATTCTGAGTAGTTTCTGGTGGAGAACTTCTGGGAGAAGCTGTAATCTGTTGACCTTGTTCCTTTAGGAGTTAGAACAACACTTTTAGGGACTTAGGAGCCCTTGATTTATGGACACTTCATGCTTGGAGTTGTAGGGAACAAAAATGTTTATAACAATTGCCCCCTAAAGTATGAAGCCGTTAACCTTCTGGTGTCGGGTGAAATGCTTTATTATGAGGATCCGAAGTTCTTTCAATGCTGGGAGGAGACCTGTAATAAGATACAATACAATACATTATCTTCATAATATTTTTATGATCTAGCTGAGGCGGGCATTCCCATGCTCAGCTTTATAAATTCATTTTCATGTACATAGGACAGACAACCGTCTGAGTGTAGACTGATGATTCTGATAGAGCCAACATCCTTTTGGTAGGATGATTATCTATGCTGCAATGCTGTACATTTAATGTTTTTATTTCCCTGAATATATATCGCAGCCCGGATGGATGAAACTAGATCCGGGGTCTTCAATCTCGTCTGATATTCACTCAAAGTACAAGTCGATCCATGTGAGAAATGTTCTGAAGTCGAACATGGAAATACATCGCTTGATTACCAGTCAATGATGTAAACTGTTAACAAGCGCGAGAGGAATCACTGATAATGATAATGACCCTCAAGGTACTGCAGTACAATTCACGTGGTGTGAATAAAGGACTTGGAATCAAACACCACACAAAATCTTTCGGTCGAAGGCCATTGATGTATACCTGTCGCCAGAAGTGAGAAACTTGCCATTGAGTTATGCAAGCTTCAAAGTACTGAATGGGGTGTTCCTAGATCAACTTCTTGGATAATGAGCTGATGTCGACAAGAAGTGATCCGTCACAAGAGGGCCTTAATGAATCCCACATCAATGACATGGAACAGAGCAAATGATTTTGATGGAGGTGAAAACGATCTGGTGATATAAGGTTCAGGGTGGCGGTCATGAAAGAATGGAGTACAATGTATGGTAGTGGGTGAGACATAGGTGACTTCTCTGGATGACTTCTCTTGAACATATCAGTGACACTGATGTGATGGATTGGTAGCATTAACCCCAAATGTGGATGGTATGGCGTGACCATGGCGGTGTGACCGGTGAATGAAACAACCCAACCTGACTCGGACACGGAGCGGAAGTTTCATGTTCAAGAGCGACTTGCTACCAACAAAGTTTCTTTGAGTTTTCTTCCCAATTTTTCCCCAGTCATTGCTGACCAGTACCTCTTTATTTTTGTCAAGCTTGAGGAGGATAACATATGCTTGTTCTATAATTTTCCCTTCAGGCAAACCCATCGCTATGTTTTAATGAGCCTAGCGATAGTGAAACTCGTTCTCGTCTAAAGACAAGTTTGTCGCTATTAATATTTTTAACGAGTTTAACGACAAAGATAACTCGGTCCTTTTCAATTTTAGAGAGTCTGAAAAGGAATGTAAAGGTAACTCCAAAATTCCTTTTTCGTCATCTAATCCCTTAAGTCTGAAAAAGTATAAAACAATACAGAAGGGATGAATTTTTGATAGTTTTAACGAGCCGAACAAAACAAGCGCTAGATATTTTTGTGTAATAATCCCTCAGGTCCAAAAAGATTAAAATCTAGATGAGGGATAGCACTTCCTGTCCCTTTAACGAGCTGGAGAGGCCAATGGCTCGGCAATCTTTTCATATTTTACGAGTTAGTTGAAAAGAGCTTAAAGGAGACTCGTCTTTTGAGGAACGAGTGATAAAACAGGTAGCAGCTGATTCGAGGTAAGGTTTGGAATTCTCCAATCACGGCAGTGTCACAAGGATGGCTAGTGAAATCACTCTTCGTATCTATTCCTCAAAATGGGTAAACAATCAAATGGAGGTGAATGATCAGCCAATGAAAAAGTGGAGGTGACGGTGCAAACACGACCAAGGCTTTAATGGCTGAAGTACTACATTCACGATGGTTATTTACCAGGGAATAGTTCATTTTTTAATGAGCTTAAACGCGGGTGGAAACATTTGCTCATGTCTTATGTTTATTTTTTAACGAGCTTGAACTATGTGCTAAAACTGCTCGATGCAGGTTTATTTTTTAATGAGCTTGAACCTTGTGGTAACACTGCTCGATTAGATGGTCCTATTTTGATTTTACCATAAATAGCTTCGTTCTTTCAAAGATCGTACTGTATTTTCAACTGCTTCATCAAACTAGTCAGAAATGAACAATATAGGCTTGAAAACGAGTTAGAACACTAATATTTTACTTTGAACTATGTAAAAAGTAATGAAAAAGTGTTTTTACCTCTCATTTTACCATTTCATTTGAACTTTGGTTTGTTCGAGCTTTGGAGGTGCTTTTCCCCCTTGATTTTCATCAGCTGATTTCGGGAGATTCTGTGGACAATTCTCGGCACCGTCTGGACCAGGTAGGAGCTAAACGTGAACTCTTTCATTTCATGGTTTCCATTTTGCATTTTGAGCTTGATTCCTAGCTTTTCTGAGTCCCTGGGGTTTGAAGAACTCGTTCTGCCATCAACGCATCCTCAGTGTGTCGAAAACTGCATTGAATGTTGGCCTGTCTAAAGGCTATCCGACATTCAACGCACCTAGCACACTGCTGCAGGTGCGTTGGGTGCAAAAAGGGAATTTGATGCACAATTTTTGATAGAAATTTTACCTGTTTCTTACCAAAATCAGGATCTAATTCCTGTCTTGTTTGTTTTTCAGAGATCCTTGGAGTAAGATGACCATTACATGGCGAGAACGCGAGCATGAAGAAGAGGACATGCTTGCCCTACATGATCCAGTTACAATGAACGCACTGCGGAACTGTGGCTTGCTGAAGTTCTTCCACATTTCTAGCATGAGACAGCAGATCAACTTACTGCAGTATTTGCTCGATGCTTGGGATCCTACCAATTAGGTTTTCCAAATCAGGGGAAAATCTATCCCCTTGACTGTGGTAGACATCTATTTCTTGACTGGTTTGTCGAGGCGGGGTGCCCCCATCTCTTTGTCAGGTTCGGCCCGAGTAGGCGACTCTGTGAGAGATTATGTTTTCCAGTACTGCAGAGAAGGATCTCAGTCGAGCAAAGACGGCAAGATCATCATTCGTGATGTCGCTGATAGGTCCCTTAGGACTATTCTGTTTACTTTTTGTAGGATGGCCGGTGGTGCGGCTCTTCATGTAGCCAACCGATCTTACATGCAGCATGCCTTGGAATGCCTCCAACCGAAGGTGTTCAACTGGTGCGACGCAGTACTTCTTGTGATGAAAGAACAGTTGACCAAGATAAAGAGCAGGAGGTTGAAGAACTTTGGGTATGGTTCTATTTTGACCGCCTTTGCTTTGGAGAAGATACCACTGATGCAGCCACAGTACATTGCACTCGATTTACCTTCTCCTACTGAACCACGTATGCAGAGATGGGTTGACCATATGTCTAGGCATGCTGGCCAGTCTCAGATTTCATTTTCTGATACCTTCTTCTGGTGGTTTGATCGTCAGGAGATGGTTTATTCTGAGTATCCATACGCTGGCATGGACTTCCGGGGTGATCCAGATTTAGTACTGCCGGATGGCGAGCAGTGGGGCGCCATTGGTAAAATCTTTGACCATATTCCTGTTTATTGTTTTTTGTTTATAATGTCCTTGTGCTTTATTCTATCAAGACTTTAATCAAACTCATGTGTACATGCAGATGTTGGTCCTGTTCGTCCAGTAGTTCGCCTGAGAGTACCGGCTGCTGCCCCAGCAGGAGAGGCCATTGGAAGGGCTATCCTTCGCGACCTCGACGTGGCTGAGACTCTCACAACATTACAGGAGCAGGTTGAGGGCCTCACTTTTGGTATTCCAGATGTGAGGACTGACGAGCTACCTTTGAGGTTACAGGGGCATACTACTGGTGTGCCCAGACGATGGACTCGTCTCTTACGCATGATCGCACAGGCTGTGACTTGCTATCACGAGCATCATTAGACTAGGGTGCCCCCTAGCATTTTGAGTTTTTGGGTCATTTGACCGATTTTGTCTTTGTTACAGAACATTATGTGTAAACCATAAACAGTTATATATATTTTTGATTTTTGGAGTTTTACTTTGGTTAAGTTACATGATCCAAATGCAAACATTGATGGTATGTTTCTTTTTATAAATGTTGCAAATGTCTATCTAACACATAATTTGATAATGAATCAGTTAATGTGTTTAAGTTTCTGGAAATATGTTGATATTGAATAAAATCAAATTGTCTTTCCAAAATATTAACCCTTAGGAACATGCGATAAATAGCTGGGTTTCGGACATAATATATACCATTGAGTTGTAGTATTACGAGTTGTGAGTCTAGCCTGACAATTAGTCGGCGTATACCACGTGTGATGGCATCAGAGAGAAGTTCTATCAACGCGCTATATTCAGCAATGTTATTCGTTGATCGACCAATACATACACCTCTGAAACTTACTAACTCGCCGCTTGGATCAAAAATGGCCCAGGCTGCGGAGGACAGGTTCCGCGAACTACGACTCGCTCCATCGGCATATCCAACACATGAATCCAATAGGTTCAACATCTGCAATAAATGTAAAAAGTGGATTACTTGACCAAAATAAACACTTTAGCGAAAACAAAAACATAACAAAAGCATACTGTATACCATTACGCATAGTAACACTTGAGGTACAACCCATTACGAGGTTGTGCCAGTGGAATTCCGTCATAATCCATTAACTCGTAGGCTCCTTTTGCTAACACTCGTTTAACAATATAGGGGCCCATCCATAAAGACTTAAATTTACCTGCTCCCAATTTATCGGATTCTTGGTCGTAAAGCAAGACCAAGTCACCTTCTGAGAAGACACAGGGTTTGACATTTTTGTCGAACTGCGCCTTGACTCATTTCTTATGGGCTTCGTTAGCCAAAGAGGCATCACGACGGGTTTCATCCCATTGGATTAATTCCAAGAAACGAGCTTCTTCTTCTGAAGTTCTGGGGAGGAGATTAATTGCGAGTTTGAGAGACGAGATTTCACACTAGATTGGTAAGACTGCTTCCAGGCCATATACCAGTTGGAAAGGTGTGAACCCAGTTGCATTCCTTACCGATGTTCGGTAAGCCCACAAAGCTGAGTACAGGATTAGGTGCCATCTTCTTTTGTGAACTCCAATCATCCTTTGCAGCATGCGTTTGAGGACCTTGTTGATTGCTTCAACTTGTCCGTTGGCTTGCGGATAATATGGAGTAGAGCTGTCGTGAGACAACCCTAGTTTGGAAGCTAATTCGACCATGATGTGATTGCGAAAATGCGATCCATGATCTGTGACTATAGCCCGCGGCACGCCGAATCTAGCGACTACATGATTGAAAAAGAAGAGGGCAACTGTTTCACCAGTATTATCTAATGTAGGCATCGCCTCGGCCCATTTGGTAAAATAGTCAACTACAACTATGATGTACCCATGCCCCCCGGTCGAGGTGGGGTTACATGTCATGAAATCGATGCCCCATTTGGCGAATGGCCCAACAGCAACTATCGATTGTAGAGGTGCGGGTGGTCTTCTGGTTTTGCTATCGAAAATTTGACAAGCATGGCAACTTTTGACTGCGGTTATGCAATCTTTGAACACTGTTGGCCAGAAGTATCCTGCTTGTAAGATTTTTTGCGCCGTAGCATATCCAGATTGATGCCCCCCACACGCGCCTGAATGAAAATCATTCAGGAATTTTCCAGCCTCCTCATGGGTGAGGCACCTTCTCAGAACTGTATCGATACCACGACGGTAAAGTGTATCATCGACGATCATGTAGTCTTTTGCTTGGTATCAAATACGTTTTTGTTTAGAGTGGTAGGTGTTTGGCCTGTATTTTTGGGTTTGGAGATAAATGATTATATCCCCATACCACTCATTCCTTGCAGATATCAGAAACAAACTTTCATCCACGATTGTTTCTTCGGATGTTTCATCGTTGGACGATGATGGGAAATCGCACAATAATTCTGCGAAAACTAGTGCTTTCTTTGACTTGGATTTTACATATTCTAGATCAAACTCTTGTAGGATTGCTATCCATTTTGAATATTTTCCCCCCAGCAACTTTCGCGACAATATATAAGTCATGGGGTTGCAATCTGACAGAATGGTAGTTTTTCGAAAGAGGACATAGTGTCAAAATCTCTGTATTGCTTGAACAGCTGCGAGTTCTAGCTTTTCAACGTAAGAATATTTGCTTTTTGTATCATTTAGGTTTTTACTTAAATAATATATAGGATGTTCAATTCCATCGACTTCTTGAAGCAAAACCATTGCGATGGTCGTATCCGCTGCAGCCAGATACAGGTTAAAATCTTTTTGATAATCAAGAGCGTACATTAATGATGTTTTCATTAGGGAATCTTTTAAAGCATCAAAGGAAGCTTGCGCAACCTGATCCCAGACAAAGGGTACTTCGTTTTTCAAAAGATGTGTATAACCTTTAGCAAGTTCGGCGTAATTTGGAATGAACCTCCTCAGAAAGTTCGCTTTCCCTTGGAGTTTCTGAGTTTGAAGCAAATTCGAAGGTGGAGGCAAATTTATGATTGCCTGGACCTTACATGGGTCGAGACGAATCCCATCCTTTGAGACTACAAAGCCAAGTAAACGACCAGAACTGACACAAAATACACATTTGTGTGGATTGAGTCGTATCTTGTAGTGTCAGCAATGTAGAAATATCGCTCTTAAATGCTGCTGGTGATTAGTCCGCTTTCGCGAATGAGCCGGAAGGTCATCGAGGTATGGTTGGACGATGTTTTTGATGTCATGGAAGGCATAATTCATTGCCCTCTAAAACGTCGCCCCTGCGTTCTTTAAACCAAAGGGTAATTTTCGATATGCGAATGTGCCCCATGGACAAATAAATGCAGTCTTTGACTGGTCCTGTGGGCGGATATTTATTTGATTATACTCAGAGAATCCATCCATGAATGAAAAGATTTCGCATCCGGCGCATTCATCAATTATCTGGTCAATGAAGGGTGTAGGGTAGTTGTCTTTTGGACAAGCTTGATTTACATCCCTATAATCGACGCACACTCTAATTGTTCCTTGTTTTTTCATAACAGGGACAATATTTGATACCCAATCGGTTAGAGGAACCGTGTAGATGAAACCAACATGGAGAAGTTTTTCAACTTCTGCCTTAATGGCAACGGCTTTCTTGGGGTGCACCTGCCGTAGCCGTTGTCGTACTGGTTTGACATCTGGATACATCTTAATTTCGTGTTCAATGATACTTGAGTCAATGCCTGGCATTTCATCATATGACCAAGCAAAGACATCTTTGAATTCGCGAAAAAGAGCGTTATATATCTCTATTTCTGAAGGAGAACAACATTTGCAGACATAAATATTCTCTACAACATCTGTTTTGGTTGAGATATTTATGGTGATAGTCTCTTCAATATTGGACAAGTTTCGTTCGGAATCCACCGTGTTTACAGTATTTGATAGAAAATCAAAAACTGAAGGATGATAAAGGTCATCTTGAGTATCTTCTCCACAATCCGGAAGAAGGGAACGATGGTGGGAATCATTCCATGGTGCTCCTTCAATTACCATTGATTGGAAAATTCCTTCGTCGGTGACATGCACTTGCGACCAAGGATCTGAAGGGGTACCATATTCTTTAGACCTATCTATCCAAACGCTTGATGAGCATTGATTTGGGTTTGCCTCCCATGCTAGGAACATTGATTGCTACAATATTTCCGTTGGGCTTGGGGGCAAAACCACTGCATGATCCATGTCGATATCATTTTCTGAGATCTCTTTAGAAGATATCATGTTGCAGGTTCCTATCGACGCTACTTCCGCCAGATTGATTGGAGGTGGAAGAGCGAAAGTTCCCATTAGTATAGGATCTTTTAGTAGGCCTACTCCGATATTCTGAAGCGAATGGGGGCTTCCATGGATCATTGGAATGCTTCCAGTAACTTGAGAACCATTGGGGAGGAAGTTTTGTTGATCGACGATTGTAATCCCTCCTTGAAAGGGAAATGAAATCTTCCTAAAATAGGTCGACACAACAGCTGCCATGGCATATATCCATGGTCTTCCTAGTAGGATGTTGTAATCAAGATTCCCATCAATGACTTCAACATCTATTTCTATCGTTTTCCCTCCTAGTTCAACTTTCAAGTTACTTAGGATACCATATGGGGTATATGTCCTTCCGTCAAACGCTTTTAATGTCGTCGAAGATCGCGACAAGGTTGGAGATCCTAAAGTTTTCCAGCAACTCATCGACATAATGCATGTAGATGCTCCCTCATCAATAATTGTTCGATGAACAATTTTGTTGAGGGCTTTCACTTGAACAAGGAAAGCTAGTTGAGCTGGTAATTAAGGATCGTATCCTTTATGATCGAAGGATACAATATTGGAATCCTTTGGGTCTATCCCACCAATGGCTGATAATAAAGCCTGCCTTTGGGATGGGAAATTTTGTAGTACTTCAAGAGTCGACATAGCGGATGGCAATTGTGCCAAATCTTCCACTATATTATAATGCTGTGCCGCTCTAGCGTGGGGATTAAATGTCGACTTGTGTACTACTCCCTTTGGCGGTTTTATCATCAATTCAGGAATGGTAGGTGGCGCAACTTCTGTCGAAGTTGTTGTTGAACTACTAGGTTGATCTTTATCCTTGTTGTTCGACAACTGTGGATTCCCATAATCTTTGTTCCTTGTCGATATCAAAGCATCATTTTGCTGTTTTCAAACTGACAACATTAGCACTTGAGATGGGGAAGCATTTTCACTTTCAACCAGATTTGTTCCTGGATTTGGAAACGGATCAGTTAACACTGCTGAGGTTTTTGAATTCTTAAAGAATTTTTTAACCTCAGCTCTGTGTGGACAACTTGCGGTCCAATGATCCTCATCACATATGAGGAATGGATTTTTTGGTTTCCTATCTCCAGGAGGGTTTGAAGAAGATTTTTCAGGTGATGATTCCTCATGTTTCTTCTTCTTCCCTTTGCCTTTTTTCTTGCTCCCTAGTTGTTTGGTTTCTTTGCCTTTATCTGTCGATACGGCATTTACTTTCGAAGCAAGAAGTTCATCTTTTGCATTTTGAACTGAAATCTTACGAGCCTTTTTGGATGTAGCCTTTGTCGATTTCGTGTCTGTTGTGCCAATCACGCCATCGCCGGCATGAGAGTCATTGTTCGATTTAGGAGGAGGAGGAATTGAGAATTCTGGTCTAGGGGTGTCAGGTATTTTATCATAGAGCGTGCCGGACTGAGTGTAAATCAAATCCAGATATTACGCACGAGCGATAACTTGCTCTTCTGTTATGACTCCCCCCTTTGACACATCTTCCGTGATGGAAGGTAGTAATGACTTGATAAACCATTCAGCTAAGAGTTGATCGGGGACATACGTTTTTACCATTCTACGACGACGTCGCCATTCATGTATATGATCAGATATGTGAGTGGCGGTCGTCTGTTTGAAATTGGTAAGAAGTTCTGTTCCCGTTTCGTACCTTATTGGTAACTGAAAATGGGTTAAAAAGTTTGTGGCTAAGGTGCTGAAGTTGTCGAACGAATCTCTAGGCAATTCGATGTACCATTTTGCCACCGGACCCGTTAACGCCCTCTGAAAGAGGCGAAGTCTTATCGAATCATCATTTAAGGTGTTTGATGAACACCATAGATGAAAGGTCATCACATGATTCGATGGATCTTCACCCAGACTTCCATTAAATTTAGGAATATCTAATGGAAGTTTATGCAGAATCGCTGGCCACCAAGGGGCGTAAGCAATTGGATCGTTGGTTAACCAGTTTAAATCAGGTAACTCCAAAGTTGCCGCAAAGGGTAACTGCTGATTCAGGTTAGGCGAAGCATACCCAGGATAAGATGGGATTGCTTGAGCAGTTGGTCTTTGCATACCGGCATAATGCATTTGATGCTGGTATGTTTGGTAAGGTGGGTGGACATGACCATTGTAAAATGGTTGATTTTGACCGTTTTGAATGTACGGTTGTCCACTGTTAGCAAAGATTTGTTGCTCAGAACCTTGGTATACTTGTTGGAATTGCGGTTGTTGGTATTGCACAAGCCATGGTTGTGAAGCCATGTGTTGTTGCCCTTACTAACAGTTTGAACAAGATGAGGGGTAATTGTACCCGTCTGAACCTGTGTCGTTCCACTAGTCGGCGATTGTGGTTGAGTTGCAGGGTCAAGGGGTTGTTGCATTACAACCTGAGAAACCTGAGGTTGGCATACAACAGGCAGCGCTAAAACTTGCAACACCGTCATAATAGCTGGCATAGTCGAGATATTCGACATAGGTACGCATTGTTGCATTGAGTATACAACTCTTGGTTGTTGAGGTAGTATAGGTACCCAACCACTTGAGGTAATTCCAGTATAACCTGAATGTTGTTGTGAACTCCCGTATGGATATCCTCCCGGAGGAGATAATGAAAGGGTATACTGCCCCCCATACGATGGTAATCCAGAACTCAAGGGAAATGTTTGCCCTTGGGGGCGGACTGCCCAAATTGACCTCCAAATGGATCAATTTGTTGAGACTCAACATAAGAGTTTCCGGATATTATTCCGAATGAACAAATAGGAACGGACCATACTGTCGAAATAGCCCCTGAGTGGGCTCCTTCTAGCGGCTGAGAGCTAGTCGGGACAGATGGTATACCGGCGAACATTGTCGGAGTGATAGCAGGGAGTTCTGTCGTCGCTGTGTCAAATGACACAGTCCTAGATGTTGACGGTCGTTCAAACATTTGTAGTCTATCCAAAAGATTACCTAGCGATTCTACAGGAGCTTCCGCTGGTGGTAGACTAACTTCTGACGAAGAAGGATATAGAGTGATCCCGACTCCAAAGTGCGTTGGAGTACTTGTTTGAGGATTTCTACAATTTCTTCTATGGCAATCAGACTAGGTGGAAGGGGAAGACCGTCAGGTCCGTAAAATATTTTTGGTGCCGAAGAAGGTGTGAAATTGGCAGTGATAGATGTTTGAAGAGCAAGACTCTCCGAACCGGTTGTAGATGGAACTGGTTCGGTAACCCAAGAGTTTACTCTCAGACTAGGATCAGTATCACTGTCCTTTTGTGGCTGTTGAACTTCTTCTGTAGAGGCAGGGATTCCAGAAATGTTTGGAGTAACCGGAGTCTCTGATGTCGTTGGAACACTTGTTCTAACTTTAATAGGAGATTTGGAACCAGTTAAACGAGTTCTCTTTGTCCGTACTGGCTTCGATTCCGGAGACAAAGACGGTTGACTCGTAAGCCTCTGTGAACGATGGGGTTTCAATTGACTTTCTTCCACGATTCCGGATTACTCTATCAACTAAAATAAAGGGGAAGTATGTTTCCGAATTAAATGAATTTTAGACGCTTTGACACAACTTGTTTTTTCAGTTTTTAAGAGTCGAGAAAAAACAAAAGATGACTCTAGTCTCCTTCCATTTTTAATGAGCCTGAAGTGACAAGTGCTCAGATGGACCTTTTCCGTTAAGGAGTTTGAAAAGGAACGAAAGGGACTACTCTGGAAGTCTAGGTAGAGGGAGTACGAAACCAATCGCAAAACTGCAGAATACTTTCTACGGTACGACAGTCAATCTTCCCGAATGCTGTGTTCAGTGCATTGCGATCGATAGGGCAGCAGACACGGCTTCCTATGGATAAAGGATTTTAAGCCTATAGGGGTCTCCCAAAATATACTCGATGGTACGTCGGAGCACAAGTTCGTACTGGCACTTATCATCTCAAAGTGGAGGAATCACCCAACCGTCAGTGAGAACAACAGTTACCAGGCTTTACAACGCCGGAATACGTCTCTAGCCTAGACCTCTAAATGTTGTGCGTTAAGTTCCAAAGCGTTGTCAGATTCATTGAATTTATTTTAAGTTGATCTTGTTTATGAAGTTTGCCTTTCGGGTTCACCAGGAGATGTAGATGTAATTCCTAAAATGCAATCCAAAGATGATAAACAAACTTTTATCTCTTTTGTGCAATGAAAATCCTAGCTACTAGGGAAAATAAGGACATAATCTTTTCACAAAGAGCAAAGAGCACACTCTAAATGCACTTTCCTAAATCAAGCCAAACAGACTGTCTATATGCAAATGCACATGCATGTATTTGTTTTTCGACTTCCTTAATATATAGATGCTTAAAAAGAAAGTTGATGTACAAATCTGAATTTCTTTTCTAGTGACAAATATAAACAAGCTCCTTTTCGAAATAAAAAATAGAGACGATTACGACACTTTACGATTTTGAAATGAATACTTGTTTTTGACACTAGAAAATTACAAATTCAGACCAAAAGCAATAGTAACAGGATAATCGACCATCAACAGTAATCAAACTTTCTCCTATGATCGAAATCGACACTTGCAACAAATTCAAATCAAAGGACGACAGTACGACTATGCTACTTTTGCAAAGGAAAACTGTAAACGACTCAACAAACACACAAAAACATCTACAGTTCTTTTGTACAAAGGAGGCGGAATAACAACAAGGAAAAGGAGTTTTAAGCAGACATATACTGATCAGAGGCAGCAAAATTCAGGGATAGAACTGGAAAGAATGAAGCACAGAAACCACAGCTGCACAGAGCTAGTCTGATCAGCGCACCTGTAACACAGAGAATCTGAAATGCAGCGCAGGTTGTCCCTTCGGGAAGTGCGCTTAAATTCAGAAACTCTGAACAGTACCTGTGCTGGGCCAGAAATGAGACTTTTTTCGGGTTCCGGGTCACAGTTTGCAGTTCAGTCCTTGGTTTTTGGCCAAGTAAAAAGCAATCAGTAATGCAACAATCAGGGGTAGATCTAAGGAGGATCTAAGAGCTATCACAAGGGGGGCAATCAGATAGTTTATGAATCAGTTGTTTAAATCATAAACAGATCCAGTGAATGGATTGAAGCAGCAGTTATCTACTTTGAATTTGTTATGGCAAATGAAGTTCGAATGCTACTTGTAAGTCTATGAAACAAACAACAGAGAATGATAAACAAACAAACTAATTATCTCCCCAGTGGAGTCGCCATTTTGTTACAGGGAAAAGTGTCTATATAGAACTGCTCTATCCCACTAAGGTGTGACAGCTGCCTTAGAAACAAACATAGAAAAGCTACTTTTGTATTTCCTTTATGAATTATAGATAGAGAGGAATAGAAAGAGCCAACCTCTTTCTTGCGCTAATCCTTTGATCCGATCCCTCTCTTCTTTGATAGTCTCTAGCTACCTGCTCCCTAGCAATCCCAGCTTCACAAAGTACCTGCAAGATCACAGAAGCATAGCACTATACAAAGACATGGATCTATATTCATAAACAACTTAGGATCAGATTTAAATTGACCATACAAATGTAACAAACATCAATGGTACAAAAGCATGGAGGAAAACTCAAATAGCTTTTATTGATAAACAAGAAAAGATCCAGGAGGAGTTAGAACCAGTGGTTCCGACCCAGCATCAACCTCCCAGCAAAGAAGCCCCTCTTCACCTCAAACAAAGCATAGATCACCCAACAATCTGATGTTTGTCTCTAGAAACCAACAACAATTCCTTACAATATGTAAAATTCCAGCCTCTCGATCTTTGGGATGAGGGATCCATATATAGATATTTGTAAGGGGGATGAGTCAGCTTGTGATTTGATTAGTGCCTTCTCTCTGTCAGTTCTTGCTTCCACTTGGAGAATGAGGGCCCCTTACTCATCCTTGGTCGAATTTAGTGAGGCAAGTGTCACAGGAGAAGATTCTGGAAGCTTCCATTGCCTCTCCACCTCGCGGAATGACACTGCCATTTGTCATTTCTCGCCCATCGCACCCCACAGAAGGGAGTTTTGAAATGCAACGCAGCCTCACAGTGCATTTGGGTGAGATGCAATGCACCTAGCCAGTGGAGCAGCTGCAATGATCCTGTTTTGACCAATTCTGAGTAGTTTCTGGTGGAGAACTTCTGGGAGAAGTTGTAATCTGTTGACCTTGTTCCTTTAGGGGTTAGAACAACACTTTTAGGGACTTAGGAGCCCTTGGTTTATGGACATTTCATGCTTGGAGTTGTAGGGCACAAAAATGTCTATAACAGGAAAGATGTTTCACTTCTAGTACTAAATACTCATGTTGACTCAAAGTTTGAGTCCAAAAAAAAGAAAAGAGATTAGAAGGCATGTTTACATTCAAGATATGGTTAACCTTAATAAATAGGTGTAAAATCAAATTTCAATAAAATATCACTTCATGACTCTCACAAGCAATATGTTATTATTTCTTCGTAAATAATGAGATTTCTTTAGAATGAGCTAGTTAGTTTTGAAAGGTATTTATACCTTAAAATTCAATACCAGCTACACAAGGAAATTTAACTATCATCTGCCATGTAGGAAATGACATAAATCCAAAATACATGGTTTCTCTTGCCTAAGCATGCTTGAGATTATTGTGGTTATTTTTTTTAAAGAAAATCCATGATAACAATTATAGTTATCAATGCCTTGTATAAATAGGAAATGCGTATTCATTTTTTAGTCTTACAATCTATACCTTGTCAATGAATTTCGGAAACTTACTTGTCTTTATTCACCCTTGATAAATCTTATTAAAAGGGTTCTCTTATTATAGCATTCTAGGAAGATCTGATGTATGTATCTTGAAGCCATGATTTCAAGGGATTGAAGGAAACAACAAAAAACCTATTCTAAATATGTTCTCTCAAAAAAATACATGACTCTGTTCTTCCTTGTGGAAAGTAAAAGTCTAACCAATATTTCTCTTGATCCTTAAAAGGCTAGATGATTGTGTTGTAATGTTGTGGTGTGTTTGAGTTCTTATACATTTCTTTCCCTATAGAAATTTCTATTCATAATTCATACTTCACAATAATTAGAGAATAACATTTAGTATTTCATGTTTCTTCACAACCATGCAAGAACTTTAGAAATTTGCTTGACATTGATTACTCTCAATCGAGAAGCCCACTTTTGATGTTTTCCAACATCATTACTGAAATTTAGAAAACATAGAGGTGAATTTTATGCAGACTTGGGCAGTGAATATGCTATTTTTCAAAATTCTAGGGATCTTCATCGAACTAAAAAGCATGAAAATTTTGTCTTGTAAACTGTGAAATCACTTCCTTGTTAAGGATTGGCTCATTTGGTGTCTATGTGTTATTAACTCGATGTGTATAATTTATGGCTATTTGTGCTTCTCATGAATATAGAAACACCTTTCGAATCAAGAATCTCAAAGCAATATCTATTCTGAACTTACTACTTTAATAGTGTTTATTTTGGTGCAGTAATGAAACAAAATTTCAAGTACACATTTAAAGAAAAATTATATTTACCCTTTAACTACAATGTGCTTACGATTCACTGTACAAATGTTGTGTGAAATTTAGAGATTATCTAGAACAAGCTATTACAAAATTAATCTAGAGTGAGGACAAGTGGCTATCATGGGTCATGGATATTCAAAGATGGTGGTGATGCTACTCAGTATTGTAATATTCTCCTTATTTATCTTGGAAATCTGCAGCGCTAATTTTAGTTGGGGGCATATGTTCTTGTAAAAAACCGAGCTTCTTGCAGAGGCTTAGCATCACCTTACGTCGTTGGAGGAAGGAGGAAGGATAGATCCATCTTATACATTTTTTTGACCATATTATCTTCGATATGGGTAGCACATTGGACATTCCCCTTTTCTTGATACTCTTCATCACCTTATCTTCCTATCCTGGGGTACTAGTCCTTAGAGTAGTTCAAAGTTCCACTAGAGATAGTATTTGATCCTAAAGGAGGTATGGCCATGAGAATGGTGCTCATGTTGAACGTAAATGAGATAAATGACCAAGTAGGTGTAGGATACACACAATTGAAAAGCTTAGAAAAAAACATGCATTCAACGTGATTGAATGTCATAGCTAGACATATGCATAATGGTCATGGGAACGATAATTTTGTACACACACAATATATATATATATATATATATATATATATATATATATATATATATATATATATATATATATATATATATATAGAAAGAGAGAGAGAGAGAGAGAGAGAGAGAGAGAGAGAGAGAGAGAGAGAGAGAGAGATAAAACTATGGTATCACTTATTCTAAACATGTTTTGGGTGGGAAGAGTATGGAAGTTTAGAATACAACTAGCTACATGAGAGGGACTTAGCCTCTTCTGCGGCATTATCTTTTGTAAATCCTATTTTCAAAATGTGCATTAGATTAGCTTCTTCATTTTTTTTTGTAATATTTGAACATGCTCTAGAGGCTACATGAACGCTCACGTTAACAAGAGTTCAATGAAGATATGGGGTATCACCTTGGTGGATTCAGCAGCGAGATAACATAGCTAAGAGAAATGATGATGTCTTCCTCAAAGAGTTCTTTAGAGGAGAAAATAATTTCTATATGCAAGACTTACAACAAAAAGAGATGCACCAACTTGTAATCCATCAAAGCTGTTGTCTGATTCGTTATGGTTCTTCCATTTCGAAATGTGCATTAAAGCTCCTTTAGCTTTGTTTGCAATATTCAATATACTCCAAATGTTTCATGAATGCAAGCGTTTGCAAGATTTAAGTGAAGATATGGGGTATCACCTTGGTGGGTTCAATGGTGAGATAACATAACTAAGAGATATGATGATATCTTCCTGAAAGAGTTCTTTCGAGCAACAAACAATTGCTAGTTGCAAGACTTATAACGGAAAGAGATACACAAGCCCAATATTTGGAAGACAATTTATATGAGATCATATTTTCAATTGATAAATTAAAGCTAGTGGCAACTGAAGTAGTGATCATTAAGTGTCTCAAAAACTAGTGGTGTTAAAAAAGGACAAGGATGAATGACTTCTTTCAAAGGATAACTTGAACAACTTTTCTTGTAAGTTTCATTTTGATGGCGTAAGAGTCTTTGTATCAAGTTATCTTCCCCTATTTGTTTTTATTTTATCCCATTTGTCTCGATATGTGTCAAGTTAGACTCCAAATGCTAAAGAGGTTAGACAACTACATAACTAGAAACCTAGCAATCCAAGGTTGTTATATAGTGAGAACATTTTACATATAGAATGCATGGTAAAAAAACATGGTTGACAGTCTAATGAACTAAAGATGTACATTACTGCAATTTAAGGGCACTCACTATGGACAGAGGATCCAAGCTATAATTCCTTATGGCAATGCATAGTTTTATACATTGTAAACAATTTTAAATATTCGTGGAACAAGCTTCGAAGATTACACTTTGTGCATAAAATTTGGTAGCATATTTATCTCTATATCAATCCTTGGAGTGAAAATATTTTTATCGAGGAACAGAAGAGACTATTTGATTGTATTTGATTGCAGAGTTAATAATCAGGGATAAGCAATAACTAAGGGAATAAGAGAAAACACACCAAAATCCAATCATGAGATGATTTAATGTGTTCCTAGATTCTCTACTATTTCTAGTTTTTTCAAAATATAACATCAATGTTGATATCTTCGTCAGTTTTTGACCATTAACAATGTCCATTTATGAAGAGATGATCTTCTCTTCTGAAAAAAGTAATATGAAATAACCAAATGACACGTATTTGATACCAGCCCTAGGATCTATGTTCACCTAGTCATCTTACATGGTTCGGTGCTTATGTGTCTATGTGACCAATGTAGATGCAAATACAACCTGCATTCAGTATGAAATTAGTGGCAACTTAAACCCATGCATTCATAAATAGACTATTACAACCCAAAAAATCCAATTAAGGAAGTCTACTTCAACCTCGAAAATTACATAAATTATTATAGATTAATATCGACATTTTTTAAAAGTGGTTCCATTAAACTTTAGAAGCATTGCCATGGGTCTGCAATATCAAGCACCACAAGAACCCAAATTTCAGGGGCAAGACACGTCGTTAAGGACAAATAATTAATGGCCAACACTTTAGCTAAGTTCTCCAAGAAGGAACCTCAAAATTATGAGGACCTGCACCTCGCACTGACTACTTATTCATGCTTCTGCGAGAATTGAATATTTGTGGGTGGCCTGGAATGCCACTGCCTTTGATGCTGAAACATCAATATTCGCTACAACCAATACATTAAGATGATGTTTGTAGTAGTTAAAACCAATAAGTATTAAAGTGTTGTGGAGATAATTTTCGAGTAGATGTAAAAATAAACTTGAATAACAAATTATAATTATGAAAAATTGTCCAAATTCAGCCTAAAAGATATCAGCAATGAAGAAATAAAAAAGATAGTAAAATATGAACATTTACCTTCTTCTTCAAGAGTCCTCTCCTCTTCGTTCTAGTAGAGATTTGCTTCTGTCTTCAAAGCCTTGCACACAAAACATGATCCTAAATAAATAATTATTGTTCGCGTTATTCTGAAGCATAAAGTAGTGAAATGGCTTCAATCCTTGGCGATGCATGTAGACAAAATTTTTTTTGTAAAAACAACAAATGTAGCGACAAACAAATGATTTTGGGTCATTGATGTTGTGTCCAGCAGGGAAACCCCATGAATGATCCCATTTCCTTGACATAATTGGTAGTATCAATGGTAAAATGGTGGTACATACTTGGCGGGAGGACTTTGAGATGCCTTTTCTTTATGCGGAAGTGTATCCATTTCTCATAGTTGTAAAGATTATGCAATGGCTTTGTGGATAGGGGCTGAAAGCCATCTTTTGATTGATATGTATAGTTTAGTAAGGCTTGTCATGGGATTCGACTTGGATAGTGATTTAAGCATCGCTAGCGTTTGATCGTTGTAAATGGGTTAGTAGGGTTTGTTGGAATAATCACCGCACCTCTGTAGAATCCATAATTTCCACCTTGGGGATCCTAGTTACTGTTTTGTCATGTTTAACAACAACTATGGGTTTTGGTGTAACGACAAACCTCCACATGGCATCAGAGCTTGGACCCAGGTTCAATTCCCATGAGTTGCGTTTGGGGGGGGTGTTGGAAAAATCACCATACCTATATAGAATCCATAATTTCCGCCATGGGGATCCCAGTTACTGGGTTGTAACATTTACCAACACTTGCGGGTTTTGGTGTAACGACAAACCTCCACATGGTATCAGAGATTGGACCCAGGTTCGATTCCCCCAAGTTGCATTTAAGGGGGGTGTTGGAAGAATCACCGCACCTCTGTATAATCTGTAATTTACACCCTGGGGATCCTAGTTACTGGTTTGTAATGTTTACCAACCCCTCCGGGTTTTGGTGTAATGGCAAACTAGTAACTAGGATCCCCAGGGTGGAAATTACGGATTCTACAGGGGTGAGGTGATTCTTCCAGCAACCCCCCTCAAACGCAACTTGGGGGAATCTAACCTTGGTCCAATCTCTGATACCATGTGGAGGTTTGTCGTTACACCAAAACCTCCAGGTGTTGGTAAACGTTACAACCCAGTAACTAGGATCCCCATGGAGGAAATTACGGATTCTATAGAGGTGCGGTGATTTTTCTAACACCCCCCCTCAAACACAACTCGGGGGAATGGAACGTGGTTCCAAGCTTTGATACCATGTAAATGTGTTAGAAAACCTACACAGATGAATCTAACTAGTAAAGGTTGAACACACAGCTTTGCAGACATCTTCACCAAGACATTCACTGAGCAGAAGTTTCTCTCTCTGTGCGATCGTCTTGGAGTGAAGGACACAGTTGCTTAGCACCTGTCTTTTCTTCCTCTTTTCTTTTGATTACATTGTATTTTGAGGGGGTGTTTTTCCCACAAGGTTTTCCCTCTTTCCTTAATTTTAGTACAAGTTGCGCTGAATTTTGGGTGACCTTTGGCCTTAGTTTCCAGGGCGCATTTTCTATTTTTCGTCATAGTGGTGTTCAGGGGGGGTGTTGGAAGTACTACACACCTACATGCAGACTCTTAGTTAGAGCATGGGACTACATGCAAGATTCCTTCTGCATTATTTACTCCCTAACTTGCTCCTTCTTTAACTCTGCAACTGGTTAGTTCTTCTGCATTATTTACTCCCTGATTTGCTCCTTTCACTCTGCAATTGGCTAGTTCTCTCTGGAACTTGTTGTAGGTGTTGAGTCTTCTCATTGCTCACCACTATGGTACATTACCTTGGGATCTTCACCCTAAATGCTATATCATGAGAATTGTAACCTATTTTCTAATGAATCATTCTTTTTTTCTTTAAATTTTTTTTTAGTGTTTTTTCTTTGCAAAGTTGTGTGTTCAACCTTTACTAGCTAGATTCATCTATGCAGGTTTTCTAACACATTTACATAGAATCCCTAGTCATGCTTCTGGGAGCTCTATATTATTATGCACATAAGAGGGTTCTAGTTTTAAATAAAGAAATGTTCCATCATATGGCAAAAGAAAGCCATCAACAAGACCATAATTATCCAGGAAAAGACAACAGATGCAAAAAAAATGAGGAATATGTCATCAATCTACAAATCAAACCCATCCGCAAGAGGACACCATAGCAGGAGGCACTGTCAGGAAAAAAACCCCTGAATGACTCCTCTGGAAAATAAAAATAATTTCAATTATCATCATTAATGGGTTTTTCAATTATTATTAATAATGTGTAAACCACCCACAAGCGCACAACAAAAGCTAGGCCATGGAATAGGAATTTCACACAAACCTCACGTAGCCTCCAGGGCCATAATTACAATAAAAAATTAGTTATATTTAAATATATGGTTAACTTGATCTCCTCGATCTTGGGATCAAACCTCGTTGCAAACCCTGTGGAGGTTTGCCATTACACCAAAACCTGTAGGTGTTGGTAAATGTTACAACCCAGTAACTAGGATCCCCAGGGTGGAAATTACGAATTCTATAGAGGTGCGGTGATTTTTCCAACACCCCCCCCCCCTCAAGCGCAACTCGGGGGAATCAAACCTAGGTCCAAGCTCTGATACCATGTAAATCTGTTAGAAAACCTTCACAGATGAATCTAGCTAGTAAAGGTTGAACACACAGCTTTACAGAGCAAAAACACTAAAAGAAAATTGAAAGATCAAAAGAATGATTCATTAGAAAATAGGTTACAATGCTCATGATATAGCATTATTAACTGAAGATCCCAAGGTAATGCACAATAGTGGTTATCAATGAGAGGACTTAACACCTACAACAAGTTCTGGAGATAACTAGCCAGTTGTGGAGTGAAAGAAGGATCAAATAAGGGAGTAAATCATGCAGAAGAACTAACCAATTGCGGAGTCAAAGAATGAGAAAATCAGGGAGTAAATCATGCAGAAGGAATATTGCATGTAGTCCCATGCTCTAACTAAGAGTCTGTATGTAGGTGTGTAGTACTTCCAACATTCTAGCATCATAAGTGTTCTAAGAGCCTTCCTATAAAGATCAACAATATAGAAGTGGAAGGGGGCTTGATGTCCTAGGACTAGCACATATGTTTGACAACCTGTGTGATTCATATGAACTTAAACTTTGTGATCATTCTTCCCATGCACTTTTGGAAGGTGTTGTAGCTAGAATTATTTAGGAAATAGCTATATAAGAATGTATCCATTAAATCATAGTCTTAGATCTTCTATTATGTAGTAAAAGGGAGGGAAAAATGAATCATTTTATCATAGTGGCAATCTTAGCGTCACTCGATGCTGAAAAATTCTTTAAAAATTCTAGATGTCCTTTCATAGTTATCAGCGTCCAACTCACATACAAGAACCTAAAGCTCTTGCAGATGTTGAGGAGAAATTAGGCAGTTAGGGTGATACTGGTGCGGCAGCCTCCAGATATCTCTAGACAGATTGTAGTACCAATGGTCGTGAGTGTGAATAATCAGAACAAACAGATGAATATAAGATAAATTCTTATGATTATTGACTTCTTCCTAGGAACAATTGTTGAGGTTGCATGGCAGGAGTGTTCATGATGTGAAGTGGAAATTGATGGTTGGTCCTCTGTAATGTTTCCGATCATGTTTGTTGCTCCCTTTCACCCGTTGTGAAGGCTTTTGCTTGCTAATTCATGGAGGAAGACTGACTCAATGGAGAAAATGTGGAGCCAATAGTTATATAGTTCTTGCAAAACTAAGATAATTTTTGTAAGTAGGGTTTCGGTCACAACTCGTTGATCCACAACAACAAGAATGAGGAATAACACAGATGCTACTACTCTTTTATTTTTTCGTCTTAAAAGGAAACATGGTCTCTCCACACTCTAAGAAGGCAATGATGTTGAAATGAGTAAGACTTCGACTAAGTAGTTAATGAAAGAGGGAAACCTAGGAAGTTTCACTAAAAATATCATTCCAAGTATTATTTTATTACTTCTTTAATTTCTTAGGTCTTTAATTTATTGGGACAAGCTTCAATTAACATATCAGTATTAATATTATTTTATTAGGTAAAAATACCAGTATTAATATTATTTTATTAGGTAAAAATACCAATATTAATATTATTTTATTAGGTTTTGAATTTATTTTTTATTTCTTAGGTTTTTAATTTTTTGGGAGAAATTTAGCTCCCCCACTTTTAATTATGGCTAGATGTATTTTTAATGTTTATGGTAGGGATGTTGCCATGTCTAGTTAAAATTTTAATGTCTCTTTAAACATTTTGACTGGTAAAAAAGAATGAAATATAAATATAAATAAAAGCCCAACATAATAGATATGTTGTAATGTTTTGTTAAAAGTTTTGACCCAATAAAAATAAAATAAGATAAAATTTATAATTAATTATAATTAATAATTAAACTACCCTATATCCATCTTAGCTTTAGATCTACCAAGCATCTAGAGACATCATGAGACAAAAATATCTTTTATAGTGAAAATAAATTTGATCACTCTAAGTGCTTGGTAGATCTGTAATTATGATGGATCAAGGTTGGTATAAAAGTAAGTTATGATTATTTAAAAAAAAACAAAAGAGAGTAAGAGAGTGGTGTCAAAAGGTTAAACTTTTTATTTTATTTTAAAACATTCCTATATAATTATAAAAATTTAGTCATTGTTTAAGAATGCTATATAATTATAAAAATTTAGTCATTGCATAGCCTTGATAGACTTAGGCATAACGACCTGTGCTTAACCAACATGTTTTAATTGAAACCAAGGGAAACACCTTGAATTATTAAAATTTACTGGTAAGTAATGCTACATCATCACCACCCAACCATAGGTAAAATTATACCACTTCCTTTAAGCCAAGCACTCTTGGACAACTAACCACCCAATATAGAATTGTGTTGTCTCCATCAAGGCCAACCTATTATAGTCCTCAATGATCCTCTCGTGAGTGATGTTGTCTTTCCATGGCTAACACATTATTCAACACATTTCCAATTTACATCATCCTCCCATAATCTTGTTTTATAATCTTTTTTCAATGATCAATCCTTGTTAAGGGCATCTCCTAGTCCACACCAAACTAGTACACCATCCTAATTGTCTCATGAAACAGCCTAACTCACTCACAAAGTATACCAAGCATGTAAACTAATTTTCCACGCTTAGCAGTGTTTACTCGACATGCCATCCATTGTGTCATTTCTAATGGTACCTCAAGTAAGATCCTTGCATTCTCCCCCCACATTAATTGTTGGCATCTTCATCAACATGGCTCAGTTGGCTTCTCTAATGGACATAGCATTGATGGTGAAGATACACTTTGTAATTTTTGCATTTAAACGTGGTGTTGATACCATTTTTCCTAAGGGTAATTGTTTCAATCTAGTTAAGCATCTAATACCAGTCAAGAATCCAAGTTGTTTTATCGAATTGATGTGACATTACTAGTTGTACATGACCATCAACCTCTTGTATCATTTGAACTGTGCCTAACCAACATGTCATAACTGAACCAAAGTTAGGCACCTTAAACTATAGGAAATGTTGTAGTTCTTGTTTCATTATAGGCGACGTTGTGTCATCACCACCCACACATAAACAACCTTTCATTGCCTCCCTCAAGCCAACACACTTGAATTGCTAACCACTTAGTGTAAGACTATGTTGTCTCCATCTAGACCAACTTCTTGTAATTCTCGAAAGGTCATTTACCTAGTGGAAACAAAATTCCACTTACCCTTAATACAGTCGTCAATGATGTTTCCTTGCCATGGCTAACACACTATCAAAAACATTGACGTCATGGCTAACACACTATAAAACACATTTCTAGATTGTGTTATCCTTTGGCGAATTTGTGTTGCAACACTTAATTGATAATCCATCCTTGTTAGGCCAGACATCCTTCATACTCCTAGTCCACACCAAACTAGCACATCATCCTAAACGTCTTAGGGATCATTGTGAGTCAGTTATGAGGGCTATGAAACATATAAACTAGTCATGCACCCTTTATCGAGTTTGCTTAACATGTTATATAGGACAATATTTCCAGTGGAACCTTTAGGAAGGTCCTTACATTATTCCCAACTTGAATTGTTAACATCCTCATCAATATAGCCCCATTATCTTCTCCAATGAAATGGTTGTTGATAGTGAAGAACAATTCCACAATTTTCCATTAAAACATGGATTTAATACAATTTTTCATGGGGCTAGAATTTTTATTTCACTTGAGTGTCTGATACCACTCAATAAACATGCTCACCAAGCATCTTTAAATACAATATCTTGAGCCTTAATGTGCATCGTAAGGAAAAAATGAAATATATGATTCTCTATTGCATCTCGTTTTGCATAGTTGCATTGTCTAAGTATTTATCTCTTGAAAATTGATTTGCATATCTTTTATTGCATTTGACTAACTAATCTCACTATTATAAAATTTGTCTAATTCCTTGTAGTTCTTCTCATGCAATATTCTAGTTCGATTTCCTTAATTTAATAATCTAATAATTAAAAGAGAATTTCTAATAAGCATATACACGCGATAAAGAGACATTTGTATCGTTATTCATTTAAAAGAATTTCTCTAATTGGATCTTGTCATATGTTTAACCAGTGATATTTCCTATATTTGATTTAGCTCACCATTGTTTCTAAATAGAATAATGATAAAATAATCAATATGATAACATTATTCAACAAAAACAAACTTGTACACCTCGAGCAACTCATGAATAGAATGAATGTAACACTATGCACACACTTTGTCTGTATGTCTCTAGTAGATGATGAATAGAATGAATGTGATCCAGGTGGATGTTGGTTGCTACTCACTTATCCCACTTGGACCCCCACAACTGTCTCTTTTAGTTTTTCAGTTTCCTTAATTGTAGCACAATTTACTATTTTTAGCAGTTTTTTCAGGTCGTGAAATTTCGAAGTCGTTTTGAGGCCCTAAACGACATTTTTTGGAAACTTGGGAGCACCATGGGTCCATGGACTGATGATGCTCATCCCAAAGTTGTAGTCTTGGATAGATATTTCTAACGATGTATTGTGCGCGTCGAATGGAGATCGTATGCCAAAGTTATGACCTCGAGAAATTTATGTACCAAATTACCCAAAACAGGGCGCACAATTTGGCGCTTCATCTCCTAGGGTTAGGTTTTTGGATGTTTAGGGCTTTCCACTATTTTGAAAGAATAAATAGGCCTTCGAGCATCATTGTAAGGTATTTCAAAGGCATGTAGCTGCCACGTCTCCTCTAAGAGATAAGCTACCATCTCCCTAGCTAGTTTATTTCCATTTCTGTTTGTAAGCATATTTCAGTATTTTACATTAATGAAATGAAGTATTGTTTCTACTAAATCTCTATATTTATGGTTATATCTGTAATTTTTTGCATTCTTGTTAAAATCTGGATAAGTGGTATCAGAGCGGTCTGTTTTTTCTCTGTTTTTCTTTGCATGTCCCCAAAGAGGTCGGGATATAAGGAGTTAGGGCTTGACCTGGTAGAACCTTTGCAATACCAGCCTCGCAAATCCCGATGGCCTCTCATGGTGGATGAAAAGAAAGACAAGGGGGTAGGAGATCCTATAAAAATATTGCTTGAAGAAGCCCTTGAGCTAAAGGAATGCAATGATGGAAAACTTTTCCTAGATCCTTTAGTGCCTACCGAGGGTTGACGCATTTGCTTCCAACAGCTACGGTTGTTGTGGGGAAAAATGCCTATGCAGGACGATCCTATCCACCTAAGGTGTGACAGTGCCTTAGCAACAAACAAGGACAGCTATTCTGGTTTCTTCCTTTATGAAATGTGAAAGAAGAGAGATAAATAGACTTACCGGTGTCTTCCGTTTGTCCCTCGATCCAGTCTCTCTTCTCTTTGGGAGTTCGCAGCTACTTGCCTTCTCACTCGCCCAGCTTCAGCAGGTTCATGCAAGATCACAAGAGAACAGCTACTTGCCTTCTTGCTTGTCCAGCTTCAACGGGTTCCTACAAGATCACAAGAGAACAGCTACTTGCGACAAGAGAAGAACACTACACAAAGACAGATATTCACATTCATAACTAGTTCAGGATTAGAAATAAACTAAACATACTAATGCAATCATACATCAAGAATACATCAGTATATAGGAGAAACCAAGATAGCTTTATTGATGAATAACAAGGTTCCGGAAGAGATACAACCCAGAGGGCTCCAATCCAGCATCTCCTTCCCAGCAAATGGAATTCCTATCTTCACCCCCTTCAAAGCATTAAGCACCCAATGATTCCAATGTCAAACCAACAGCAATTCTTTGCAATAACAAAATTCCAGCCTCTGGATCTCATGGAGGAGAGATCCATATATAGATGTTTGGAGAGAGGATGAGTCAGCTTGAGATCTGACTAGTGTCCTCTCCCTCTGTCAGTTCTTGATTCCACTTGGAGGTTCTTGCTTCCACTTGGAGATTTGGAACCTCTTACTCATCACCAGTCGAATTCCCTGAGGCAAGTGTCATTTTGGAAGCTTCCTGGGTTTTGACACCTTGAGAAATGAGCTTGCCACATGTCCACTCTCGTTCAACGCAGGTAGCGAGTGTTCCCTTTGACATTCAGCGCAAACAGCTAGTGTAGCCACTGAAATGATCCTGAATTGACTTGTTTTTGAGCAGTTTCTGGTGGAGAACTTCTGTGAATTGTTGTGGTTTGTTAGCCTTGTTCCTCTAGGGGTAGGAACAACATGTTTAGGGACTTTGGATCCCTTAGATTATGGACATTTCATCCTCAATGCTATAAGGCACAAAAATGTCTATAACAGTTGCCCCCTAAAGTATGAGGCTGTTTATCGGGTGAAATGCTTTATCAGGGGGATCCGAAGTTCATCCAATGCTGAGAGGAGACCTGTAATAAGATACAATACAATACATTATTTTTCATACTGCTTTCATGATCTAGCTGAGGCGGGCATTCCCATGCTCAGCTTTATAAATTCATTTTTCTGTACATAGAACAGACAATCGTCTCGCGGTAGACTGATAATTTTGATGAAATTATCATCCTTTGAGTAGGATGATTATCTGCTGCAATGATGTACATGTCAATGTCTTTATCTTTCCTGAATATATATCGCAGCCCGGATGGATGAAACTAGATCCGGGGTCTTCAAACTCGTTCGATCTTCACTCTAAGTACAAGTCGATCCATGTGAGAAATGTTCTGAAGTCGAACATGGAAAGACATCGCTTGATTACCGGTCAATGATTTAAACCGTTAACAAGCGCGAGAGGAATCACCGATAATCATAATGACCCTCAAGGTACTGCAGTACAATTCACGTGGTGTGAATAAAGGACTTGGCGTCGAACACCACGCAAAATCTTTCGGTCGAAGGTCATTGATGTATACCTGTCGCCGGAAGTGAGAAACTTGCCATTGAGGCATGCAAGCTTCAAAGTACTGAAGGGGTTGTTCCTAGATCAACTTCTTGGATAATGAGCTGATGTCGACAAGAAGCGATCCGTCAAAGGAGGGCCTTAATGAATCCCACATCAGTGACACGGAATGGAGCTAATGATTTTGATGGAGGTGAAAACGATCTGTGACATATGATTCAGGGTGGCGGTCATGAAAGGATGAAGGATAATGTATGGTAGTGGATGGGACACGGTTGACTTTTCTAAACGACTTCTCTTGAACATGTGGCGACACTGATGCGATGGATCGGTAGCATTACCCCAAATATGGATGGTATGGCGAGACCATGGACGTGACCGGTGAATGAAACAACCCAACCCGATTGTGGTACGAAGGAAAAGTGTCATGTTCAAGAGCGACTTGCTACCATCAAAGTTTTCTTTAGTTTCTCCCAATTTTTCCCCAGTCATTGCTGACCAGTACCTCTTTATTTTTGTCAAGCTTGAGGAGGATAACATATGCTTGTTCTATAACCTGCCCTTCGGGCAAGCCCATCGCTATGTTTTAACGAGCCTAGCGATAGTGAAACTCGTTCTCGTCTAAAGACAAGTTTGTCGCTATTTAATGATTTTAACGAGTCTAACGACAAAGATAACTCGGTTCTTTTCATTTTTAGAGAGTCTGAAAAGATACATAAAGTTAACTCCAAAAGTCCTTTTTCGTCATCTAATCCCTTAAGTCCGAAAAAGTATAAAACAATACAGAAGGGATGAGTTTTCGATAGTTTTAACGAGCCGAATAAAACAAGCGCTCGATCTTTTTGTGCAATAATCCCTCAGGTCCAAAAAGATTAAAATCTAGAGGATGGATAGCACTTCCTGTCCCTTTAACGAGCTGGAAGGCCAAGGACTCGGCAATCTTTTCATATTTTACGAGTCAGATGAAAAGAGCTTAAAGAAGACTCGTCTTTTAAGGAACGAGTGATAAACAGGGTTAGCAGCTAATTCCAGGTACAGGTTGGAATTTTCCAATCATGGCAGTTTCACAAGGATGGCTAGGTGAAATCACTCTTCGGAGCTGTTCCTCAAAATGGGTAAACAATCATATGGAGGTGAATGATCGACCAAATGAAAAGTGGAGGTGACGGTGCAAACACGACCAAGGCTTTAATGGCTGATGATATTACATTCACTGTGGTTATTTACCGGGATAGTTCATTTTTTAACGAGCTTAAATGCGGGTGGAAACATTTGCTCGATCTTATGTTTATTTTTTAACGAGCATGAACTATGTGCTAAAACTGCTCGGATCTTGCGTTTATTTTTTAACGAGCCTGAACTGTGTGCTAAAACTGCTCGATCAATCCAGTCATATGATAAGAATGTCTCATGTAAGATTCCATTTTTTATGGAGCTTGCGCCTTACCAAAGCTATGCCCCGCATCCTTTCGTTATGCAAGTTCGGAAACGACTAATCCTACGAGTTTAAAGGGTTAGACCTACAGGTTTAAAGGGGAGGACCTAAAAATTTAAAAAATAAATAGCCGCCCCTTGCTTGCACTCCAAAAGGTTTGCATGCCCCCAGGCATAAAATATGATTTCAAGGTTACCCCTCAATTTGCAGACAAAACATTCGTTCTATCAGGAGAGGCCTACCTCTTTCAGGTTACCCAAAGATTGTTCTGTTATTCTTTCAACAAAACACTTCTTCGGCGATGTCTACCGAGATAAACAAAGGTCAGTGACGAGACCCGCCCTCTCACATAACTTTGACAAGAGAATCTTATTCCAGAACAACCCCTCTTCCAACCACGGACGGGGTACGGACTAGTCATATTCTCTCGCGGAAACCTACCTTATACCCAAAGATTTCCTGCCGGAGCAGACCAGGACGCATGCCCCCTGGGTTCCAGTCATATCCTCCCGGATTACTCGCGCTCATCAGGAGGACGGAACGTGGGTTGAGACACTTCTTGCATGAATAGACCATTTAGGGATGGTATATGACTATTTGCGATGCGTGATCCGAGAAATGAAAGTTGGCCCACGAGCTTGACCATTCTTCCTTCATGTGGAAAACACATTACTCTAAAGAGTGAGGAGACGATAGCTCCCATGCAATATATATAGTCTCGTCCAAGGAGTAGGTTATAATCCAAGGGTCCTTGAACGACCATCACATTCATTTGAACGGTCTTCCCTTTCAATGTTATAGGCACATTGGGGAGGATCCCTAAAGGTCGACTGGTTCCTTTATCAAAGCCTGATAGATTTCTCATTTCAGGCAAAAGCGCTGGCGAACCAAGCGCTTTCCAAGCAATAGAGGAAAGGATACTCACAGATGTCCCCTCATCAATGATAGTGCCAGCCATTACCATTCTGTATATTTGAACGATAATTCTGAATGGTATGCTTGCCGGCAACCGGGGTCTGCCTAGTTGGTTCCAGTAGAACGAGACAACTAGGTTGCTTGGTGGTGGGACCGAATAGACGGCCGAATATCGCTCTGACGAACTTCCTTCCTGCGATAAAGGAATGGGTGCATTGCCCCCGTGTTCGTCAGAGTCAGTGTTGATGAAGAGAATTTGGACGGTGTCGTCTTTATTCTCCTCTGTGATGGTATCATTCGAAGATAGAGCCTCTGAAGGCAAAACCGGGTCAACTGCCGCCTCAACCTTTTGACTTTCGTCAGGCATGGATCCAGACGGTTCATCTTCAATGATAGGTGCTTCGGCTGACCACCTGGGCGGGCCAGCCAAGTTCTCAACTAGTGAAGGACTTGGCAGGAGTTTTTGATATCCAGGAGGAAGTTGCGCTCGTAAAATCGGGCGATCTTCTAGAACTCTTTTAGCCTCGTCTAAGAAGGGACAACGGTGGATGGCATGGTCGCCTTCACACAGTTTACAGGGAAATCTAGCTTTCCCTCTCTGTCCTGGGACTTCACTTTCACTAGTCGACGGTGAGCAGTCAACATGGCTATCAGAGGTTGATGCTACCGAATTGTGCAAACGGGGAGACCAGTCCCTTAGTATCCGAGGGATGCAGGGACAATCTCTGTGGAAGTGGTCTCCCTTGCATATGACACATGGCGATTTAGGCCTGGTCAGTGCTGTGTGTGGATTTTTGTCAGACGACACTCGTTTGCCCCCAGTCACTTTTGGCTCCTTCTTCTTCTTCTCTTTCTTCTTCTTTTCCTTCTTCTCCTTAGGAGCTTGGTTTTTTGTTTTACCAGTTCCGTCAAGCAAAGAGGAAGGAGGAGAGGAAGAATTAGATGAAGTAGAAGGCTGGTGGGTGACTCTGGTCTGGTCTAACTGTTGACTCGACTGTTCAGGAATGGTGGTGTTCTGAACGACATTGGTTGAAAAGAGCCAGACCGGCAGGCCAATTGTCAGTCCTGGAAGCGACAATGTGGCCATATGGGGCGGACTAACATCTCCCCAAGAGGAGAAGGGACTAGGATTTACACCAAGGGGAATTCCTTGGTTGGTGTGCTCCATTTTTTCAACCTAAAGACCAATGCAAGAATAAAGGGTGATTGTTCCGTTTAAAATCAATTTTAACGACGCTTTAGACACAACTTGCTTTTTCAATTTTAAAGAGTCGAGAAAAAGCTAAAGATGACTCTAGTCTCCTTCGATGTTTTAACGAGCCCGAAGTGACAAATGCTCGGATGGACTTTTTCTGTTATAGAGTCTGAAAAAGGCCAAAAGGAACTGCTCTGGAGTTCTAGGCAGAGGGTGTGCCAAAATTTTTGAAAAACCGCAGAATACTTTTTAGGGTACGGGCGGTCGATCTTCCTGAATGCTGTGTTTAGTGCATTGCGATCAGTAGGGCGGCCGACACGGCTTCCTAAGGATAAAGGTTTTATGCCTATAGGGGTCTCCCAATATATATGCGACGGTACGTGGGAGCACAATCCATACTAGTGCTATCGTCCCTCAGGAGGAATCACCCACCATCCATGAGATCGACAGTCACCAGGCTTTACGACGCCGGAACACGTCTCTAGCCTGGACCTCTATGTTGTGCGTTGTGTTGCGAAGCGTTGTTAAGTTCATTCAATTTATTTTAGGTTGATCTTTTTAGAAGTTTGCCTTTCAAGGTTCACCACGAGATGTATGATACAATTCCTAAATGCAGTCTAAAGATGATAAGCAAGCTTTATATCTTTTCAACTTTGAAAATCCTAGCTACTAAGGGAAAAGAAAGACACCATCTTTTTTCAAAGAGCAATCAGCACACTCTAATGCACTTTTCCTAAATCAAGCATGCAAACTATCAAAAATGCAAATGCACAATGCAGGTTTTTGTTTTCCGCTTTCTTAGTATTGATGCCTACAAAGAAAGCTTTTTGTACAACTTTGAATTTGCTTTTAAATGACCAATACAAACAAGTTTACTTTTTCGAAATCAGAGAGGGTAGAAGAGATTACAGCACTTAACTATTTTCGAAATGAATACTTGTTTTGACACTTAAAAGAGACAAACTCAAACCAATAAGCAAGAGTAAATGTATAATCAATCTGCAACTAGCCAATGAACTCTCTTCTAAGATCACAATCAATAGATCTGAATCAAGGGCTACAGGATGACTATTTCACTCATGCAAAGGAAAACTGTAAATGATGCCACAAACACATAAAAACACTCACAGTCTTTTTGTACAAAAGGAGGCAGAATCTAAGCAGAGAAAAGGAGTTATCAGACTGCTACCTATGCTGGTTACAGGCTGCAAAAATCAGAGATCAAAACAAGGCAAAACAGAGCAGAGAACCCCAGCTGCACAAGGCCAAACTGGTTCAGCGCAACCTCAACACAGGGGTTTTGACATTCAGCGCAGGTAGCCTTCACAGGACCTGCGTTGAAATGCAGAATCCCTTCACTGGGTCTGCGCTGAAGGAGAAACTCTCGTTTCCCACAGGTTCTGGGTCACAGATTGCTATTTAATTCATTGTTTTAGGCCAAATAAAAGAAACAAGCAAGGTATAATCAAAGGGATGCTTTGAGGGGGTACTAAGATCTATCACAAAGGATCATCAAATCATTTGTGAGTCCATTATTCAGATCATAGACAAGTCCAGTGATTGGATCAAAACATCAACTATCTACTTTGCATCCGGGA
Source organism: Pinus tabuliformis (assembly GCA_031772625.1). Lineage (NCBI taxonomy): Eukaryota > Viridiplantae > Streptophyta > Pinopsida > Pinales > Pinaceae > Pinus > Pinus tabuliformis. Next base: position 995,883,074 of record CM062812.1, on the reverse strand, counting down.
ATAGCAGATGCAGTTCGATTGTTGCTGTCGAGTCTACGAAACAAACAATGATGGAAACACAAATAAAATGACTAAACAGATCTCCCCAGTGGAGTCGCCAATTTGTTGTGGGGAAAAATGCCTATGCAGGACGATCCTATCCACCTAAGGTGTGACAGTGCCTTAGCAACAAAAAAGGACAGCTATTCTGGTTTCTTCCTTTATGAAATGTGAAAGAAGAGAGATAAATAGACTTATCGGTGTCTTCCGTTTGTCCCTCGATCCGGTCTCTCTTCTCTTTGGGAGTTCACAGCTACTTGCCTTCTCACTCGCCCAGCTTCAGCAGGTTCATGCAAGATCACAAGAGAACAGCTACTTGCCTTCTTGCTTGTCCAACTTCAATGGGTTCCTGCAAGATCACAAGAGAACAGCTACTTGCGACAAGAGAAGAACACTACACAAAGACAGATATTCACATTCATAACTAGTTCAGGATTAGAAATAAACTAAACATACTAATGCAATCATACATCAAGAATACATCAGTATATAGGAGAAACCAAGATAGCTTTATTGATGAATAACAAGGTTCAGGAAGAGATACAACCCAGAGGGCTCCAATCCAGCATCTCCTTCCCAGCAAATGGAATTCCTATCTTCACCCCCTTCAAAGCATTAAGCACCCAATGATTCCAATCTCAAACCAACATCAATTCTTTGCAATAACAAAATTCCAGCCTCTGGATCTCATGGAGGAGAGATCCATATATAGATGTTTGGAGAGAGGATGAGTCAGCTTGAGATCTGACTAGTGTTCTCTCCCTCTGTCAGTTCTTGATTCCACTTGGAGGTTCTTGCTTCCACTTAGAGATTTGGAACCTCTTACTCATCACCAGTCGAATTCCCTGAGGCAAGTGTCATTTTGGAAGCTTCCTGGGTTTTGACACCTTGAGAAATGAGCTTGCCACATGTCCACTCTCGTTCAGCGCAGGTAGCCAGTGTTCCCTTTGACGTTCAACGCAGGTAGCCAGTGTTGGCTTTGACATTCAGCGCAAACAGCTAGTGTAGCCACTGAAATGATCCTGAATTGACTTGTTTTTGAGCAGTTTCTGGTGGAGAACTTCTGTGAATTGCTGTGGTTTGTTAGCCTTGTTCCTCTAGGGGTAGGAACAACATGTTTAGGGACTTTGGATCCCTTAGATTATGGACATTTCATGCTCAATGTTGTAAGGCACAAAAATGTCTATAACAACGGTGGAAATGCCACACCATTTAAGGTAGAAGTTAACTTTGAAATCTCAATATGCAAGGGTAAAATAGACACATATGCTGTAGATAAATGATTAAAAATGCTAGATGGTTATTTTTCTCTTCATGATTTCTCCACCCAAGAAAATATCACTTTTGCACTTCTCAAAGCAACACCCCATGCCAAGGACTGGTGGGAAAGCTATTGCGAGTAGAAGGATGAAAGTACGGACTCAATATTTTTAGCCACACCCACTTGGAATTCATTCTGAGATGCCATCAAGGAGCAGTACTACCATGTGAGGAGCTATGAGGAAAAATACATAAAGTGGACCACACTGTGGTAGGGAAGGGACCAAGATGTGTCGCAGTTCACAAATATTTTTCATACCTTTCGCACAAAGTTGGGTATCAAGGATTATGAGCTGCATTTGGTACTCAAATGTTGTGGCTACCTACACAAGTACATCTAGGATGAGATGGAGTTCCTGAACATATCCTCGCTTATCACGACGTACCGATACACTATTAAGATCAAGCAGAAGTTTAAAGAAAAGAAGCGAGACTTTGGATCTGCGAATCTGAAGAACAAAGGACAAAGCCAAGGTGGGGTGACCCAAGGCAACTCATCGAAGCAACAAGAAAAGAACAACACCATGAAGTTAAAGAAGGACACAAGAAAGTGGTGTGAGTTCCATAAGAGCCCCACTCCTAACACAAGTGAGTGTCAAACCAAGCAGTCGCTGATGGCCGAATTGAAGGCTTCGGAATCAAATGCATGTTCTAAATTTGAGTCAGAACCCAACAAGGGGAATGACAAAGGGAAACAAATCATTGATGCATAGCCCAGCATCAATGTTGCCACCGCTAAGGTCCAGAAGGATGAGCCCAAAGATCTAGAGGAGGGGGAGCATCTTTTCCACTCACAAATGTGGGTGAAGGGTTTGCCACTGCAATTCATTGTCGACAATGGTAGCCAAAAGAACCTCATCTGAGCAGAGGTCATGAAGTGGCTGGGACTACCAACCATACCACACCTGCAACTATATAGCATCGGGTGGCTTCACCAAGGACGAGATCTCTGAGTCCTCGAATAATGCCACCTTCCCTACAACATCAAGCCCTTCACAGATGAGGTATTGTATGATGTTGCACTACTTCATGTTTGTGATGTATTATTAGGCCAAACATAGTTGTGGAAGTGACATAATGTGTATGAGTTAAGGCCTCACGCCGGTATTATTTCTTTGTGTAATAACTTATATAGGATACCTGAGGTAGCCCCACCTACCTCTACTTCTTTGATGTATGCTAAGAAAGGCAGTAAGATCATCTCCCATATTAGGAAATGTATTTTCTATCTGGTTCGCTCTCAAAGTAAGTGGAAGATCGTAGCCACATCCGTGGCCCCCGGAAAGGGTTCCTCGTAGTAGAATAAGGTTGATACGGTCATGGAAGAAGACAGGGACATTTTCTCCTCACCCACATGGGTATCGTTGCACTATGAGGTCAAGCATTCATTTGATATGACTCCTAGAGAACCTTTACCCAATGGGTTGATATATTGCTAAGTTCCATTCTAGAAAACGACAAGTACAAGAAGCGACATGATCAGCATCAGGTACCACACAAGTTTCAAGTGGGAGATAGATTCTGGTTGCGTCTGTAGAAACAATGCCTTACAAGAGCCCATCATAAGCTTAGACTGCTCTAATATGGTCCTTACACCAGTACTAAGGCTATGGGAAACAATTCTTTGGAGCACAACACTCCCCCATTGCTTTGCATGCACCGAGTGTGCAATGTGGACTGCACTTCACTTCCTAATCTCATGGAGGAATTCAATGCAATGGGGACCATTGATTCCTAAGGGGGGAGGAATAATCCATGTGGATGCTGGTGGCCACCCACCTATCCCACTTGGACCCCCAAAAATATTTCTTTCAGTTTTTCAATTTCCTTAATTATAGCACAACTTACTATTTTTAGCAGTTTTTTGGGTCCTGAACTTTCGGAGATGTTTTGAGGCCCTAAATTATGCTTTTTGGGAAAAATACGAGAAACATGGATCCATAGACTGATTTTGTTCATCCAAAAGTTGTAGTCCATGGATAGATATTTCTAACGAGGTATTGTTCATGTCAAACGAAGATCGTATGCCAAAGTTACGAGCCCAGGAAATTGATGTACCAATTTACCCAAAATGGGGCGCGTAGTTTGGCACTTCATGTCTTAGGGTTAGGTTTTTGGATGTTTAGAGTTTTCCATTGTTTCTCAACAATAAATAGTCCTTCAAGCCTCATTTTAAGACAGTCCAGAGGCATGTAGCTACCACATCTCTTCTCAGAGATAAGCTACTATCGCCCTAGCTCGTTTATTTCCATTTATGTTTGTAAGCATATTTCAGTATTTTACATTAATGAAATGAAGTATTGTTTCCATTGCATCTATGTATTTATGGTTATATCTGTAATTTTTTGTGTTCCTGTCTAAATCTGGATCAGTGGTATCAAAGCGGTCTGCTTTTTCTCCTTTTTTCTTTACATGTGCCCAACGATGTCGGGATATAATGAGTTAGGTCTTGAACTAGTCGAACCTTTGCAAGACCAGCCTTCAAATCCAAACGACCTCCCATGGCAGATGAAAAGAAAGATGAGGGGATAGGAGATCCTATCAAAATTTTGCTTGAAGAAGCCCTCGAGTGACAAAGAAACGCGATGATGGAAAAATTTGCCTAGATCCTTCAACTGCTACCTAGGGGCGATGCATCTACTTCCAACAGCTACTCTAGAAAGATCACTTTTTCACTTCTCAAAGCACCCCCCCATGTGAAGGACTAGTGGGAAACCTACTGCGAGCAGAAGGATGAAAGTACGGGCTCACTATTTTTAGCCACACCCACATGGAATTCATTCTGAGATGCCATCAAGGGTAGTACTACCCTATCAAGAGCTATGAGGACAAATACATAAAGTGGACCACACTGTGGCAGGGAAGGGATGAAGATGTGTCGTAGTTCATAAATGTTTTTCATAGCTTTCACACAAAGTTGGGTATCAAGGATCCTGAGCTACATTTCATACTCAAATACCGTGGTTCCTGCACAAGTACATCTAGGATGAGATGGAGTCCCTTAACATCTCCTCACTCATCACAGCATACTGATACACTGTCAAGATCGAGCAGAACTTTAAACAAAAGAGGCGAGACTTTGCATATCCGAATCTGAAGAACAAAGGACAAAGCCAAGGCAGGGTGACCCAACACAACCCATTAAAGCCACAAGAAAAGAACAACACCACGAAGTAAAAGAATGACACTGGAAAGTGGTGTGAGTTCCATAAGAGCCCCACTCATAACACAAGTGAGTGTCGGACCAAGCAGTCGGTGGTGGCTGAATTGAAGGCTTCAAAATCAAATGCATGTTCTGACCGTGAGTCAGAACCTGACAAGGGGAATGACAAAGGGAAGCAATTCATTGATGCGGAGCGCAACGCCATTGTTGCCACTACCAAGGTCCAGAAGGATGAGCTTGAAGATCCAAAGGAGGGGGAGCATCTTTTCCACTCATAAATGTGGGTCAAGGGTTCATCGCTGCAATTCATTGTTGACATTGGTAGCTAAGAGAACCTCATTGGAGTAGAGGTCATGAAGTGGCTGGGACTACCAACCATACCACACCCGCAACCATAGAACATCAAGTGGCTTCACCAAGGATGAGATCTCCAAGTTGGCCAAAAATGTTTCCTTCCCTACAACATCGAGCCCTTCACAGATGAGGTATTGTGTGATGTTGCACCACTTCATGTTTGTGTTGTATTATTATGCTAACCATACTTGTGGAAGCGACATGATGTGTATGAGTCAAGGCCTTACGATGTTATTATTTCTCTGTGTAATACTTTATACAGGATACTGGAGGTAGCCCTACCTACTGCCACTACTTTGATCTCTGATAAGAAAGGCATTAAGATCATCTCCTAGACTAGGAAATTTATTTTCTATCTGGTTTGCTCTCAAAATAAGTGGAAGATTGTAGCCACATCCATGTCCCCCGGGAAGGGTTCCTAATAGTAGAAGAAGGTGGATACAATCATGAAAGAGGACAGGGACATTTTCTCCTCACCCACAGGGGTACCGTTGCATTATGAGTTCAAGCATTCACTCGATCTTACTCCTAGACAAACTTCACCCAATGGGTCGATATCTCGCCGCTCCATTTTGGAAAACGCTAAGTACAAGAAGCGACATGATCAACATTAGGTACCACACAAGTTTCAAGTGGGATACAAATTCTAGTCGCATTTGTAGAAATAATGCCTTACAAGGGCCCATCAGAAGCTCAGACCACTGCGATATGGTCCTTACACTACTACCAAGACTGTGGGAAACAATGATTTGGAGCACAACACTCCCCCGTTCCTTTGCTTGCACCGAATGTCCAATGTAGACCGCCCTCGACCATGCTTCCCACCATTACTGGACACATCAGAGGTTGCAGAAGAACTCCCTAGGGACCCAGTTCAGTAGATGTTTCCTCATCTCATGGAGGAACTCAACGCAATGGGGAAGATTTCTTCATAATGGGGGAGGAATGATCCAGGTGGATGTGGGTTGCCACCCACCTATCCCACTTAGACCCCCACAACTGTCTCTTTCATCTTTTTAGTTTCCTTAATTGTAGCACAGTTTACTATTTTTAGTAGTTTTTTGGGTCCTAAACTTCTGGAGCCATTTTGAGGCCCTAAACAACGTTTTTTGGAAAAAATCGGAGCAACATGAGACCACGTTTTGATGTTTCTCATCCCAAATTTGTATTCCTTAGATAGATATTTCTAACAAGGTATTGTGTGCATCAAACGGAGATCGTATGCCAAAGTTACGACCCCAGGAAATTGATGTACCCAAAACGGGGCCCATAGTTTGGTATTTCATCTCCTAGGGTTAGGTTTTTGGATGTTTATGGTTTTCCATTGTTTCTCAACAATAAATAGCCCTTCGAGCCTCATTTTAAGATAGTTTGGAGGCATGTAGCTGCCGCATTGCTTCTGAGAGATAAGCTACCATTGACCTAGCTAGTTTATTTCCATTTCTGTTTGTAAGAAAATTTCAATAATTTTCATTAATGAAATGAAGTATTGTTTCTGCTGCATCTCTGTATTTATGGTTATATCTGTAATTTGTTGCATTCCTGTATAAATCTAGATCAGAATGTAACACTGTGCACACACTCTAATTGTATGTCTACAGTACCTGACGAATAGAATTAATGTTTCAAATGAAAATCAGCAAGGGTTGACGTTTTATAGTTTTTCTATGTAGAATTTAATTGGTAGATAATATTGGGATGGATTTCCATCTCACAAATTTAAATGTGTGTTCTCAATTTCTTTGTACATGATATAATTACTGATAAAATTTCATGGTTGATCCTTGTGATTAACTGTGTTTAATCCTTGGATTGAAAGGGTCGGTGTGTTTAATACATAAATTGAAGGGGTTGGTGTCATTTATTGCATCCTCTGAACTAATTCATAAATTGAATGGTGTCATTTATTGTCTTCAATAGTTTGAATGGTTAAACTCACATGTAGATATGGATGACACACATTTCACCTATTCTAGTGCAGGTGTTACCCAACAATGGGATGTTTTACTCCACTGGAAATGAGTGCATGATTGTTTTATGGGATAGGTGTACTCCTGGATAGAATTCAATGGAATGTTTTGTAGTGCATTTTGATTTAATTGATAATTCGGGGTTGGAGGTAGTTGAGACAGTATGTCTTGTCAACTTGTGATGTTAGGGCTTGGTGATTGATAGTTGTTGGTCCAATGAATATATGAGCCCATTTTGGACATCATTTAATAACTTATAGAGTTCAATATAAACTATTTATGTGCATATTTTTTATGGTTTTGATTATTTTTTTATGGATGTGTGGGACTAGTACTATAACTAGTACTGGTACCTACACAACAATAGAAGCCTATCCCCTATAAGAGAGTAGTGGATCTCGAACAAAACAAACCTGAAGCACTTGGATCCATATGCATTACATAAATGACAACAATATCAATTCCCATCTACAAAAATTCACTATATCATGATAAACATAAATACATCCATGTCCTTGTTTACAGTTAACAATGAATTGGACAAATTGAGAATCAGATTAAACCAAATAGTTAGCTTGATGAATCTAACTTTCTCATTTTGGTATTAACAAATTTGGTAAATTATGGAGAAACCAAATTTAAGTGTTTTTGTCTCCTCAATTATCTTAGCGAGGAATCTCAACATTGAAATAGATAAACTGTTCATACCCTGTGCATTATTTTAATTTCCCACAATAAAATTGTAAATATCTTAGATTTTTCTCTAGTATCCCTAAATAAAATCACAAAGTTTTAGTGAGAACAATATTCTCAAAGTGATCCTCGTGCTATCTCATGCTTCCTCAAACCTGCAGGTTACATATATTTATTTACTAAAGAAAGGAAAATTCCCTATAATAGAAGTAGGAGGTTGTTTGTGAGTAGTGCCTCTCCCTAGCTTACTCTACTAACACACTAAGTACATTTGTCTCATAAGGGACACATTAGCATACAAAAACAAATATTTGGTAGTAAATATCTATAAGGAGTTTTCCGTCATGGTAAAATAACTATTTTTACGATGTTCTTGCATCAGTTCTTTAACCCAAGCCAAATAGTGCTGAACCCTTTCAAAGGAATGGGATGAAGAGAGATCAATTATTTCTCTCTCTACATAACTTGGCTCTCATTGACTTTATCAAATGACATCTTCAAATTCTTCTAGACTTCATGAAGACAATTGATCCCACTTTTATGAAAGTGAATCTCCTAAAAGAATGTCGGTTGTAATGAGTTCAATTGCCTTTTGTTTATTCTTGTCGATGAAAAATTTCACCTTATCATCCTTGAGATCTAGAATTGTGGTATTAGTGCATTTCCAAATCCTTTTTCTTTTATGCAAAGCCTTTATTTCTAGTATCCAAATAACATAATACAATTCAAAATAACAAGAATGATCTTAGAATCCATCTTCTAATGAATTATAGATTTGGTCTCAACTAGGTTGTAGTTGAAAAATCAACAGCTTAGAGTCACATATTAGACTCAAACAAAATTGTTTACCACAGGGCCAGGTTAGAACCGTCATCTATGATACCATGCTAGGGAAGGGGTGCAACCAAGATAACAAGAAGATCTGGAAAAACAAGAAAACATAAGGGAAAGTATATTCTAAGATGATAGGTAGTCTCTAAAGACATTGTTATAATATTTAAGCATAGAGAATCATGATTATAACATCATAGTGCACAATGAATTTCAAATGAATTCATTGCTATTCAACATAATTGATTGACTTATAGGGTCCTTTATTTACAGTCTCTAGATCTAACCAACTTCCTTCAATTAGGGAAATTCTAGTCCAAAAGTAATAGTCCATGGTTGTAATTGATTTTAGTAAATGAGTAACATATCTTCATCTATTTGGCTATCCATTAGACTCAACCATTAAGTTTAACATACCATTGACCACTCAATCTATCATCTATTCAACTACTCATATGGACTATAAAATGAGTCGACCCATCAACTGTCTAGTTGACCACTCAATTTACTACTCCACAAATTGACCCATCCATCATCCTGTTATCTATCTCATTGATTTCTCTTGTAGATGACTCAACCATTTCCTCAACATAACATGAGGTTATAACACATGCTCCAGCAAACAAAGGTGTAAAGGCCTAGTGTCAACTTAGAAAGGTAAACCTATGAATTGGAGCAATACCTATCAATAAGGGAACTCTTTATCTTGTTGGAATCCCAAAGCATAACATGTGGTAATGCATTGGATTTAATAAGCACAAGGGAGAAACATTTACTTGGTGATTGTACTAAAGTTTCACTTCACATTGTCAAAGGCTCCATTAGCATTGAATGCCTTCTTCATGGAGGTGTCTAGGGCATGTTGAAGGTGTTGTAGCTCAAAATGACCCAATCAATTTTTTTTTACTTCCTCATAATATCTGCTCAGAATCTACCCTATTATTTCTCTTTGCGAACTTTTATTTGAGCCTTCTCATCCCTTTTATGATTTCTATGGATTGTTCTTGATTTTGGAGTCACAGTTTTCAGGGTGTTCTTTTGTGGGGCTTTCACAAGTTTGTCCATAGCTACTTCCCTCTACATTGAAATGGATCTTTCATGATTCCATATGGACATCTTTGCAAGTTTAGGAAGTACATTTATTGAAAGGCTAACTTATCATGGGAATTTGAGAAACACGAAGCATACAAAGTGTTTGTCAAGAAGTCAAAATCATTTATCTAGGAATTGAATCTGACGCGATGTATTATAATTAAGATGGTAAACATGAGCTCAATCAGTTATGTCAAGCAATTTAGTGAGTGATTTGTTCCCAATAAAAAAGAAAAACACTTTCAAAATAATACTAAAATGGTGGCGATCCCGAGGAGGGACATGTAGCAGCAACCGTTTAACTCTTTTGTTTTCGAATTAAAGTCAGTGGTAGGGTTTTTGGTACGAGGCTTTAATGTGTTTTATGGTGTTCTACCCACCTTTCATACTGGCTTCGAGTTCGCAACCATAGGTTATCACACTTACTGAGTGTATTTGGAATTCATTCCTTCTTTGCTATGATCTGCTTTGGCTCTATGGGTGCTCGGTGCTTTCGCCTAGTTCTTGCGATGGTTGGTAAATGTCGTGCCTTATTTGTCCTGTATGGTGGTTTGTTAATGTTGTGCTTTGCTTGTTCCCTGTGGTGGTTTGTTGGTGCTGTGCCTCTACTTTCTCTCTATGGTGATTCACTTCTCTGGTTTTTGGAGGGTTTCAGGTCACTTTCCCACCTACAAGTCTATTTGTCTCTGTCATTTGGCTCATGCTTTGTTTCTGCTCTATTTTGTGGTGATTTGTGTGTTTGATGTTGGGTCTGGTGATGATTTGGCTCTGCAAGCACAGGTTCCCACCTTGCTGCTACATAGGACAGCTCAGCGAACTCGCTCTCAGGTAATCCTCTTGTTCCAGTTACAATTTCCCTTTTCATTTTTGAGGCTCTAATGTTCTGGCTCCTTGGTGAGCAGTCAGAACCCTCTCATGGAATTTCTGTTGGGAGAAACCCTCTATTGCGGGTCTCGACTCTCTTCCTCCATCGCAGAATCAGACCTCCTCCAGGTAAATCCTCACTCCCCTCTTGGTTTTTTGTACATTGTGTTTTGGTCTTGGGGCCCTACCTAACTGTTGCCTTGTTGTGGTGGTGTGTAGATCCATCTAGGGGAATGCTACTCCACGGCTTCGTTCTTGGGACTATTCGTGGGCTTACGGAAAACTTGGGTAGGGTCTTTTCGTGGCTGTAACTTTCTATTGCTTTCTTTGTTGCTTATTCTTTCTGTAATTGGTTATAACACTTTGGATTTCGATTCCTCCGTGTATGCATGTAGTTTCAGAGGTCTTCATGCCGTCACCGTTTGACTAGTATTTAGCCTGTGAACTGTAATGTTTTTGGTTTGCATGGGTTTCAGAACCCTCCATAATTTTAGGGTTATAGATTTTGTACAGTGAACTATTAAATGGGCAACGAAATGAAATGTAACGGAATACTTGAATGATGAATATAAAAGTACCCGGTTTTTTTTGTTGAGGAAAAGGAAAAATGTATTATATATATTGATTTACCTTTGTCTTGTTCTTGGTCTGAGATTCCTTCTGTTACAAGATTCTTGTCGATTCTATTCGGATTTTGAATGAGTTGTTCACTGTATTTATTTCATTACAATGCCTGAAACATTTATGCACAAGGGAAAAAAGAAAAACTATCTTCGTTCCTTAATGATAGGTTCTAGCATTGTTTGATTTTATAGAGGTTTGAAACAATTTCAAATTACAAGTTCCAAGATCTCTCTCCTCTCTAGATGGCAGCCCCTCAATGAGATCTGGTTCTTCTTTTTCAATGCATTATTAGTAGTTTGTTTACAGTTGAGGAACCGTTCCTCAGTTACTTTTCAGTTGTCTAACAATTTTTTTTAAACTAGTCCCTAACTAATCCTATCTTGATCTTCTTGCCTAATTTTAAAGAACAATGGCTGAGTCAGCCTTAATTTTAAATGGAACAAAATAAAATAGAAGCTCAAAATGTTTTTCTCTTTGTCCAACAAAATAAAATAAAATAAAAAACATTTCCCAGCTGTCGCCTTTTCACTCGGATGCTCCTGCATCAGGCTATCGGGGTAAATTAAACTCATGGCTCCTGTCTATGAGCTCTTCAATAAAGTACCCGATGCTTTGAATCTGGCCAACATCTAACCAGGAACTATCTTCAATAGGATGACCATTCCACTTGACTAGGTACCACAAATATTCTTTCCTTCGAGTCCGTATGGCCACCTGGGTCTCTAGGATCTGTTTGATCTCTAAGGGCTTTGTTGGGGGAATTTATTTAATCCATGAATCATTCTCATGCTGGGTGCCCCGTGTTCGTCTTTCTGAACTGTCTTCTTCATTTTCCACAATGTAGGGGTACGTATCTGCCACATTAAAAATGGGTGAAATTCCTATACTTGGGGCTAACTGCAATTCATAAGCGTTCACAGAGAACTTCTGAAGAATTCTGCAAGGCCCAATTCTTTCCCACTTCAAATTGTTGTATTTTCCTTTAGGAAACCTCTCCTTACGTATTTGTGCTAATACCAGGTCTCCTACGTTGAATTGTACCTCCCACCTTCTTAAATCTACTTTTTGTTTGTATCTTTAGCTACTGTCTTGTAATTTTAATTTCACCTATTCATGAATATCGCTTATTTCCTTTGCGAAATCTTCACCATTGGTACTCCTGTGCTCCAACTGACCCAAATCTCATAACTCATGTACTCCACATGGGTGCATTTCGTACAGGATCTGGAAAGGACTATTGCTCGTGCTTCGGTTGGGAGAATCGTTATAAGAAAATTCTGCTTGTGCAAGCACATGATCCCCCTGTCAAGAATTTTCTCCAACCACACTCCTCAATAGATTTCCTAGACTTCAGTTCACCTCTTCAGTTTGGCCATCGGTCTGCAAATGATAAACTGAGCCGAAGTTTAGTTTCGTGTCTAATTTTTTCCATAAGGTCCACCAAAAATGTCCTGTAAAGTTAATGTCTCAGTCCAAAACAATATACCTCGGCAAGCCATGTGATCTAACTATCTCTATGAAGAAAAATTGTGCTACATGTGTGGCATCACTCGTTTTCTTGCATGGAATGAAATGTGCCATTTTGGTGAAATGATCCACCACCACCATGATGGAATCGAATCCCCGTTGTGTCTTTGGTAGACCTAAGACAAAGTCTAAACTCACTGATCCCACGGTGTGTTTGCAATAGGTAAGGGCTTATACAACCCTATGTGCTGGCTGTGTCCCTTTGCAAGCTGACACACTTTGCATCTAGTCACAATCCTCTGTACATCTCTACGCATCTTCGGCCAACAGTAAAAGTGGCTCAATTGATCCATGGTCTTTTCTATGCCAAAATGCATGGCTAAACCTCCATTATGCTTTTCCTGGATTAAGTTCTCTCTCATAGAACATTCTAGAATACACAACTGCCCTCCTTTGAACAATAACCCTTCTTGCATATTATAGTCCATCCATGAATTGTTATCTCTCAACAATGGATTTTGGCAAGCTTCATAAGCTTCCTTAAAATCTGCATCTACCTCATACAAGTATTTAAGATGTTAAATCCTAATACTTGTATCACACTTTCTTGTCGGATCAAATTCCCCCTACTTAATGCATCTACCACTTTGTTGGCTTGATCGGTGATGTGTTTCAACACAAATGTAAAACTCTGTAGGTACTCCACCCAATTCGCATGTTTATGGTCTCAGCTTATGCTACTGCATAATATACTGTAATGCAGAATTGTCTGAAAATAAGACAAATTTATTGGCCAACCAATAATGTCTCCAATGCTTTAGCGCTTGAACGACTGCATAAAATTCCTTGTCATAAGACGTGTACTTCTGCCTGCTTTCATTTATTTTCTCACTAAAATAGTATACTGGCTTGTCTTCTTGGCTGAGTACTACACCAATGGCTATTCCACTAGCATCACAATGAACTTGAAAAAGTTTATTAAAGTCTGGTAATCTCAAAATTGGTTTTTCAATAATTTTTCTTTTGAGTAGCTGAAAACTCTTCTTTGCCATTTCTGTCCAATGGAAACATTGATTTTCCTTGTTAATGGTGTCCACCATGGGTGCATAGATCCCACTGAAATTTTTGATAAATTTCCAATAAAAACTACCGATCCATGAAAACTCTGTACCTCAAACAAACTTTTGGGAGATGGGCAGCTAACTATGGCTACAACCGTTTCTGGATCCATTTTTAGTTCATTCTCAGAAATCACAAATCCCAAATAAATTAACTCTTTCTTGAAAAAAGAACATTTCTTCAAATTTATTAGTAATTTATTTTGCTGCAATTTTTCCAATACATACCTCACGTGTCAAAAATGCTCTTCCTTTATCTTGTTGAATATAAGTATATCATCCAATTATACAATCACAAATTTACCAATGAATTCCTTCAACATCTCATTCATCAAACACATGAATGTTATGGGAGCATTGCTCAATCCAAATGGCATAACTAACCATTCGTATAAGCCTTCATTAGTCTTGAAATCTATCTTCCACTCGTCACCTTCTCGAATTCTGATTTGGTGGTAGCCGCTTTTCAGGTCTATCTATGAAAAGTACACTACTCCACTCAAAAAATCCATCATATCATCCATCCTACGTAAAGGAAACCTATACCTGATAGTGATCTTGTTAATGGCTCGGGAATCAGTGCACATTCACCACTCACCTCCTTTCTTGGGAGCTAAATCAGTCGGAACTACAAAAGGGCTTAAACTCTCCTGAATCAGTCCTTTATCGAACAACTCATGCACCTTCTTCTTGATTTATTCATTATCCTTCGGACTCATCTGTAAGCAGCCTTGTTTGGCAAACTGGCTCCTGGAATAAAATCAATATGGTGACTAATGCCCTGGTTTGGTGGTAATTTGACTGGTAGATTGTCTACTGCAATATCACTAAATTCTTGTAACATGTCATGTATCTCTTTAGGTAAGTCAGTGACTTTAGTACGGATCAATACTCATTTTTGCCTTCACACAACTGCATATTTTACGTCATCATCCTCCATCTGTCGCAGAAACTCTTTTCCGCCTAATAATAATGCTTTTGTCCCACTGGTTTTTGTAACATCCTCTTCCTTCATTGGCAATAGCGTATGCTTTATCCCATCTTTAACAAACTTGTAACAATTTGTTTCCCATCAAGGATGACCTTCCTATCATACTACCATGGTCTACCCAGCAGAATATGGCACACGTCCATAGGCATGATATCACAAGTAACCTTGTCCTCGTACTTGCCAATATGAAACTCTACTTCGCACTGCTCATCGACCAGTAGTTTGTGACCTTTCTGCAACCAAGACACCCTCTATGTAGTTGGGTGCTTCAACTTCTTCAAACCCAATTTCCCCACCATTTTAGTAGCTACTAGATTATCAGTACTTCCACTTTCTATGATTAATTTGCAACATTTCCCATGGGACTTGCACATAGTCTGGAACAATGCTTTTCTCTATGTCTGATCAGCTACTTTCTCAGGTATATTGAATAATACCTTGTTCAACACCAAGGCTTCCTTGGTTTCTGGCATATTTTCCACCTCCTGTGGTGGTGCCTCCGCTTCATTGGGCTTAGCGACATATGCTCCCCTCTGCCTAGTTTGTTGATTTTCAGGGCATTCAAAGAACCTGTGTCCCCACTTGTGACACTTGTAACACTGATAGGAATTTCCTCTGCCTCTACCATTACCTCTTCCTCGCTGGTATGACCTTCCTCCTCTGGTGTTACCTTCCCTTTCAATCTATCCTGAAGTCTTCGAACTACTGCCCTCTTCATTGATGTTGGCAGTCCTACCTCTGCCAAAGGTCTCTCCCCGACCTCTACCAAAACCACGTCCTCCTCCAACGTTCTGTTTCCTAGCAATATTTTCCTCCATCTTCAAAGCACTCTGATAATCTTCCTCTATCGTCTAAGGGGAAAGAATACTAGTTTTTTCCAGGATCTCCATCCATAGACCATTTAAAAACTTCGATATTTTCCTAGGGCTATCTTCAACATAACCAGCTCTCAAGTTTACTTTATAAAATTCTTCAGTATATTCCTTTACAGTCATCATTCTATGCCTCAGGTTTGTATTGGTCTATAAAGGGAAATTTGATAATATTTAGGCAGAAATTTGCTCTTCATTCTAGCAATAATCCTGTCCCACTTTTTAATTAGTGATTTGTTCAATCTCCTCCATTCTGCCTGTACACTATCCCACCATAGTGTTGCATGTCCCTTCAACTTGGTGACAACAAACCTAACCCTCTTGTCTTCGTTCTCATATTCAAAATATTTATCTAGTTCACTTATCAAGTCTAACAATGTCTTTGTGGACAAACTGCCATCATAATTAGAGAGCTTCAGTCTTGGCTTGCTACTAGCCAACAAAACTGATCTCAATAGTTTAATCTCTGGTACTTCGTCATCTGACCCATCTGTCGTGGCTGTGTCTTCCTCCTCACTGTCATCCCCACCTTCCAGATCTCTACACCTTCCTACTTCCACTGTTGCCAAACGTGCAGTTAAAATCCTAATTTCTTCTCGTAACCCTTCATCTGCTACTCTTCTGATGGCTCTTCCTTGACTGCTTCTTCCTACCTCCATCTTTACTAAGAGAAAGGAACAATCTGCTCTGATACGAGAAATTGATGGTGATCCTAAGGAGGCACACGTAGCAGCGACCATTTAACTCTCTCATTTTCGAATTAAAGTCAGTGGCAAGGTTTTTGGTATGACATTTTAATGTCTTTTATGATGTTCTGCCTGCCCTTCGTACTGGCCTCGGGTTTGCAACCACAGGTTATCACACTTGCCGAGGGTATTTGGAATTCATTCCTTCTTAGCTATGGTCTGGTTTGGCTCTATGGGTACTCGATGCTTTCACCTGGTTCTTGCGATGGTTGGTAAGTGTTATGCCTTGCTTGTACCATACGGTGGTTTGTTAATTTTGTTCTTAGCTTGTTCCCTATGGTGGTTTGTTGGTGCTATGCCTCTACTCGCTCCCTGTGGTGATTCACTTCTCTGGTTTTTTGGAGGATTTCAGGTCACTTTCCCATCTGCAAGTCTATTTGTCTCTGTCATTTGGCTCATACTTTCTGCTCTGTTTTGTGGTGATTTTTGTGTTTGATGTTGGGTCTGGTGATGATTTGGCTCTACAAACATAGATTCTCGCCTTCTTGCTACACAGGACAACTCAATGAACTCGCTCTCAGTTAATCCTCTTGTTTAGGTTGCAATTGAACCTTTCGATTTTGAGGCTCTAACATTCTAGCTCCTTGGTGAGTAGGCAGAACCCCCTTATGGCATTTTTGTTGGGAGAAACCCTCTATTGTAGGTCTCGGATCTCTTCCTCCATCACGGAATTGGACCTCTTCCAGGGAAATCCTCACTCCCCTCTTGGTTTTATGTACATTGTGTTTTGGTCTTGGAGCCCTACCTAACTACTACCCTGTTGTGGTGGTGTGCAGGTCTTTCCAAGGGAAAGCTGCTCCACAACTTCATCCTTGGGACTGTTCGTGGGCTTAGGGAAAACTTGGGTAGCGTCTTTCCATGGTTGTAACTTTCTCTTGCTTGCTCTATTGCTTGTTTTGTCTATAATTGGTTATAAACCTTGGGGTTTCGATTCCTCCCCGTATGTATATAGTTCAGAGGTTTTCTTGCCCTTGCTACTTGACTAGTATTTAGCCTGTGAACTGCAATGTCTTTGGTTTGCATGGGTTTCAGAACCCTCCATGATTTCAAGGTTATAGATTTTGTACAGTGAACTGTTAAATGGGAAACGAAATGAAATGTAAAGGAATGCTTGAATGCTGAATATAAAAGTACCTGGTTTTTTTTTGTTGAGGAAAAGGAAAAATGTATTGTATATGCTGATTTACATTTGTCTGTTACCTGGTCTGAGATGCCTTCTGTTACAAAATTCTTGTCGATACTATTCAGGTTCTGAATGAGTTGTTCACTGTATTTCTTTTATTACAATGCTTGAAACATTTATGCACAAGGGAAAAATGAAAAACTATCATGCTTCCTTAATGAAAGGTTCTAGAATTATTTGCTTTTATAGAGGTTTGAAACAATTGTAAATTACAAATTCTGAGCTATCTCTCCTCTCTGGATGTCAGCCCCTCAATGAGCTCTGGTTTGTCTTTTTCAGTGCATTATTAGAAGTTTCTTTACAGTTCGGAACTGTTCCTTAGTTACTTTTCAGTTGTCTAACAATTTTTTTAAACAAGTCCCTAACTAATCCTATCTTGATCTACTTGCCTAATTTTAAAGAACAACGGTTGAGTCAGCCTTAATTTTCAATGAAACAAAATAAAACAGAAACTCAAAAAGTTTATCTCTCTATCCAACAAAATAAAATAAAATAGAAAACATTTCCCAACTACCGCCTTTTCACTTAGATGTTCCTGCATCATTAAAGTGGCTAAGTCAACCTTAATTTTAAATGAAACAAAATAAAACAGAAACTCAAAATGTTTTCTCTATCCAGCAAAATAAAATGAAATAAAAAACATTTCCCAACTGTTGCCTTTTCACTCAGATGCTCCTGCATCATGAAAGGAGGAGCACGTTCCAAGGCTGATAAAGAGCACAGTGTAGTGAATTCTATTGTAAAATATGTGTCACCACACTTACTATTAAATTTGACAAATGGGTCTAATGAATCTACTAAGATATGTTGCCATATCAAAGGCCTTCAAAATCCAATGTTTGAAACCATTGCGAGAAGTGCCTATTGTGTTTCAGTCAATTTTCCAAAATACTTGAGTTGATGTTTCTATTAATTATGTATATTGTCTATAGTCAGTCAATTCATAAGATTGTTCCATGTGGTTTATGGTTTGGGCATGGACTTGGGAGATGTTTCTATCACTTAGATTTTTTCTCTATCAATGTGGATTAATTTATTAGAGTATCCTGATATATGCACTATCTTGGGTCATTATTTCATTTTTTTTACTGGTATTGAAGAATGTATCCAAGGGAAGGTAGAGGTCCACTACAGATTCCAATTCGTGTTCCAACTTCTACAGGGTATTATTTTCATTGGTTTCTTATCCGTTGTCATTATTCTCATAGTTGTCTATGGTTTAACCTCATCACACTTGTTGGCATGCTTCCTTGCATTCGTGCCTACAAGATGAGCCTTCTTGTAGATTGCAAGAATATATTTCACCACGCTGGATTCTAAGACTCTGTTCATGCCCTTGTTAGAAGTATGACTATGTAATGGGCCTCATATTTTTTTACACCAGTTGCTATATTGGCTTGGTTTTCATTTGTATTAGAGTTCTATATTGTAATTAAATATAATTTACTTTGTTAAGGCCATTGTAGAAGCCTATATTGATTACAATCCATAGTTTATGGCCATTTTCATCCCAGATTTTTTAGTTCAGGTTGGCTGTTATATCAGCATTTCACGATGTATCTGCTAAATACATTGAACTGTTCCAAGGGTCGGAAGAGATAACAATGGTTTGTACATCAATGATCAAATGATGACCAAGAAAACTCTGAATTCAACTTATGATTCTGTCAAGTGCTCCATTAAATTGGAAAAGCAGATATTTAATAAATGAACCTAGTGGCAGTTTTATTTTTTGTAGGTTTGGTTTTGTGATTTTGTTTAAGATCAACATGGAAATTGCAACTGTTGATATAGCTATAAAACTTGAAACAACCTCGTCTTAGAGTGTACTTAGCATTTCAACAATATGCCAAGTTGGCAGGTTGATTTAAAATGCATTCAACAGTATTTGCTAAAAATACAATACTCATTTTGAATATGTTGAATATATTCCTTATGAGAAGATTTTTTTTTATGTCTTCTACTCAATGTTCAGAAGCATGTTATTGTCACGATCAGTTTCAACAATCAACAAGAACAATTTAGAGGCCCGACAGGTTTTATAGAGGCAAAATTTATATTCTAAAGAAAAATATAATAACTAGTGAATTAGCCATCAAGCCTTTGAGACTTGGAAAAGGCGAGCCCTTGGACTGCTCTAGCACTCATGTCTTGTATCTAGACTTCCCAAAGCTTGTGAAGTTAAAAATAAAGGTTTTCAACAACCTTAATCCTGAGAAAATGTTGCTACAATGCCATGCCCTGCAAGTGGTACATGCTGCATATTGAGATGAAATGTTAGTAATACAATTCAAAGCATGGTATATTATCCCTTCCAACATGAAACTATGAAATTTTTCACAAATTGAATGTCAGATTCTACTGAGAAGAATTCAGAGGAAGGAAACTTCTAAACAAAAATGCAAAAAACGAGGTTGTGGGTCAAAAGAAATTCAACTCCAAATTAGATGAGGTGTTAATTTCCTAGAAATATTGTGAGAAGGATAGATAAGATATAGGTGGCAAAGCTTGCTTTGTTTAAACCATAGTTGACAAATTTTTGGGAACAATTTTAACAGTTTTAGATTTAAAGGCAGAGGATCAACAATCAATGGCGCATCTCCATATTTTTGGTGATTGTGTTGAGATCAATGATGATAATATCGGTGATGTATCACCGAATATCGAAAATATCGCGATATTTTTGGCAAGCTGAAATATTGTTGAGAAAATATCGCGATATTTTTGGCTCTTG
Organism: Pinus tabuliformis; assembly: GCA_031772625.1. NCBI lineage: Eukaryota > Viridiplantae > Streptophyta > Pinopsida > Pinales > Pinaceae > Pinus > Pinus tabuliformis. Next base: position 995,863,013 of record CM062812.1, on the reverse strand, counting down.
AAAATATCGCGATACTTCTGAGATATCGCCGATATCTCGGAAAAATATTGAGAGATGACGTAAAATATCACTGGACATATTTTCCCATGGCTAGAAAAAGGGAAAATTGTTTTTTTTTCTTCATTTTTGTTTCTGAGTGTTGGAGAAGGAAGGGGAAGAGTTTCGTGGTGGTTGACAAGGAGGGTTTGAGGATCAAACAACGATCATCACCATCAACTAAGATTTTTTTGTGGATAAAAGATTGAAGAATATTGAGACAAACTTTATTTCTTCCATTAACAGGTATGTTCTTAAAAAGCCCTATGTTAATGATTTTTTCATAGATTTAGGGTTATGCTTGCTTGCCTCTTTGCCTACCAACATTTTGTTTCTTTGCTTTTTTCCATTTTCTATGATTTTCATGCCCACGAGCCAATGCAAGGGTTTTCTCCATATTTGGACAACAAGCTTCATTTTTTTTTCAACTTTCTTTTGCACCCTCTTATTTCCATTTTTCATTCACATTGCAAAATGCAAATAATGTAGTAATATTTTCTAAATGAGGTGGTTATTACTTATTATTTTTTTTGTTGGGGGGTTTAAAGCCAATTTTTTGTTTTTTTTTGTGCCCTAGGTTTGAATTAGTTCACTACAAATGTCAAATATGCCAAAAGCCTTGGACCCATTTTGAGAGTATGGGGAGGCTGTTGGTGGGGAAAATCAGGCATATATATCATGCAAATTGTGTGGGACCAAGATGTAGGGAGGGGTTGCACGATTGAAATACCGTCTGGCTAGACTCTCTGCACATGATGAAAATGTAATACCTTGTATGGTTTCTAGTGCAAAGGTTATACAAAAATCTCTTGAAGCAATTGCTGAACAAGACAGAAAGAAAGCTGCTAGGGAGAGGCCAATGGTCTCAGATACACAGCTGCAAGTTTTATTTGTTTTGCAATTTTTGCTACATATAAGTTTATAACTCATGATGATGAAATACTTTTGAAGTTTTATATATGTGATGTTATTTTGTTTGAGTCCTTCATTGGAAAATTATTAGGGATCAGCAGGATATGTGATGTTATTTTGTTTGAGTCCTTCATTGGAGAATTATCAAGGATCAGCAAGATTTGGTGTCGCCTTTGAAGTTTGATGTATCATTTCTATTTGACATCATATATATCAGTGCTTTCTTCATATTTATGTGTCAATGTGTTTAGTTGATGTTGTTATTGCTTTATATGTTTAGAAATATGAAAAAAATAACTATATTATGCATTTTTTTTGCTTCTTGATATTTTGCCGATACCGATATTTTCAACACTGGTGGAGATTGATTTTAATTTTATTTTATTGTCAAACTTTGTTTCCTAAGGGTCTGTAACAACTTATAAATGAAATTTCTTATAAATATTATCACTCATAGTGGAATAGGGGTTGGATTTTGGAGAGAACTTGTATTTTATATTTCTGATTATTTTTCTTTCAGTAGTTTTAATCAAATGATCTATTGGAGAGAATTTGTGTTTATATTTCTGAGTATTTTTCTTTCAGTAGATTTAATCAAATGATCTATGTTATAGATTGTGATACATTGTTTTTTTATGAATGCTATGGTTTATTATTTTCAGAATTTGTTCATCTACGCATATTTAAATTATACGAAACATTAGAGAGGCCATGCTAAGGATCATATTCTCTTATTTCTCATGTAAATGTTATGTTTAAAATAGAGATGTTAATATAAACAAGTTTTTTTTATTATCACTTTTCACTCATAGATAATCACCCTAATTTTATGTGATTTATATATTTTACTTGTTGAGCCATTAAATGTCATTCCATGCACTTTCTTTCTATAACATATAGCTAAAATACTCATGTTGAGTGCAATGCTATGTATTATATTACTGCAATCTCCCTTCATCATCTTCAACTATTTGTGTTTTTCATGGTTGAAATAAGTCACTTTGGTTAAACCTCTGGGGGATAAGTCTTTGCCTTAAAGTGACACGTTTAACCTAGTAACAACCACCTCTCAACAAACCCCTCAACTTGTTTCCTTGGCATACTTTACTAGCCATAAATTGTGTACCAAGAAAGATGAAAACAAAGGGTAAGGCATGAGAAATACCATAATGGAGGGAATTCCACATATTTGGAGGTATATTGTTCTTTCAAATAAAAATTTTGGGGTAAAGACACATTGTTGAAAGCATATTTCACCTTTTATGTCCCTAGGGGTTAGAGAGAGATTATTTGATGTCATTCTACAAGTGTGGAAGTGTATTTCAACTTTGAGTAGGATTTTGGGGTAATAATACCTTATTTGAGGTATTTTTTACATATTAGAGGAAAGCACTTTTCATGAGGAGATTCTCATGTAATAGAAAGATGATAAATGATGTATGAACTTACTCAAAATATCCTATCAAATCGAAAGGTAAATAATAAGGGAGAGCTATGCCTTGGGAGGATTCTAGGGAATTTAAAAGAAATAATATTTATGTGATAGTTTTTCCAAGTGAACACTATAAAATGAGTTCATTCTCATCTACTAAGGCATATTTAGAAGACATGGAAATCCACCCAATTTCTTCATTGAAAAATTATTGGGAGGATTGAAAGTAAGATAAGTCCAAAATTTAAATTGAGGTTTTTTTTTGGGTCTCGTCTAGTACTTTCATGGATTGATTTAGTGGTTGGAATCATTGTTCCAAAGTAATATTGTGATCTTTGAAGAAGGGAAATTTTTCTCCAATAAGAAGACATAACGTTGAGGTTTAACCCTCATAAGTAATGTTCTAATTATTCTTCATTTAATTGATATTTATTATTATTTCTACATATTAAGAGCTATTGTGTTGGGAGTATGTAGAATTTAATAAGTTGTTAATATTCTCAACAAAAGTATGTGTAAATACTATTACATATTTCTTTTTCTGTTTCTTGATGAAATTTTCAATAAATCTAATCTAATAATTTTTATCTTTGCAATGCTCATAAAATTTGTTGTGCATCTCCTGGTCTTTTAATGAAATATTATTCATCTTCTTTGCATCATGTTTAAATGGTGGATCCATTTTATAGTGCACATTACATTGATATGGCATGTCAGGCTATCCAAATCAAGGCTTGTATAAGATCATTTTGCATCTCTTTGTTATATAAATTAATAATTTTATCCAGGGTGATACTTTTTAGTTTAGGTTATTATTTTATTAAGCTAATAGGCATGGTCTATATTGGAATTAGGCTTGAGAGATTTATATTTTCAGTAAAATGAATGGTAGTTATTTCAAGTCAAGCTCTTATTCTTCATCTTATACATGATCCAATGGAAAATATGAAAGGTTTGCCAATAGAGTTTATTAAGTGTTCTCCTTTATTTTATATATTAAAAAATGATTTGTGAAACATGACTATGATTATAATATATTAAAAAATTATTTATGAAATTTGGCAATTGCACTCATTTGGTGTCACTCCATTTCATTTGGTGTGGCTATTGAGGCAACAATAATAAATTTAATTTAGTTATTATTTATTTGGCTTGTGGCTCCAATTTTGGATTTCTGTAAATCATTTCGTTTCATTCAATAATTTTCATTTTTAACCGACAGTTTTGATTTGAAGTATCAATCGGCATGCATGTATGTATTACTCCTCTATTGAGCATAGATTTCACTGGACTTGGTCAAGTAATTGTGAAGAAAAGAGTGCGCTTACTGATGTTGGATACTAAATATGCAAGATGAAGGTTTGCGTCCCTAATTTTTCTAGGTTTTTTTTATTTCTTTTTCATGAGAATGGGTGAATTTAATAGTTTGGTATTTAAATTTTGATGAGAGCTAACATATATCTAGACATTGCAGGATAACCAACCAACATCGTCACTTGTTGAGATAGGTGTTGTATCTTCTTTCATCCAATTACTTCCTCGAAAGACCGAGGGTTAAAAGTGGTACTATGCAGAAGGAAGCGTTGCCATGATTGATCATGCCATAGGTATTGCTATAGTCTCCAAAAAACTTTTTAGGGTTTCAGAAATCGCCACTAATAAAGTAATTCCAAGGAGTAATTCAAATCCTTTGGTCACTTTTCATATATTGTCCGTATGCTTCAATTATTTAAATTAGGTTTAAGTTCAATTCTTCATGAGCTTCAATTCTTTAAATTTTATTCTTCTATGTTTTGATTCTTGCATATATGTTTCATATGAAAATCCTTTTTATATTAAGTTTAAAATATTAGTTTTTAATATTTATAATAGTAAGTTCATATTCAGTTTTAATATTGCATTTAATATTTAGGTTTTATATTTAATATGTAGTATTTAAATTTAATATTTAGGTTTATAAATACCTACTATATATTTAATAATTATTAATATCAATCACATCTACTAATGTGATTACGCTAGCTTATAATTAACTCTAATTAGATAACTACTCTAAGGTATTTAATGTAAAATATTCTTTTTACTATGGGAAATGGCCTACAATATCCAGAACTTTTATGGCTATGTGTTGAGGAAACGAAAGTTTGTCCTGAAATATGACTCTATTCCTAGCCAACAACACTCCCCAACATATGATCACGGGAGATATTTGTAGGCATGAAACCTAGTTTTTTGAGCCATACCCATCAAGTACCTTCCATGTCCTCCACTTCCCAAACACCTATGAATCCAAAATAATTTATGCACATATTCCATATCTACTCATAGAATGGGCATGTCATGAAAACATGCATTTCTATTTAATCGTTGTTCTTTCACAAGGAGCACCATCCCAACCCATTCATAAATATTGTTTGCATGATATCCCAAATGGAAACCTCCTTCTCCATCAGAAACCACATGAGAAGTTTTTATTTTACATGACACTTAGATCTCAAAACCTCTTTCCACCACCATTTCAAATCTGCTAAAGCTTTGATATCCATAAGCGAGATATATCTAAGAATGGGGGTGTAGATTCCTGTAGGGGAATACTTTAGATTAGTGTGTCTTATCTTTCTGTCAGTCGTATATGGCCATCAATCAAAGAATATAGGTAGTTGCACAAAACTTCTATGTGCTCATGCTCTAATTCCAACTCTTCAAAAGAGAGCCATTCTTACCTCCAAATCATAGTGCTCTATAAGTGGGAGGAGCATTAAAATTCCCTTTTCCACTTCGAGGCCATGGATCAAGGCAAAGTCTTAGTCTGTCATCTATACCTACCCGCTATTTCATCCCATTGCCAATGAGATTGAAATAGTTTAGGACAACCCTCCAAATCACTGAAATGTTGGCCCTCGGCTTTTCCACCCTTATCACCTAATATTCTAACAAACTGAGAGTGATGTATTTTTTAGTGACCATCATTATCCATAGGCTTTATGAAGATAGAAATCCCCATTTGAACTTAACTACTAATTCTTTTAAGAATAAGAAATTATTATTAAACCCGAGCCACCCAAGGGCTTTGACATTTCTATATTATCCCATTTAACCTAAGCCTGCATCCTAACCCAAAGGAAATTTCAAAATTTTCTTCTATTTTTTTCCATGGTACATTTAGGGATCCATGCAAGATACATCCAATAAACATGGATGGATTTTAATATTGACTTAATCATTGGGTTGTCCTTGATAGCCATCTAAAAGACCAAATTTTCATTCTTTTCTCCACCTTTGCAATGAGTCGGTGCTATTCTTCATTGGTATACCCATTTAGTTGGAGGTGAAACCCCAAGTACTTCAAACCCTCATCCAATGGCTTAGATTCATATGTGAGGAAATAGACTATATGACAAATCTCCTCATCATCGAGTTTGTGAAGGGATATAGTGGTTTTTATTTTGTTTGTGGCCATACTCGTGGTTTTTCGATAAAGAGAAAGAGTCTCCATTCTAGAAGATGAGAATATCATTAAAAAAAAGGAGATGCATAATTTCCAGAGCCAAAGAAATTCGTGTTCCTTAAAAGACCATTGTAACTCCCTCCTCCCACATCTACCAAAGTAACCGGCCAACTGGGCTAAATATGTGACGAGAGGCCACTATAACAACATTCAACCTCCTAGGTGACCTTAAGGAAGTGGAATCGATGGAAACACACAACAAAAACCTTCCACATCAGGAACAGAACTCCGAGGAGCCAACCCAACCACTCGGGTAACTAGCCCCTAAGACCAACTAAAGTTTTAAACTATTAAACCCTTGGAATCTCCCTTGATATGGGAATTCATGCATCGAGGAGGCTTTGGATGCTACCACATCATGGGTATGCATGTGTCCAGGGAAGTTTCTCTTAGACCCGTGCTGTGTCTCTGGGATGTGTGCCACTTCTCAAGCCTAGAGCCCAGGTCATTACCCATAACTCAATAGAACTTTTATAACTGAAAGATAACAATATAATAATGATACAAATGCAATTACTTGAACAAGGACTTGACTAGACCTATACTAGACATGATAGGAATTTCATTAAACATGTCGCAAATATGTAAATTATAGGTTTAAACAATAGATCTAAGCATATGAGTCTCATACTTATCTGAGAATCATTAAGAATGATTTTTCCCTTATATCATTAGTTATATTATCATCTATGAGGTCATATATGAATTGTTCATTCATTTACAAATCAAAACGAGAGGAAATCCATACATCATCACTGTCATAATACATGCTTATAACCAACATAATAACAACAAAAATAAGAATGATACATCAGCCATAAAATTCACTTATAAACCAATACATTTACACATAAGGTACCAAGGAAAGAACCTCTTATTAATGAATGCAAAAGCCAACCTGTTATATGACTACCACATTCCACTTGACCATATATTAGCTAAGCCAAATCTCTCTTTAGCCAGTCACCCCCATTCCATATTCCAAGAATGATTATGGAACTAAAACCAAAAGAACCAACCAAGGCATCTCGATGCTAAACCACCTTACCGTCATCAATGGAAACCAGGCTTTATCATAACCCACAGTAGATCGCTAGGCAAAAATAATAAACATGTAATAGCAGGCTTTACCATAATCTCCATTGGATCACTAGGCCCAAAACAAGCATAGATGAAACTAGATTTCTCCACCTACACTGTGAGGAATATTTCTGTCTCCTAGTCTCTCAGGATTTACCACAATTCATTGTGTGAGCCAGGGACCACTAGTCCCTAAACCAAGACTCCACCATCTAGGCTTTACCGTATATCCCACCATTCACCACCAATGATTCCTAGTCCTAATCAATGGTAACCACCTCTGGGATTTACCATATATGTAACGATTCACCAGGGGAGGATTCCTAGGCCCATCGAGTCAACAAAAAATTTGGCTTTACTTCAAGCCACAATCTGGTTCAGGGGTCATTAGGCCGTGTGTTCTATAATTCGGAAATCCACCTCTCTCAGCTTCGAATCCATCCTGAAATGTTGCTCAACCAAAGCATGAGAAATCGATCACACCATGGCTATCTGTAAATGCAAAGGCTAGGCTGAAATCACTGTCACACCTGGAAAAACCCATGCCATAATAGCAAAGAACCACATGCAATACCATGCATGCCACATATAGTAATGAAATCTGTTGTGGGGAAAAGTATCCGATGCGGATGACCCTATCCCTACTCTAAAGGTGACAGTCTTTAGCAACAACTGAAAGTAAAGTTTTGATGATTTCCTTTATGAAAGTACAGAGAGAATGAAGAAAGATTAACCAACCTGGTGTCTTTCGCTTAGTCGATCCTTGTCCTCTCTCTTTGTCTCTTGTTCCCAGCTCCTTGCTGTCTTTGTCGGTCCAGCTACACACAGATCCTGCACAAAACAAGAGAGGAAACTACAAGATACAAGTACTCATAACTGATACATGGATTAGAGTGAATCAAATATACATGTAAATACAATACATCAATGCAATACAAGTATATAGGAGAACATGCAAAACTTTATTGATAGAAGTAACAGGGTTCTGAGAAGGTTACAACCAATGATGGCTCCAATCCAGCAGCACCTCCCCAGCAGCAAGAACTCTCCTCTTCACCTCTAGTAAAACAATCACCCAATAGCTCTAACTGTAAACCAACATCACCTCCTTGCTTTACACAAAATTCCAGCCCCCTTAGACCTCATAGAAGAGCTCTATATATAGGAGAGAAGAAGAGAGGATGAGTCAGCTTGAGACTGACATGAAGCTGCCTTGTGTCCTCTCCCTCTTTAGTTAATCTTCAGTTCTTGAGTCCACTTGGAGATCCTTGCTTACACATGGTGATCAAGTACCTCTTACTCATCACAGGGCGAATCTCATGAACCAAGTGTCAGTTTGGAAGCTTCCTGGGCAGTTGACACCTTGCAGAATGACTGTGCCACTTGGCCAATCTCGCCCAGCGCAGGTAGCCTTCATTAGATTTGACTTCCAGCGCAGGTACAAGGAGGAGCAGTTGCATTCCAGTGCAGATGCTCAGTGGAGCAGCTGACATGATCCAAAATTAGCCTGTTTTGAAGTGTTTTCAGGTGGAGAACTGATTGGAAGTGCTGTTGTTTGATGACCTTGTTCTTTTAGGGGTAAGAACAACATGTTTAGGGACTGAGGATCCCTGTAATTATTGACATTTCATGCTCCATGTCGTGAGGCACAAAAATGTCTATAACAAAATCACACATGAAAATCGATACCTCCAAAGAATCCTGTTATAGCTGGTTGATCTTTCTCTTCCTTGCTTGCTCCAAATTGCAAGTATGCCACACTCCTCGAAGAGTGATCTAAGAAACTTTGTGTCCAAGAGTATGAGAGAGAGAATAGAAGAGAGCTCCACCAAAGAAACCAGTCAAAATTTTTCCAACTAATCCTCAGAAGCCTTTTTGTCAATGAGGCCTCTATTTTATTCATTTTCGATTATTTTCCTTGAATTTCCTCCTCACATGAAACTTATAACCTTTCACATTCCTTTTCTCCTAATTTCCATTATTTTCATAAATGAATGTGCCAAAAATGTCATTTTTCCTTTCCAAAGCCTTTTCCTTTGCCTTTTCCAATTTCCTTAGCCATAATAAACCAAACAAAAAATCACTAGGATGTTTTGCCCACCATTCAGCTTGGAATACTTGTCCCAATATTGTGGTCTTATTTTTTTATGTTGATTTTTAATGAGGGTTGTTACAACCCCCTATCTTTTTGCCTGTGTCAGGAGACAAATTATTCCCTCTATTACAAGCATGAAGAGAAGAGAGGACAGGGGGCACCTCCTCACATAATTCCCTCTCGGAAAGAAATAAGGGGGATAATGATCCATTAATAAACACAAGAAAAGAAAATGTCTAAATACAACTCATTACCCAAGCAATAAAATTTGACTTGAGAACCACATGGGTCAAAAGAAGCCTAATAAACCTAGTTAACTCTATCATAGGCTCTTGATAGGTCAATTTTGATGACAACCTCATTTACATTCTGAGTTTTAATACCATGTAATCACTCCTTGGGAACTCCAATTATTTTGTGGATCTTCATCCCCTCCAAAAAGGCAAATTTTTCTTTGGATATGGATTTACAGTGAATAGTCTTGAGTCTATAAGCAATGATTTTGGCTATAACCTTGTATACAAGATTGTAGAGAGAAATGGTATGAAAGTATTTAAAGGTTAAAAATTGTCCACCTTAGGGATGAGGAAAATAAATTTTGAGTTGAAGGTTGGATGTATTTTCCCTTCACTTTTAGATTGTTCAATCACAACTATGAGATCGTTCCCCATAATATTATATAGACCAAGAAATAATTTGATAGCTCATCCATCTGAGAAATTTGATGAGTCCTTCAAGGTGATTGAACATTGGGGCTTAGCTTATTCGAAAATAATAATAATTATATAGATGGTTTGCACTCCTAAAGTATTTTTTTGTTGGAAAGGTGGATGAGAGAGGAATGTCATGGTTTTATACCCGTGACATAGGAATATTTGATCTTCATGGTTTCCTCGAGATTATAGATTGCAAAAAGGACATAATTATGCTTCAAGATGCATAATATCTCTTTTTGGGAAAGGTATCGGTGATTCTTACCAAAATATATCAACTTTGTAAGTTGTCTAATATTTTTTTAGTTTCCATATCCAAGGACATTTCCTTTGTGTATGTAGAAATAGTTGTGATAAAGTGCCATTATTTGGACAATGTTGGGATGGGGTCCCATGGGTCAGTTTTGCGGTTAAGATAACCCAAGTTTTGAACAGTTTCTGTAGTTAATGTAAAGTCTCCGCGATTTGTGGATGCAAAGACCGAAGATGAGTAAGATTCAAAGGGGTTTAGCCCCATTTTTTATGTAAAGATTGAGTCGGTTTTTTAGATCCATCCATTGTCCACAGACCATGGCATTGTATGAAAAAGGCTATAAACAAGTGTATCTTAGAGAGTCTAAGTCATGTTAATAAAATAGATGGAGAAGTAATTGATCGATAGAAGAGTAGTGATAGCGAGAAGAAGTGGGTCAGATAGGACAATAAAGGCTCCGCAGCTAAGTGTGCAGAGGCCTAGGTAGAGTCTGCAACTGAGTGCGTGGGGTTGTTTTGAGTCTGTAATACTGAATTAAAGATCAATAAAGACAATTTGTGAAGAACTATTGTGTATTTCTGTTTATTACTGTTAATATTATATGTTATCAATGAATGATGTGTTTCATGAAATATTGATTGAATGTTGTGCAATTATCTTTTATAAGTATTAATGATGTACGAAATGCATGCTTAAGTATTTTCGTGAAGATTTTAATGCATTCTCTTATGTTTACAGATAACATAAGTAAATCTAGGTGAACCCTAATTTAGGAATGCTTTTTTATGCACATAATAAGATATATTAACTGTTAAAGTTCTGCAAATACCAATCATAGACTTCTGCGAATGTCTAAAGGCCATTTTGATATAGTTACAATAGTGAGCCCAGGGAGTGTATCGATTTGTGTGAAGGTAGATCTGAGGTCCTAAAAGACATCACACTAGTCTCTAGATGCAGAAACTTGGTTCTTGCATCTCCCCATACTGCGTTGGTTGAGACTGCAGCCTGCACTACGCAGGTTGTTTCTGAAAGGGCTAGTAGTGTAGGGTTTTGTTGGTTAGCGCAACTAACTCTGAAACTGGGTTAGGACCACCTAATCCAACAAATGGTTCCATTGTCGAGACACGGATCTGCTTGAAAGAGATGTGTGATGTCGCATCATTAGAATCTAACCAAGAAAGAAATTGAAAAGTGGTTGGATCAGAAGATTCATGAGTTTGGAGGGCAAGAAAATAGGATTTCGTGCCTGTCAAAGGAAGAGTGGTTAAACAAGTATCTGTATATGGAGATACACGAGATCTTCTTCTGCACCTTCCCCATTGAATTTTATGAATGAATGGTAAAATTAACAGATAGCCAAGGAAGGTTGAAGCTCGATAATCCGATAGTGTGAACTCCAGAATTAGTGCGACAATTAGAAGCTTCTGAAAACAAGATCATGCAGGATGTTGATCATAATTTGGCTCAATTGAATTCTGGGAGGATTTGGTATGGAATTTGGATTTGATACCTCAATCAGCTACAATGAAGCAGAACGAAGATTTTTCAAAGGACCATGAGCTAAGTATTTAAGATCATTGAATACTTGGATTGAAATGCTATTATGTGAAAATTTGGTCATGCCATTACCTTAATGTTAGGAGCTATGTGAAGTGGATGACTCTTTAGGAACCACAAAGGATTAGGACCGGAGTATAGTCCATTACTTGGACCACGTGTAAGTGACGATGAAGGGGAAGAACAGACTCTATCGTGAAGCACTATTCAGATAATGACTTAGGGGTTTCCTTGAATATATCATCCATCCACTCCACCTCTGCCTCCACCTGCACCGCATACACCTTCGCCCACACCTCCAACTCTACCTCCACCAGCACCATTCAACATGGTGAATATGATGAAGTTGTCGATAGTCAAAGGCATAGGGAGTGAAGATACAGAGAAATTTTTGTTTGTTGTAAATTTTGTTTGGACAACGCAATAGATTGTCGATGAAAATATAAAGAAGGAACAATTGGTTACGACTCTACAAGATCGTGTGTTGACTTGGTATATGAAATATTGTTATGATAATCCTCTTGCATTGCTAGCCAAGACTAAGGCCACTTTCAATAAGGAGTTTAGTAAGCCTAAGTCTAACTCATAGTTAGTAATTGGATTCAAGGAAATTATGATGAGGGTCAATGAGACGACATGTGAACTAGATCAAATATTGAAGTGTCACATTTGAGAAGCTAACATGCATCTCTTAGATAGTTATCATCGCGAATGGTTTATAGCTTCGCTTCTACCCCACCTTAGACTTTCTCTCTCGCAACAGAAGATAGGAACACAGGTAGAAGCCTTGGAGATCACAATGACGTCGCATGCAACGACTATTTAGGATGCAACCTTGGGGGTACAATAGATCCACTCTTAGTTACTAAGCTTACACTTAGTACTACAGAGCTTGAATAAGGATCAGGAGACTAAACGAGGGACATGCGTGGAGGTCTGATGTTTGAAGTGTAAGAGCCAGGGGCATGATAAAGACCATTGTCCCATGTACTCGAATTATATTACAGGAGGGGGACCAATTCCCTTGAAGCCTGAAGCTTCGACATGGCTGCACGTGGGGGTTGCACTATGATGTGGTATCTGTCAAGTTGGTTAACAACATGTGACAGATAATTGTCACTTACTTCAAAAGTTCATCCAGACACCCCAACAGTTGTTCTGAAACTTTTGCAAATCAATGGGACACGATGTGTGCTACTACCGCAGCTATGAGATAACGATGGAAAGAACACCTACATACCAGATGAAAGAAGAAACTCAGCCTCTAGAACAGGGTGATGGAGGGGTGCACGGAGGTTGTCAGGGATGAGGACAAGGCCGAGTAGGAGGAGGGTCTAGTAGAATTATGGGCTAGGTTATTTATTACAACTGTGGAATGCCAAAGAACTATGTGCGAGAATCTCAGAATCAGACATGCTCATCATCTGAATACTATAGCAGGTTTGATCATACGATAGAGGAATGGTTAGTGTTGATAGATAAGATGTCGGAAAAGGAAGCACAACCTCAATAGCCTATGCAAAACTTGTAGATGATGAGGGTTGAACCCCGCAAGGAAGATCAAAGCATGAATGTAGTGCTGAGAAGTGGAATAATAATTGGCAATGATAAGGGTAAACAATCTGAAGAGGACGACTGGGTTTGTAAGGCCCCATAAAAGGAAGCTGGTTTTGATATGGAGTGCACTAAGGAAACATTTATGGAAGTCAAGAGAGGCTTCACTAAGGCATCCACCTCAGCAAGTTAGGACAAGGTGAAGCAAACCAACATGCCTACAGAGGTTGACCCCTCTGTACTTACTACGGTTTTGAAGACCTATATAAAGCTACTGTATGATAGAAAAGTTGTTGAAGGCTTATAGGAGTTAATAACAAATGCACCAACAACAAGAATGTACCTCCTGGACACCGAGTCGTCAAAAAGATTAGGAAACATAAGGCAAGAACAGGGCATGAGATGAAGCTCACCATGTAGATAGGTGATTATGAGATGGACCAGGTCATCTTGGACTTGGGATCTGATGCGAATGTTTTTCCAAACCGGGCATGCGAAATAATGGGGAGACCTACACTATAGTGGTCTCCGGTTCATCTAAGAATGGTGAACCAGTAGATAATCATCCCCATGCGCTGATTATATGGAGTAACAGTTGATATAGAAGGTGTAAGCATGATGACCGATTTTGAAGTTATAGAGATCATTGATGATAACAATCCATTACCTGTGCTCTTAGGAATTGACTCGGCCATAGACATGAATGGAGTAATTAATTTGAAGAAAATGATAATGTCCTTTGAAAGAAAATCTCTTCGGTTTGTAGTACCATTGGACCCTGTAGAAGGGGCACACTATACTAAACCAATCCGTGATTATGAAGAAAGTGATGATGAATTGGATCAAATCTATAAAATAACAGCACAAGACAAGGATTAGATGAATCCCACGACAAATGGGAGGATTACATTAGACCGGGAGAGTTCTTGCAACTTTAATTTAGATGAAGAGTTGGAGCATTAGCAGAATCAGTTGCATGGAGTATCCATGCTATGATGAAAAATGATGATGAAGTCGTTGTATTGCGTTTCATCGGAGGTAAGGAATCTACCCTATTATGATGGTTTAACTGATGTAAATCTATTTTTGGATGAGTTTGAGTGATAAATCCATGTGCGTCACTACTTCCAAGCATTTGATTTGGCACTACACGCTACGCCTGCATAGTGGTGGGGTACACATAAAGATAGTTTTACTAGATGGAGAGATTACTGAAGAATGATCAGGTTATGGTTTGGGCATCCTAACACCAGATTGATTGAGAAATATAATGGGAAGCATGATCTGCATGATCACCTAGCAAAATGGACTAAAGCATGGGGGACAGAACCACAACCAGAGTGTGTACACATATTTTTCCATACCTTGGATACAATTCCCATGAACTCGTATCTCGAAACAAAGCTCTGCCATGGCACCACGGGGTGGGATATTTTTAGGGAAGGGTTCTTATTGACATTCAGCTTTCAAGAAGGCTTCACAAGCATTGATGGAGCACTACAAGAGATTAAGGAAGTTATGTTTAGAACACGACAAGAACTTGGGGAATGGATGCAACTAGATTGGAGCACCCAACTGCGCGATACACTGGAATGCTATCATGTTACTACTGAAGAGGAGGATAAAGATCCAAGAAACATTAATATTCCAGAGGGAAAAGGGCATCATGAAGTTGAGGGCCCAGAAATAGACAAACCGGACATCACCGCATCGTTGAAGACAAAGAAAGTAAATATTAGCACTGAAGTAGAACTGAAGTTTGCAAAGATTGGAGATTATTGGGATGATGCTATTGTAGATAAAGTTGCTGAGTTACTCCGTGTATATCATGATCTCTTCCCTACAAAGTTCTTGGATACGAAGGGCATAATTGGCAATTTTTGCATTATGAAGATCACTCTGAATCCAGACGCGGAGCCTATTAAGCAAAGACCGTATCACCTTAATCTTAAGTATAAGGAAAAGGTGTACCAGGAGTTGGATAATATGTTGGAGACAGGCATCGTAGAACCAGTCGAAAAATCTGATTGGGTGGGCCCAATGGTGGTTCAGGAGAAGAAGTAGAAGGGTGAGATAAGGATTTGCATAGATCTATAAAAGCTTAATGATGCATATGTCCATGACCCATTCCCAACACCATTTATAGATGAGGTGTCAGACAATGTTGGAGGACTAGAGGCCTACTCCTTTAGTTATAGGTTTTCTGGGTATCATCAGATCAAGATTGCGCTAGAAGATAGGGGTAAAATCACCTTCGCGATGGAATGGTGATGTTTTCAATACACTATGGTGCCATTTGGGCTTAAGATTATGCCTATGATATTTTCTCGTGTACTCATCACAACATTCAAAGAGTTCATTCATAAGTTCCTAGAAGTGTACTTAAGTAACTGGACAGTGTTCGGTTTCGCCATGTAGGAAGTTTGCGCCTGATGTGGGATACGTGTCGCAAATACCAAGTCGCGTTGAATCTGAAGAAATACATATTCTGTGTTCCCTTTGGGATCTTTGTGGGTCACGTGGTGTGCAAGAAAGGGTTGATGGTGGACCTTGTAAAGATTCTGGTGATAGTGAATTTGGAGGCCCCAAGGAACATTAAGTAGCTGCATGCGACATTGGGACATACAGGATATTATAGAAAAATTATCAAAGCATATGCTCAAATTACCGCACCAATGGAGAAAGTGCTAAAGAAGGATGCCAAATTCTATTGGGACGAAGAATGTCAGTGCATCTTGGATGTATTGAAAGAAAATATTGTCATTGTGCCCATATCAGTATTCCCTAATTGGAGGAAGGAATTTCATGTACATGTGGATGCCTCTTGCATTGTGTTGGGTGCAGTGTTAACATAGGTCGGTGAAGGAGAAATGGACCATCCTATGGCCTTTGGAAGTAGGAAAGTATCGAAGGATGAGAAGAATTATTCAATGACTGAGCATGAAGGATTGGCCATGGTGTACACTACAAAAATTCAAGAATTATCTGTTAGGATGACATTTCAAGTTGTACACAGATCATTCTACTTTCAAATACCTATTCAATAAGCCTGTGTTGGGTGGGATGATCTGCAGGCGGTTGCTATTATTTCAGGAGTATGACTTTGAAGTAATTGTAAAGACATGGAAGTTAAATGCAGAACCTAACCATCTGTCGTGGATCGAAACAAGAGAGGAGCCTACTAATCTAGAGGAAGGGTTGCTAGATGCATAGCTATTTGTGGTACACGTAGCAAACAATCATTTTTCCGATATTATCCACGTCTTTACTACGAGGATGGCACCGAAAGGGTCTACAAGTCAGCAAAAGAAGGAAATAGTAGTGCGTGTGACATATTTTTAAGTAATTGCGGGACATTTGTATAAGATGGGTGTCGATGAAATATTGCAGAGATATGTGCCATATTTTGAGAGGGATAGAATTCTAGCTGAAGCTCATGCAAGAGCTGCGGGAGTTCATTATGAAGGAAATGCAACCACGCAAAATATTTTGTGCATAGGTCTATGTTGGCCTACCTAGCACAAGGATTCGAAGGCGTATTTTAAGGCATGCGATGCATGTCAAAGAACGAGTAGACCATCACGAAGGGATGAGTTTCCATTACATATTCAAGTATCTTTGAAGCCATTTTAAAAATGGGCAATTGATTTCCTTGGGTCAATTTAGGCCCTAGGGAAGAAAACAGGTGCTTGATATATCATAACCGTGAAGGAATATCTAACCATATAGGTGGAAGCACAATCAGTTAAGGATTTTATAGGGGCTACAGCAAAAAAGTTTTTATTTGAATATGTCTTAACTAGATTTGGCTGCCTAAAAGTATTGATGAGTGACAAAGGTATGCACTTTGTCAATGAAACGATCAGCGCGTTAACTGAAGAATTCTAGAAATACCATCAGAAGAGTACACCATATCACCCATAGGCCAATGGGATGGTTGAAACCTTCATTAATATTTTGGAGAATGCACTGACGAAGATCTACAACGTGCAGTGGAATGACTGAGATGTGTGCATACTTGCAGTGCTATGGGCTTATAGGACTACTTGCAAGAAGTTGACAGGGAAACACCATTAATATTTGTATATGGTGTAGAAGTTGTAATGTCGATGGAGTATATCGTGCCTTATTTTCACATAGTAGCTCTCATAGGTATGCTAGATTGCGAGGCTTTGGAGGAACGATGCGTGCAACTGATGGAGCTCAAGGAGGATCGATTTCTAGTAGGATTTCATCAGTAAGTATAGAAGGAATGCAAGAAATCATGGCATGATCACCATATCAAGCTTCCCACGTTCAAGGTAAATGATCTTGTCTTGTTATATGATAGTAAATTCACTAAGTTTCCAGGGAAATTCTAGATGCATTAGCTAGGTTTGTATATTATCAAAGAAATTATAGATGGAGGCACAATTCATCTCGCGAAGCTAAATGGGGAACATTTTTCGGGTAGAGTGAATGGGAGTAGATTGACGTTGTATACAAGGGATCTTGCATAATGACTATATGGCAGTAGGATAGTCTTAGTGCTCTACGTAGTTGCAAGGGAGCACGGGACTATAAACTACCAAATTTGAATGGCAACACAACGAGAAGATTGCGTAGAAAGTGATGAAGTTGCAACCTATGAACTGACGCATAGGAAGGTGCACCATGGAGGGAAGTTTTTCTCAGCACAGCAGAAAAGTGACCGTTGGAGTCAATGTTCATGAATTGATGGCCAGAAGATGGTTAAGATGAGCAGGATGGCGGCATTTAAGGAAAAAATATTTGAAGATATGCCGCCAAAACAACATTAATTGTTAGAATTTGGGGGGAATGATCAGATTTGAATTCAAAACTCCCTATAAATTATGCATGCCAGTCCAACAGAGAACAATTTTCACTCTCATAATTGTTAGTGAGATTTGTTGTCCGTCACCTATAAACCGATCGTATTTGGAAGATTTAGTTGCCAGCCCTGCATTTTCTAAGTTGTCTACGCTGAACCAGAAATTTAGGCTAGAAAGAATGCTTGGCCCAAGTGCTATTTAAATTGTGAGTATGGGTAATGTTGCCTCTGAGGGAGTTGCCCCACAAGTCTTATGTATGGAAGCGCCAACTCCTATGCCTTTGGCGTTAAGGTCACCTAGGTCGAAACCTACCACTACTAGAGAAACCCAAACATCCAAGCCAAAGAAGGCTAAGCAGAAGAAGTTGGTGCCAATCTGCACTTCCGCTAGGAAGCATACTGAAACCTAAAAATAGAGGAAAGATAAGTAATTGGAGAAAGTTTTAGGTCCCTATAATACTAGTGATTCCCCCATTACCATTGTCATTGTATCCCTTATTTTTATTATTGTGCCCCATAGAATCCCACTATTGTTATTTTTGTACCTTTATATTATTATTATTAGGTTGGCTTGGTTATATTGTGACTTCTTAGACTCATATATATAGAAAGGAGGTTTTGTAATTTGTATCATCCAAGAATTGTTCATTTGTGTAATGTAAAGGAGGTTACCCCCTCGAAGTGGCTGAATTCTAAGGCGTTGATCTATCTTTTCTATCTTTTTGTGAGATGGCTTCATAACATTTGGTACAAATGATACAAATAAGTATATGAGACCAGTGACAGATAAGTATGTGAGAAGGGTGTATTACGTTGAGTTAGGTGTGACATCATTAGAGACGAAGGAATGGGTCCACGGTGTGGAGCACTCGGGGTTACTTAATCTGCTATGGGTACCCCATTATCACTACACCCCCATTAACACAATCTGTGTGTGATAGCTACTCACATTGGTGCACGATTGGTGTCTATGGCTAGGAGGGCCTATACCCATCAAAGATATTCTCATTCATACAATCACACACCTACCTTATTAGGGTGGGAACCCAGCCAAGGATTTTGGTGGAAATACCTGGGAGAAGGACCTCGTAGAAAGAATGAAGAGATATTATGGCCTCATCAAGAAGTCACGAGGGTATTCAATTTTTTCTATAACTGACCCAATAGTGAAATTATCCACATAGATCTTAGCATGGAAGGTGATAAGGAAATTTCACATGGATGAGGTTCTGACGTTTGTAGTTTCCTTGGCTACAGAGTGCACGAAAGGCATACAGTTCAATTGGGAAAGATACCTCTACCAGGAGTTCCTTGTGAATCATTACGAGGTCGAGGATGAGACCAAGCTATTTCACTACGCTTTGCTATTGTTGTCAATTATGTTGGTTCCTTGGAAACTACCAAAGGATAGTCAGTTTCCTCCACTTGAGGAAGGATTACAGGAGGTCGCACATTTTTCTTCCTTATGGTCTACGAACGATGTTATGTGGATTGCCGAAACAAAGATCTTTTGGGTCCTTATTGAGATGGATCTCTCCATGGCCCTTAATCAGCATCCAGGGTTGTCCTCAACCTTATTCATGTAGTTGTTAGCCTATGTGACATTCAAGGTTGAATTACATAGGGTGTATATCTAGGTATGGAAGGATCCGGTGAAGAAATTTCATGACTTTTCATATTTGGTAACAGAAATGGATGTATAAGAGGTGGTAGCAAGATGGACCATAGAGTGGCATGCCACATCAGATCTATCTACTTGACAAAGCACGGGTACAGAGAGGCCCACCGCATAGAAAATAAAGGAGGTAGCTAAGCAGGTTTTGCGTAACCTCATGGCACACAAAAAGAAGGAAGTCCTTGAAAATGATAGGGTTGAGCAAGAATGCACTACCAAGGAGTAGGCAGAACAGGAGCAGTGTAGCTCACAAGAAGGTGTCAAGTCACCTTCACCAGCGATAGAGGAGGAGGAACTTTCAGAGCAAGACAATAGAGGAGATGAGGGGCAAGGCACCCCATTCATTCTGAAGAAACAAGATAAGGAGTAGTAGGAAGGAACAAGGAAAAAATAGAAATCAAATAAATCATAGGTGGATCCCATGGTCTTAACGAAAGGTGATCTCAATGAGATTGAGGATAAAATCATGGATACCACAACTAAGGTGCTACAACAATTTGACCACCAGTACATGAAGATATTGGGGAGAATCCAAAAATATCTGCGTGAGCTGTAGATCCAAGAAAGGAGGATACTGGTGGGCATTGGATAAGAAAGCACAGAGAAAGTGAGCCTGGCACTTGGGACGAGCCAAGAAACAGAGTTAGTAAGGACCCTTGACCTCATAACTATAAAATTGACAAATGGGTCCCTTCACGCAGAAACCACTCATGATTGTATCATACTCAGTATGATCAAGGATATTGCACTAAATATAGTGGCGCTCTCCAATGAGACCCTCCACGTGCTACATGCAGCAGTGGTAGAGGAATTGAGAGCCTGGGAGCAGTGCGCCATCAACCTCATCAATGATTATAGAGCGAACAATGAGAAACTATTTGTTGAGTATACACAAACTTTAAATGAAAAGGAGGCGCTACAGGTGCATAGCTCATGACTAGAGTTAGCAGATGGAGAGGAATGCAAGACAATGCTTAAGCTTCATATCCCCAAGGATGCACAACAAAATCAAGGATAAGAAAATTAGCTGCCAGTGTGCGTGAAGCTAAAGCTAAGTTTGGCTGAGTTTAGTTTGAACTCAATATGAAGATCATAGGGTTGCAGTTAAAGTTGCATCCTACGACTCTGGCTAAGGTCTGGGAGTAGTGGGGAGACACGATAAATGAAGGAATGGCCACCCAGGATTCCACAGCCACTGACTCTACGACATTTTTTGAGAAAGAAATGGAGTTAGTGACCAATCTGCAGACACTGAATACAGAAGTCAGGGAGCTACAACGATAGTATGATGAAGTTAGGGCAACTGTTCGCTCCATATCACGAGCACAATTCCTTTTCTAAACTATGGGAAGGAAATAAACTCCTGACATAGGTGGAGGAAGTGCAAAAGAAGGAGGCCTTGCTAAAGGCTAGGTTGCAGCAATGATTGGAGGAATCTTATCAAGTCATGACTACCATTCAGAATAAGCTTAAGGGATTGCAGAAAACACAACAGATGATGAGGCTAGCCCCCGAAGGACTAGCCATGGAAATATTGGCTAAGGAAGTCAAGCAGGGAGAAGCTTAGAACATTGTCGAAGTGACCGTGATCTAGGTGGAGCTAGGGGCTCTTCACAGGAACACTGCAGCGCCAGCTGAGGGACTCATGGGGGAGTCATGATCTTTGTGTTGGGGGCCTATTGGTATGGGGTCCCCTGGGTCATTTTCGGGGTTAAGATAACCCAACTTTTGATCAGTTTTTGTAATTAATTTAAAGTTTCAATGATTTGTGGATGCGGGAACGCGTAGATGAGTAGCAGTCAAAGGGGTTTAGCCCCTTGTTTTATGTAAAGATTGAGTCAGTTTTTGAGATCCATCCATGGTTTGTGGACCATGGCATTGTATGAAAAAATATATAAATAGGTGTGTCCTAGAGAGTCTAAGGCATGTTAAAAAAAAAGATGGAGAAGTAATGGATCAATAGAAGAGAAGTGATAGCGAGAAGAAGTGGGTCAGATAGGAGAAGAAAGGCCCTGCAGCTGAGTGCGCAGAGGCATAGGTAGAGTCTGCAGCTAAGTCTGTGGACCCTTGCAGCTGAGTGCACAGGGTAGTTTTGTGTTTGTAATCCTGAATTGAAGATTAATAAATACAGTTTTTGAAGAACTATTGTGTATTGTTGTTTATTATTGTTAATATTATATGTTTTCAATGAATGATATGTTTCATGAATTATTGATTAAATGTTGTGTGATTCTCTTTAATAAGTATTAGTGATGTACACAATGTATGCTTAAGTATTTTCGTGAAGATTCTGATGCATTCTCTAATGTTTACTAATAAATTAAATAAATCTACACGAACCCTAATTTAGGACTTCTTTCTGATGCACGTAAGAGGATAGATTGAATGTTAAAGGTTAGCAAAGACCGATCGTAGACGTTCGCGAAGGTCTAAAGGCCATTTTGACAGAGTTACAATAGTGAGCCCTAGGAGTGTATCGATCTGCGCAAAGGTAGATCTAAGGGAGTAAAAGACATCACACTAGTCTTTGGATGTAGAAACTTGGTTCTTGCATCAACCCATACTGCTTTGGGTGAGACTGCAACATGTGCTATGTATGTTGTTTCTAAAAGGCCTAGTAGTGTAGGGTTTTGTTGGCTGGTGCAGCTAACTCCGAATCTGGGTCAGGAACCCCTAATATAATAGACATGATCATGTTAGATGCGGATGCATTCCACAGTTATTGTGTGGCTCTTGTTGTTCCATCCCATCATGCCCTTGAAAGTTGGGCTAAAAAGGGACAAATTGTTTACAATTTCTTTGTTGACTTGTGTCAAAAGAGTGAAGCAATTAAAGAAGTTCAAAGCTCAATTTTAGAAGTATGTTACGGTGTCCACGACTTTTTCTTTATTATACATTTGTAGGAATATTAGCTCTATTTTTTTCTATAGTACTCATAATATCTTGAAATTCATATTTACTATTGAACATGAAACATACTCTTTGATGTAATCACGCAAGAGTTGCTATACATTTCATGAAAAATGATGGAACTGTCACTTTTAATGGAATATTGTTGACCAACTAATAGAAAATCACTTTATCTGCATTAAGAATGGAAAGAAGAAAAAATATATATTAGTGTTAGTGGGTTGATCGTAAGAGAGTATTAATTCCTATGGTTTGTGGGAAATATGGATGAATGTTAGAATTTTGAGATATTCAAGTTGTCTTGGTTTTCGAAATGGATATTTTTCAAGATCTAAATTAATATGGAAGAAGAAAATCAAATCGGTACATTTGGTTAGCTACATAGAATGGGGCTTAATTGACATAGTTTTAGAAACAATTCCAACTTTCCATTTGTTTGAGATTTGTGACATCCTAGTGGGTATCTAGAGATAGCATGTAAAGAGGATACTATGGAGTACAACTAGTTAAGGATGTAATTTTTGTTTTGGACTCATAAATGGGAGACAAGGCCAAGGTACAACCAATAAATCATTGTGTTTGTAGAAGGTTTACTTCCTTTGGACCCTAAGGATCATGGAATATTGGGGAATGTTACCCACTCACATGTATGGGTAACTAGAGGATACTTTTTTTTCTTCTATAATGTAATTTTCCATCTAATTGTAATACATTATTTATTATATATTCCTTTAATTTCCATTTATCTTCACAAGTTATTTACAACTTGAGTTTTTTTGCATGTAACTTAGTTGACATGAATGTGCCTAAGATTTTTGTGAAGTTTGAATACTAGGTTGTTAAGGTGTTCTATTTTATGGTGATGTTTTCTTTTGTTTTTTTATACATGTCATTTGGCTAGTGGCCACTATCACCCAACTGAAGAAAACTTGTTCGACTTTCTTGTTTTTTGGGAGAAAAATGGCATTAAAATTGTTAATATTTAGGTATATGTTGTATAAATCATTTATAGTCTATTTTAGTTTATATTCTAGTACTCAGTATTTTAGAAGAGGAACTATGTATTGATGATACGAATCATGAATTGAAGAAAAAGAAGAACAATAACATTGGAGTGACAAATGCAGGAAAATAGAGAAAAGAGAATCAATCTAGTGATGACCTTAAAGCCAATATCTTACATGAGACACACATATATAGATTTATGGTTAAGTCTTTAGAGTTGTTGAATTCATCTGCAAAGCTTTGAAAACACAATGATAATCTTTTGAAGTGATGAAACACTATTTCATGTGTAAATTGTAGTCCAACCAATAATCAGTTGGAAACTCAGATAGTAATACTTGACATTTAATATAATATAATTTATGTGGTTGAAATTATTTATAGTTGTGCTTTATATTATTTATTATTGTAATTAACATATGTAATTTTGTGTTTTCATATTAGATGAACATGCACATTGTATGGCATTTTTTTAATTTAGTTGAGAAATTATATTAATTAATTTATGTTGATTAATAATGAATACAAAAAATCAATCTAAAACTACTAAATTAGTAGTTTATATTGATTATTGACGAACACAAATAAAATGAATATACAATGATCAAATTAATCATTTACAATGATTGTTAATGAAAGTAAATGAAATGAATATAAACTACTAACTTGGTTGTTTATGTGATGAATATGAAACTATCAAACAAAGATAAATCACTATTGTGAATGATAATTTGTGATTGAAAATGATGACTATATTTACATATATATGATTATTAGTAGCTAATTTACAATATCTTAGAACTTGACCGAAATTTAGTCATATTTCTTTCGTCATTAATTGGTTTCAAATGATGACTATAATTTGCTTATATATGAATATTAGTAGCTAATTTATAGTATCTTATAATGTGACCAACATTTTCGCCATTTTTATTTGATCACATTGGTTTTTTCGGATAATCATGTAGTAGTATATTTTGTTTTGTATTTGGTCATTAATTGTGGAAATTAATGACTAAATAAATGGCTAAATTTATGACTAAAGATACTACTAGATAATAAAATTGAGACAGTCAACTAATAAATACAGCTAAAAGTTTGTTGTGTTATAAGATACTATAAATTATCCACTATTGGTCACTGATTGAAAAAGGGTCATTTATGTGCCAATTTTAGTCATTTTTTTTTAACTAATTAGCCATTTTGTATTAGTGATAAAATGCATCAAGAGTAGGCATGGTAGGAAAACATAGTTCCAAATATACCTTCACAAGTTACAAACTTCTAAATAACCAACAATATATTTCTCCATTTCCCTTTTAATCCAGTGACTGGAATTCCCTTTTCAAAGATGGATATATCTTGTTGTAGCGGCTGCAACAGCCTCAAAAAATTTTCCTTGCACTCAAATTTCAGAGCCTTCCTTGGTCTTTACCTTTATTGTTGCAAACACTTGAGCTCATTATTTTGGCATGTTTTTACTGTTTTTCCATGCTTTTGGACCTTTTGTGGTGATTTCGATGGTTGTTATGTGTGTATTCAAGTTTTCCTAGCTATGCAAACACATGTCGAGATCATACACAAATTTTTAAGCATTGTCGCACAAGTGTTGTCATGGTCGTCCTAAGGTCTATCTCAAGTGTCACACTTCTCGCTTCTTGTATTAAGATAGTCACACAAACGATAATTATTTGTCTTGTTGTTCCCGTGGTCTATGTTATCACATTGTCCAAGTATGCTAAGTGTGTGATCACAAGTTAAAGTTATACACAAGTTCACCTTCCTCCTCCACTTGGCCATTTCTCTGAAAATCTTCCTAACCGACAAACTCAATTTCACCTAACGCCAACTGAACTGAGCACTATGCAGTATGAGCCCTCAGTGGTGTAATCTTGCTACCCAGAACTATATAGTTTGTAGTCATTGTCCCCCAGGGAAGTTACACTGCATATTTCTAGAGTTGAGCAATCTCCCTTCATCGCTAGAATTGCGCAACATTTCCTCCCAGTCTAACTTGAACTGCATATTTCACAATCCCAATCCTAAATATTCTCCCTTTCCTATTGGAAACACATAACGCACAAATAGCACAGCCTAACTTGCCACCCAGAACTACACAAAAGTGTCCCCTAGTGCCCTCCCTCACGCAGAGCTCACTGAGCTCAAGAAATGCGG
The DNA here is from genome assembly GCA_031772625.1 of Pinus tabuliformis. Lineage (NCBI taxonomy): Eukaryota > Viridiplantae > Streptophyta > Pinopsida > Pinales > Pinaceae > Pinus > Pinus tabuliformis. The sequence goes on along the minus strand of CM062812.1, from coordinate 995,837,274 downwards.
AGGTATGTCTTTAAGTCTCTCTCCTGTCCAGTCCTCATCGCCTCTAAAAAATGAGGAAATCTATGTCCTAGGGCCCCATCCTGCATTAGCCACTAACTACCTCAACTGCACAATCTTGTCTCCCAGTGATCCCTATGGAATGTTTCCCCTCAGTGAGGATTTTGTTCAGAACTTCCTCGATCAAGCCTAAGTTGCACTCTTCGTAGCCTCAGTTACCAACCTCTCCCCCTTTCACCTCGAACTGCGCAATGCACAATTATTGGGCCCTCCTTCCTAGCCTGTCACATGTCCTAGGCTCAGTCCATGGATAATAATGCATCACCTTAGAATACAAATATTTTGGATTGATGTCATCCCTTCATGAGTGAATTGTAGGAACAGGTACACTGTCATATCATGGCGACATGATGAGGAAGGAGAAGAAGGAGGAAACATGCTTGAAGACTCACTTGCAGCTGGACGGACAAAGGAACCTATTAATAGCAAGAAAAAGGAACACATGTACATGACTACCTCTCAAGACCAAAGATCATTGAAGACCCTGCATCATCAAGATATGCAGAGGAGAAGAGAGAGCATATCCAAGACACATCTATCACTTAGCAGCAACAACGACTTGACATTGCCACATTAGCAAGCTAGTCCATGTTAGTAGTGTCGTGTCAACTTGTGTCATTATTTTTCGAAGGCCACATCACTACTATGGTCCATGTATATTGTAAATCAAATGTATTGTAAAGTGGAAGTCCAATGCACACACATGAATACGAAGATTCAAGTCAGTTGAATAGTCATAGGAAGTTGAACAGTCATGACGGAAGTCAAAGAGTCACAAGGGTCAAGCATCACCCCTTGGTTATATATACACCCTCATTGTATGAGCAAAGGAATTTTCACCTTGACTCTTCCCAGAAAGCATAGAGAGTTCAGTCAATTATCTGAGGAGCACAAAGTGGCTCTAATGTCCCACTACTGGGACTAGTGATGCACAATGTAAACATGTTTCTTGGAACTTTTTTTTAATTACAGAAGCCTTCTTAGGCCAACAAGTTTCCATGCATCACTCATGGATGTTTGTAATACTATTCTGTAATCACTTGTATTTCACGATTGCTCTCACATGTACTAAGATAGTTAAATTATTTCGGTTGTTTCAGTGCTTATCTTGTTGGAAATGTGTTGTAATGGTTGTGACTACTATCTCATCCTTGTGGACTATTCCACGTGATACTAGAGATATATTTTCTTACTCATGGATTATAACTAGTGTCACATCCAAGGTGTACTACTCTGCCAGATAGTAGATGTATGTTTCCTTGTTCATTGATTGTAACAAATGTCACATCAACTTTGGAATATTTTGTTGGATGTTTGATAGGTCTTTCTAGTTCACATGTGTCTCTTCCTAGGCAATACTATTACCTCTCATTTAGAGACTTACTTTTTCCCCCTTTTGTAGTAAGATAACCTAAACACAGTTGCATCACACACTCACCTTTCTTTTTGAAGATACCCTTGCATCACTCTCTTGTGCTGACATCTAGAGCCAAGGTAAATCTCCAAGTATTTAGAAACTGGGCCATTATACTAGATGGGACTCCTACACCAAACAATGTGAGGTCTAATTGGGACTTCATATTCGGAGATTCGCTAAAAGTTGGTGGGTCAAGCACCATCAACATTTTTGGTGCTAGAAGGAGATAGGCCAATATTATATGGTAGATTATCCCACTAACCCCACTCATCCATCTTCTGGCAAAGGTAGTAAAATTCACTCCCTCTCCCCTACTTGCAACTCTGAAGTTGGTAATTCCTCACCGCATATGCCTGAAAGTGAAATCCCATACCATCAAATCTGATCTCTCCACCCCATCACTCATCAATTTGCAAAAGTTATTGCACTGATTCAGGGAGTAATCGCTCTTCCATATTCTCAAAATATGAAAAAGACCACCCCCATAGGAGTAGTGGTCTCCTCCGTTGAAGAAGTGATCCTCACCACTCTTCAAGAACTAGTAGAGGCTATTGGAAATGAAGAGGAACCTCCACTCTTTCACGAAGGAGAAGGAGGTAGTCCCTTGCTCTCAGGTTCAAACTCCGGCAGAAGAGGCAAAGGGGAAGGAAAAAAAGAAGAAGAAGAGGATGATGAACCAACAAATTTAGAAGACGAAGAGGAGGAAAACGAAGAATATGACATAGAAGACCAAAATATCGATTGGATGACTCGAAGCCCACTAGCACTTCCTGGTGTCCTACACAAAATGCCAAGACATGTGGAGAAGCTCTTAACAAAATATGACCTTGACAAGGCACTGAAGGTGAAAGATCACTTAGATAATTTTTACCTACCTCTACAAATGCTTGAGGTACCTTATGATGATGTTGCATGTAGATTGTTGCCATGTACCTTGGATGGTAGAAATATTGTATGGTACCCTATCTTTCCTCCAAAGTCCATTCATAAATGGAGAGCATTAACAATGATTTTTCTTGAGAAATCTTCTAAAGATAATACCCTTGTATGTTACTAAAGGAGTTGGGTAGTCTCAAGATGGAGCAAAAGGAAAAGGTTAAGGATTTAAATTAGAGATTCAACCATGTTTTGAACAATTTTTTGGACAATATGAAACCTCATGAATCCATCACCATCGACTACTACACTTTTGCCTTGCAAACCAATATTGTGTAGTTTGTCAAAAGAAGTATGAAACCAACTCTAACAAAAAACTATGAAGAGGCTATTTTCATAGAGAAGGAGCTGTGTGCTATTGGAGTCATCATAAATGATGAACCCCTCAAGGAATCCAATGACACAGGTAATAAGTCTCAGACCTTTGTGATCAAGGCCAAGGAAAAGGAAACAAATGATATTGAAAGCATTACTCGTCTCATCAAGTCCCTAACCACAAAAATGGCTAAACCTAAATAGAGGACAACCAATAACACAGTGAGTAGCAAGCCCTTTAGATACTCGTCTAGGAACAATGAAGCTTCTAGCAGCAGCAATAACCAGCTGGAAAAATTTGCACATATTTCGAATATGGTTTTGAGTATTGAGAAAAGTGGCACTGATACATACTATAATTTCCACCACGAGCATCATTCAGAAAAGAGGTGCCCAAAATGGAACCAAGGAATGAGTAGTATTATTATGAAGTTTTTTGACACAGTCATGGTTGATGACCAAGCTACTACAACGTATGAAGCTCTAGGCAGTAGGCATGTCATAAACATGTATTAGTATGTTCTTGTAGCCCATAAAAGCAATACCGATAAGGAGCCTTCGAGTGATGGTATAGCCCAAAAGAAAAGTAACTAATACAACTTAAGAAGTCAAGGACTCATCACTATGATTGAGGTGCCGAAACAGAAATTTAGATAAAATTTGTTAAGAAAAATGAGTCCCCCATCTAACTCAACGCAGAACACTCAGAGCAAGTCTACGAAGAAAGTTCCAATGAAAATTGTTTCCACCAGTAGTAAAGACAAAACCATTCCACCAGAAACCATAAATGTAATTCTACCCTGGACACCTTCATGAGTCTTCCCACAGCAGATTACAACATTGTAGAAGACATGAACAAGGTTCATGTAAACATCCCTCTATTCGAACTCACAAAAATCACGAATCAACGAGACATTCTTCTACGAGTAGTTGGGAAAACTTCTATTGGTGATGCTACCTATTCAGATAAGGGATCTAGTAAGCGTCCTGACAGTCTCTCATTTGTGCTCAATGCACTCTTCCTAGAGGCAAACTCAATCTACCCACCATTCTTGTTAACATTTGAAATATTTAAATTCAATGTACATAGCTTCTCAGTTGAGTTTGGTGCATCAGTTAATGTCATGCCACTCTTCGTGGCCGAGAAGATTAAATCTCAATGGAATAAGAAATATGCATAAATCATCAAACTAGACATAACTTTTGTCCCAACAATTAGTGAACTGAAGGATGTGATCATTCGGTTATGATCTCACAGACGAGTTCATCAATTCATCAACATTGTAATTATGGACATCCCCAAAGCATATGGGGTATTGTTGATCAAATATTGTCAAGCAAGCTCCAAAGATACTTTCCACTCACTCAACACACTTATGGCTTCCATATAAAGGTAGGAACAATTAGATCCAAGTATTGTTAGAGAGATACATTAAAAACACTCTATCTCCCTTGGATGGACATAACGAGCCATTGGCTTTCGCGGAAATTGGTTTCGGCAATTATTTTCTAGAGACACAGTTAGGGTGTTATTTTGCAAAGTCATCCCTAGTCCCACCAAACACACAGTTGGACCTCCTTCCACATCCAAATAGCAATAATGAACTTTGTAGAATAAGAAGTAGTAGTAGTAGTAGTAATAGTTATAGTGTGGTAAGTAGTCCTTGTAAAGATGATATGTGGATCATCTACTATGATGGATCCAAGAAACATGTGGGATCTGGAACTGGTTGTGTTTTAATATACCCACTACAGGAAAAGCACTTAATCTCTAGTCACTTGGATTTCGAGTGCACGAACAACACTGCAGAGTATGAAGCACTTGTTTTGGGCTTGAAAAAATCCATTTAACTCAATGTTATTTTCCTGAATGTGGTAGGTGACTACGAAATCATTGTGTCTCAAATACGTAATACTATACACTATGTGTCACCTCATATTAAGAGTTATCAACAAGAGGTATGGTGACTTATTTCTCATTTCCAAGCTTTAAATATCATCTCAGTACCAAGAATACATAATGTATCCATAGATTCCTTGGAAAACGTAGTTTCTAGGATGCTATCATTAAGGGATGAATTTACTATTGAAAATTTGTATAAATCATCTGTCCCAGACAACATCACTAATTTACGCATTTTTTATTATGACCAATAGATATTGTACTTTATTGAAAATAATGACATATTTAAAGGCATAATGATTGATGAGGACGATCACAAGCAGACTCTGCAGCACACAACTAGTACAAGCAAAGGCAACCTCATCCCTAAGGGTGTGGTAGCACTGGAAAATTTGTATGACCTGCACAACTATTTCCGGGGACCTGTGAATTCCAAGACCCATAGTTCTACATTGTTGCATGTGCAGATCAATCTGGGAATAGAAAAGGATATGAAGTATATGAATCTCAATACCTATTGTACACAACAAGAGTGACAAGATTTTATCCACATATTCAAGAAATACCATGATGTCTTTGCGTGGATGTATGATGATCTCAAGACATATGAAATGAAAATAATCCAACACATGATACCATTCAAGGAAGCGGCCAAGCCCTTTCATAAAAAATTAAGGAAATTCCATCCAATGCTTGAGTCCCTCATACAAAAGGAATTAAGAAAATCATAGATCATTTACAAGGTGTGACATTCGACATGTTGGAAATAATACTGAGAGGGGGGGGTGAATCAGTATTATCAAGCAATTTACCAAATCTTCCTTATTTGATCTTTTGAATTATTCTTGCATATCAGTACCATAAAATAATGAGCATGAATAAAGAAAATAGACAGTCACACCAAAGAACACAAGATGTAAGGTGGAAACCCAATGCGGGAGAAAACCACCTGCTGCAATATGTCTCTATCTTCTTTCAAGAAATTCTTTTTACAATGATTTTGTACTGGTGCAGTCCTTTACCAGCACGCAGGCTGCAACCTGCAAAGAGCTACAACTCTCTCTCGTTTTCAGTCTCTCCTGGAAGGGAGCTACAACCCCCTACTTCTTTTCATGAAGAATCAAATGATCAACAAGTATACAACAGATACAGTCCACTACAGATATCAGATCAGTAATTACAGAAATAACCCAGAACACCTTATGAACAGAAATATACAGTCAACAGATCATCTTAAGACAGGGACGCATATTTTCTTTCTGTGACCTGCGACTGGACGCAGTCTACCCTCCGCTGTTCTGCGTGCAGACGCACTGTTCCTCTATGCTTTGCTGCGACCGACGCACCCCGAAACACTATCGCACCGCGTCTTTTGCTTCAGAGACGCACCCAATAACACAGTCACACCGCGTCCTTTGCCTCAGAGACGCCCCTGAGCCTTTACTGTACTGCGTCCCGGCGCACTTGCCCTTCACTGAACCTGCGTCCCTTCAGATATAAAAGATATGAGGACTTCAGAACCAACCCAAACACTCAGATCCACAGATCTGATCATGCGCCATATAGATCACTGTCCATTAGAAGATTCGCCCTCATAGATCTGGACTAGATCTCACCAAAAGATATTCAACCAAGATGATGCTTAATCCAAATGAACTCCTTTGATTTATATAGGCAAGCTTCTCCCCAAAACATGGAACAATACCACGAGCCGACACCATAGAAACACAAAACCGTCGGCTAGATACCACGCAAGAAACCCCCACGTGCTTTTCTCTGCCTTGAAATGTGTGCACTGGGCGGACGCACCTCCTGAACGGCTGGCCGGCGTCCCTGGACGCGGGTTCTGTAGGGTATACCTGCGGGGACGCACTTGCTGAACATATTTCCTGCGTCCTTCTTGATTTATCACCTGAATGGGTTTGCCATCAAGGACAACACCTGAATCATAATGCCAACAATCTCCCCCTTTGGACTTGATGGCAACCACATAATCTTCAGCTTCATTCTCCCCCTTTGACATCAAGAGCAAAGGGTATGCTCCCCCTATGCTCATGCAACTCCAGATCTGTAACCAGAAATCCATCATGAAGGAGATAGAGACATATTGCAGCTATTTCCAAGAACTCCTTCTCCATAATGCCAACAATGCATTATGTGCTCCCCCTGAGCCTATACCACCAATAGGAAGATGATCAACAGTAAGATGATGCATCAACAACCCCCAGCTTTTGCCTGAGGTATTCAAAAGTGTCCCTGGGCAATGGTTTGGTGAAAATATCAGCAACTTGTTCCTTAGAAGGAACATACTCCAACTTGACCTTCTGTTCAAGTACTTGTTCCCGGAGAAAATGGTACTTGATTGGTATGTGCTTGGTTTTTGAATGCATAACCGGATTCTTTGAGATGCTGATTGCACTTGTGTTGTCACATAAGATAGAGATTGGAGGAGTACAAGTGATTTGATAATCCTGCAAAGTCTGCATCATCCAAAGGAGTTGGGTGCAACAAGATGCAGCAGCAACATATTCTGCTTCAGCTGTAGACAAGGCAATTGAACTTTGTTTCTTGCTGAACCAAGAGACCAGTCTGGGACCCATAAAGAACGCACCACCACTTGTGCTTTTCCTGTCATCCACGCTTCCGGCCCAATCTGCATCTCTATAGGCATGAAGAGTAAGATCTGTATCTCTAGGATACCATAAGCCATAATTTTGAGTCCCTTGAAGATATTTGAAAATTCTCTTCACTGCTTGAAGATGAGTCTCCTTCGGATTTGCCTGAAATCTTCCAACTATTCCAACTGCATGCATGATGTCTGGTCGGGTACCTGTCAAATATAGTAAACTTCCAATCATAGATCTGTAGGTTGGTTGATGTACTGCTACAGATTCATCATTTGCACTGAGACTACATCCTGTGACCATGGGTGTACATACTGGTTTTGCATCTTCCATGCCATATTTCTTCAAAATCTGCTTGAGATACTTGGTTTGAGATAAAAAGATTCCTCCTTCCTTCTGTTGGATTTGCAAACCAAGGAAATATGTCAGTTCTCCTAGCAAGGACATTTCAAATTCTTTCTGCATGACTGAGGCAAAGCTTTGACTCATAGCTTCTTCATTGCTGCCAAAAATAATGTCATCTACATACACAACAAGTATTAGCAATTTGTCATTTTCAACTTTTATATACAGATTGCTATCTGCTGAACCTTTTAAGAAACCTTGTTGATGAAGATATTTGTCCAACCGGTAGTACCAAGCCCTTGGAGCTTGTTTGAGACCATAGAGAGCCTTTTTCAATCGGCATACAAGATTTGGATCATTTCCAAGAATGAACCCATCTGGCTGTTCAATGTACACTTCTTCTTCCAAGTCTCCATTCAAAAATGCTGATTTCACATCCATTTGAAATACTTTGAAGTTCTGAAAACTTGAGAGAGCAAGGAACATTCGGATGGCCTCAAGTCTTGCAACAGGAGCAAAAGTTTCTTCAAAGTCTATTCCTTCTTGCTGCGCATACCCTTTACAGACGAGTCTGGCTTTGTTTCTAATTACTTCTCCATTTTCATTCAATTTATTTTTGAAGACCCATTTTGTTCCAATAACATTCTTATCTTTTGGTCTAGGAACCAGCTCCCAAGTGTTGTTCTTTTCGATTTGCTCAAGTTCTTCATCCATTGCTTTCACCCAACATTCATCTTTGCATGCCTCTTTCACATTTTGTGGTTCGGTGGAGGAAAGTAATGCCAAATAGCTTGAAGCTTCTGCAACTGTTCTTCTAGTTTGTATACCTGCTTCTTTTTGTCCCATGATCTGAGATTCTGGATGGTTCTTCTGAACATATCTGGATGGAGTCTTTTCTTCTATTCTTGTCAGTTCTTCTGCTTCTTCGTGAGGTTCTTCTTGAGATTCTTCTTGAGGTTCTTCTTCTTCATCATTCTGTCTTTGAGGGTAGCTCTCATCTTCTTCGATGTCTTCACGATGTATTTGCCTAGGAATATATCCCTTTTCATCAACCACTACATCAATGCTGTCAACAATTCTGCCAAGTCTTTTATTGTAGCATTTGTATGCTTTGCTATGTGGAGAATAGCCAAGAAGAATGCCTTCATCTGCTCTAGGATCAAGTTTGCCAAGCTGCTCCTCAGTATTCTTGATATAGCATTTGCTCCCAAATATTTTGAAGTGCTTTACCGAAGGAGTTTTACCACTCCAGAGCTCATGAGGGGTTTGAGTGCTGTTCACCCGGACATTTGTCTTGTTGAGAATAATAACCGCAGTATGTGCAGCCTCACCCCAGAAGGTTGCGGGGGTTCCTGATTCATCAAGCATAGCACGAGCCATTTGTTGGATTGTTCTGTTCATTCTTTCAACAACTCCATTTTGCTGAGGCGTTCTAGCTGTAGAGAATTCTCTCCTTATCCCATGTTCATCACAGAAATCGAAAAATTCATTTGAAGTAAATTCCCCACCTCTGTCAGATCTGAGGCACTTAATTTTGTGACCTGATTCATTTTCAGCCAAGGCTTTGAAGGTTTTGAATTTTTCGAATGCTTCATCTTTGTGCTTCATAAGACCTAACCAAACAAACCTGGAGAAATCGTCAATAAATAATATCAAGTATTCCTCTCCTCTAGGTGTTCTTTTTCTGAATGGTCCACATACATCTGTATGTACTAGCTCAAGAGGCATGCTGGCTGATCCTTCTTTCTCTGGAAAGTTAGTTCTGGTTTGTTTTCCAAACTGACATGATCTGCATATGGTGTTGTCAGGAATTTTGATATCTGGAAGATCGCGAACTGCCTGATATTTGCAAGCTTTCCTTATTTGTGAGAAGCTTAGATGTCCCAACCTTCGATGCCATAACCAGTGCTCTTCATTCTTGCTTAGATAGCATTGTTGTTGTCCTTCATCAAATATGTATAGATTATTTGGAGTTCTCTTTCCTTTGAGAACTGTTTTACCTGTATCAAGATCACGAACAAGGCATCCATTTGATCTGAATATAACCTCGGTTCTTTGATCACACATCTGGCTGACACTTAGTAAATTATGCTTCAATCCATCAACAAACAAAACATTTCCAGCCTTAACATCTTCTTTTAAAGGAGCAATACCTTTTCCTTTTATAGTTGCAGGAGTATCATTTCCAAAAGAGACTTTCTTTCCCTTTTCTAAATTAGAATAAGACTCAAGTTTTTCTTTATCACCTGTCATATGCTTCGAACATCCACTGTCAATGTACCATAGATTTTCTTGTCCTTCTGCATAAAATGCTATCCCACATCTTTCTGTTTGAGGTTCCTTTATTCTCCATGTTTTGGCGCCTGAGGCTTGTTCCTTTTTCTGCTCTTGTACCTTTCTTTCCGGAAACCTGCTTCTGCATTCAAAGTCTTTATGTCCAAAATTATTGCAAATAGAACATTCAACTTCATTTTCAAGAGCTGAAAAGTTGTTATAGGTCCTTTTTGTAATCCCTGTCATACTTCTTTGTTTTTGAGCTTCCCTAGTCATGATTGTTTTATACGCAACACATTGAGCTGCTTTGTGACCAAAGTTATGGCAAGAAAAGCATTGTCCATTGAAGAAGCTTCTGCGATTATTGGATCTACCAGCCAACTGATTGTAATTTCTATTTTCATCTATTCTTGAACCAAATTGAGAAGATTTTACCTGTGGCTGGTTGTGGCTTTTGTTCACCCTTAAGCTGGATTGCCCCTGATAGTTTCTTCTTGACATTTGTCCCTGCTTTACCTGATGATCTTCCTTGTGCTCTTGCTCATTTCTTCTTGCTGCATCAAGATAACTTTTTGAAGTGGATGCTTGAGAAGTTTCTCCATTATAGCCCAAACCTGTCTTATTTAGTGGAGACCGCTGCACACTGATAATCTCATCCAAAGTTTCAGATCCTTTGACAAACTTGAGATTAATAGTTTTTGTTTTCTCAATTTCTTTTCTAAGACCAACAATTTCACCTTCTAATTTTTCAAGATGTTTTTCCTTTTCATCAATTTGGAATTGTAGAGTATCAATAATCATGTTCTTTTCTTCTATGCATCTCTTGAGTCTAGTAATTTCATCATAAAGGTTATCCACATCTACAGCATCCTCATAATCATCATCTTCAAATGCCATTAACAACCTATATTTATTACCTTGTTCATCTTCATCACTGTTTGATAAGCCATCACTATCTTCATGGGTGTAGTAGCTTTTCTTATTTGCGCTTTGTTTCTTGTTCCATCTAACTGGTTCCTTTCCTTTATCCTTATAAGAGCATTTTGCAGCATAATGACCTACTCTTCCACAAGCAAAGCATTTGAAAGGTAGCTTACCTCTGAACCTTCCGGAACCTCTTTGAAAATTTCTGACAAAATTTGATTCTTCTTCCTCTTCTTCTGGATCATGGCTTGCTTCATAGTAATCTTCTTTGCCTGATGCTTTAAAAGCAACCTCCCTTCTGTCTGATGGTCCTCCCTTTCTCATTTCATAAGCAGTTAGAATTCCATGTAGCTGAGACATAGTAAGAACACGGAGATTTTCTTTTTCTTCTATTGCAGATACTTTGGATTCAAACTTGGGGGATAATGATCTTAGAATCTTTTGAACTACTAGAGACTCCTTTACTTCTTCACCCAAATTTTTCATACAATTTATAATCTCATCTACCCGAAGGAAATAATTAGCCACACTTTCATCATTATACATCTTGAGAGTCTCATATTGAATTCTGAGAGTTTGAAGTTTGGCTTGTTTTACCTGTTCATCTCCTTCATAGCTTGTGATCATTTTGTCCCATATTTCTTTTGCTGATTTGAAGTGCATTACCTTCATGAATTCTGTTTGGGATATACTTCCTAATAGAGTACTGACTTCTTTTGCATTTGTTTCATACTTCTTTTTCTCAGCTGGATCTGTAGGAGTAGCTGAAGGAAAAGCATAGCCTGTTTCTACAATGTCCCAAACTTCAGTACCAAGAGATTGAAGATATGCAGTAACTCTTACCTTCCAATAATTGAAGTTTGTCCCATCAAAAACTGGTGGCCTGATTGATGCTTCTCTCTCGTAGTTGCTCATGATGAACGATCTACCTTCAAGCGATCAAGCTTTTCTGAAGAACCTGCTCTGATACCAATTGTTGGAAATAATACTGAGAGGGGGGGTGAATCAGTATTATCAAGCAATTTACCAAATCTTCCTTATTTGATCTTTTGAATTATTCTTGCATATCAGTACCATAAAATAATGAGCATGAATAAAGAAAATAGACAGTCACACCAAAGAACACAAGATGTAAGGTGGAAACCCAATGCGGGAGAAAACCACCTGTTGCAATATGTCTCTATCTTCTTTCAAGAAATTCTTTTTACAATGATTTTGTACTGGTGCAGTCCTTTACCAGCACGCAGGCTGCAACCTGCAAAGAGCTACAACTCTCTCTCGTTTTCAGTCTCTCCTGGAAGGGAGCTACAACCCCCTACTTCTTTTCATGAAGAATCAAATGATCAACAAGTATACAACAGATACAGTCCACTACAGATATCAGATCAGTAATTACAGAAATAACCCAGAACACCTTATGAACAGAAATATACAGTCAACAGATCATCTTAAGACAGGGACGCATATTTTCTTTCTGTGACCTGCGACTGGACGCAGTCTACCCTCCGCTGTTCTGCGTGCAGACGCACTGTTCCTCTATGCTTTGCTGCGACCGGCGCACCCCGAAACACTATCGCACCGCGTCTTTTGCTTCAGAGACGCACCCAATAACACAGTCACACCGCGTCCTTTGCCTCAGAGACGCCCCTGAGCCTTTACTGTACTGCGTCCCGGCGCACTTGCCCTTCACTGAACCTGCGTCCCTTCAGATATAAAAGATATGAGGACTTCAGAACCAACCCAAACACTCAGATCCACAGATCTGATCATGCGCCATAGAGATCACTGTCCATTAGAAGATTCGCCCTCATAGATCTGGACTAGATCTCACCAAAAGATATTCAACCAAGATGATGCTTAATCCAAATGAACTCCTTTGATTTATATAGGCAAGCTTCTCCCCAAAACATGGAACAATACCACGAGCCGACACCATAGAAACACAAAACCGTCGGCTAGATACCACGCAAGAAACCCCCACGTGCTTTTCTCTGCCTTGAAATGTGTGCACTGGGCGGACGCACCTCCTGAACGGCTGGCCGGCGTCCCTGGACGCGGGTTCTGTAGGGTATACCTGCGGGGACGCACTTGCTGAACATATTTCCTGCGTCCTTCTTGATTTATCACCTGAATGGGTTTGCCATCAAGGACAACACCTGAATCATAATGCCAATGGGTATCTAGCTTAGTCGTTATAAGGAAGAAGTCCAGGGAGATCCGCTTGTACGTATATTTCCGCAATCTTAACTACACCTAGGACAAGGATAATTACCTAATGCCATACATGGAGCACATATTCCAAATAGTATCTAGGGAGGAAATGTTTTCTTTGTTAGATGGTTTCTCGGGCTACAACCAGGTTTTGGAAACAAACCTTGACAGGTTAAAGACTACGTTTTGTACTAAGTGGGGCATGTTCGCATTTCACGGAATGTCGTTTGGACTGGTTAATGGAGTTGCAAGATTTCAACATGCAATAAACATTGCTTTCTATAGGCTTATTAGACAGAGCATAGTGGTCCATGTCGATGATGTGGCAGTGTTTTCCAAACAAAAATTGGACCACCTATGCCCCCTGAAGAAAAATTTTGAGCGATGATGAAAATACGAGATATCCTTGAATCCCAAGAAGCATACCTTCACTGTGTTTGAGGGTAACCTTGTTGGACATATTATTGCTAAAAGTGGGATCAAGGTAGATCCAGCCATGGTTCAGACCATCATGTAGATACCCCACCTAGTGAACAAGAAAGCTATGCAGTGTTTCTTGGGGAAGATCAAAAACCTTAGAAATTTCATCTCTAACTATGCTCAGATCATCAAACCCATACACGAGATGATCAAGAAGGATGCAATCTATTAATGGGACAAAAGGGAAAAGGACATGTTTTCCCATATTCAGCAAGAAATAGCAGAAGAACTAGCATTATACAACCTAGACTTCATCAAAGACTTCTTGCTGTATACTTTCGTTTCCGACACTTCCCTTTTTGTTGTTCTCACTTAGAAGGATGAGTTTAACAACAAAAAATCTATCTCCTACATGAGCACAAGCCTACAAGGGCCAGATCTCAACTTCCCCGCTATGGATAATAAATATTATGCAGTATACAAGGCGGTAAAACACTTCAGACACTATTTATTGAAAACCCATTGTATTATCTTTGTTCCACACCCAACAATCAAATCATTGCTTGTTTAGCAAGAGTTGGGTGTGAGAAGGGAGAACTGGATGACCGAATTACAGGAATATGATCTTGAAATCAAACCAATTCACACCATCAAGGGTCATGGTATTTTCAAGTTAGCAATAGAAGTAGTCAACACAAAATAAGAAGAAGAAGAGCTTGCACGATGGGAGAAAGAGATCAAAATGTACAATGTTGAACGAACCTCCCCCAATTTAGATGGAAACTCTTGGTATGCATATGTGTGCCAATACCTTGAGCATGGCACCATGCCCTCTCATTTCTTTATGTGGCAGAAGAGAGAAATCCAACCCAAAGCACTATCATATCAGTTGGTGCACAAGATGCTATTCAAAAAGCACCACAATGGGATATTGATGAGGTATCTAGAAGCACATGATTTAGACAAGGTTTTATGTGATCTCCACGGTAGACTAGCTGGGGGACACCTCGTGAGAAACACTCTAGTGCACAATGTCATGTAGGCTGGTTTCTAGTAGTCTGCATTATTCAAGGATTCTCATGCCTATGTCTGCAAGTGTCCATTCTGTCAAAGGTGTGCCAACAAAAATCAGAAGTTAGCAGCCCCACTCCAACCTGTTGCCGTAGAAGAACCATTTCAAGGGTGGGGCTTGGATATCATTAGGGAAATTTTCCCTCTTTCATCGAAGCAACACCACTATATTTTGATCGATGTAGATTATTTCACATGATGGATAGAGGTAGTTCCACTAAAAAAAGTGAATGATCAGGAAGTCATCAAATTTCTACAATAGAATATCATCTCCAGGTTTGACATTCCTATGTCACTTTATTTTTACAATGCAACACACTTTTACTCATTAAAGCTTTATGATTTTGCATTGGAAAATGGTAATGTATTGAAAAATTCTACTAATTATTATCCACAGGGGAATGGTCTTTATGAATCCACAAATAAGAACGTCATATGTATCATAAAAAATACCACATTCTTTGAGCAAAAAAACTGGCACTCCACTTTTGTGAATGCCTTATGGGCTCACTACCTAAACCTTCCTTGAATACCTCCACTTACTTCCTGTTGTATGGAAGGGAAGCCATCCTCCCACTCAACATCTACTTTCTATCTCTCAAGTTTTACCAAGAATCCCAAGGTAGGCCATGCGTTTTAATTGAGCATATGATGGACACTTTACACAATCTATAGGAAGAAAGGATGAAAGAAAAAGAAAAAAATTCACTCCATCAGAGTCATATGAAGAGATGGTTTGATAGAAAGTATGCAGGGAAGAGTAGCTTTAGTGTGGGTGACTTAGTCTTAAAGTGGGACAAAGCCCATGAGCACAAAGGCAAGCACACTAAGTTTCAATCCCTATGGATTGATACTTACAAAGTCCACGAAAAGCTTGACCAACACACATATCATCTTCAATCACTTGACGTCATGATTGATTCTCTTACTATCAATGGTCAAGACTTAAAAAAAAATTGAATGAATATTCAGGGATGTGGTCTGCATTCGTTTTTTTCTGTTATGTTTTCTTTAGTTTTCTATCATTTTTCTTATGTAATTAAGTGATGTGCCTTACTTCGTTCTGGCTTCCAAGTGTGTGTGTGGGTGACGTTCAAAGAGTCTTGTGAAACTGCAGTGCTTGGCATGTCCAGTGTCCATCTTCCTTGTATTGGTTGTATCTTTTGGCCGATGAAGTTCTGATGGAAAATACGATTCATCTGTAAGGAGAAATTTTGTACAACCATTAACCTATGTCCATTTTGCAAACCTCATACCTATACTTAATTTTCTTCTTTGGTGTTTTCAAGCTTATCCAACTAGTATAAATGGAGAAGGGAAAAAACTAAATGAGAAAACCTAAATCAAATGTCCTTATATGCTTCTATGAAGGACCAACCTCTCCTACTGTCAAAAATTCGAGATCCATCCTTCTCCCCAAAATAAATAAGTGTCGACGGACACTTCTCTTTAAATAAATAAAGGAGAAATAAGAGAAAGGATTCATGCGTAGAGAGGTGAAGGAGGAAACCCCACTGGGGTACTATCCAGGCTCGCTAGCATTGGAGAAATTCTTGTCTTCCTGCATGACTCCATGGGGGTACTATCTAGGCTTTTTTCCAGTGGAGAAAGACTGCAGATGAAAAAATATACTTCAAAAATCGTAAGCTCGCGAGCTAAACTACCCTTCCCAATTCAAAATATTGTGATATAGCTAAATCTTTTGTTGTGCTCAATGGATAAGGGACAAAAGGGACTTTGTCTACGCACAGGGTAAGTTTGGAATCCAAGGTAATATGCACAATGAATCAATACTCCCTGAAAGAGCAAGGTTGTGCACTATAAAAATGAACCAAGACGGAGAAGCTAGAATTAAACTAGTGTGTCACCAAGTGTTGTAGTGAATGCAACACCATCTAAAATTTTGGCTTTCACTTAAATTTTGGAGCCTTCCTTGGTCTTTCCCTTTATTTTTACAAACACTTGAGTTCACCCCTTTTCCTTGTTTGATCAACTGTCGTCTTTTGGTATGTTTTGACTATTTTTCCATACTTGCATACCTTTTCTAGTGATTTTGAAGCCTGGTCTTTATATATTCGATTCTTCCTAGCTATGCAAACATATCTTGCACTCATACACAAAGTTTAAAGCACTTTCGCACAAGTATCTTCACGATCATCCTAAGGTCTATCCCAAGTATCACACTTGTCGCTTCTTGTTATAGGACAATCACACATAGGGTAATGCTTTATCTTGTTGTTTCAGTGGTCTATGTTTTCACATTGATGAATTATGCTAAGTGTGTGATCAGAATTTCATGTTATACACAAGTTCACATTCCTCCTGCATTTAATCATTTCTTCAAAAATCTTCCTGACCAGGAAACTTATTTTCACGAGACCCTAACTAAACTACGCACTGCATAATTGCAAACCTCACTAATGCAACCTTGCTTTCCAAAACTACGTAGTGTGTAGTCATTGTCCCCCAAGGAAGTTGCACTACACAATTCCAGAGTTGCGTAGTCTCCCTTGATCCCCATAAATGTGCAGGAGTTTCTCCCAGTTTGACTTGAACTGCACATTTAGAAATCCCAGTCCTCAAGCTTCTAACCTTTCCTATTGGATGCCTTCAATATGCAGAAAACCCAGCTTCCCTTTCCAGCCAAAACTGCACAAAAGTATCCTCCTGTGTGCTCCCTCATCCAGAGCTCACAGATATCAAGAACTAGACAGGTTTTTCCTCAAGGTCTCTTTGCTACCTAGTCCTACTTGCCTCTGAAAAATTCACGAATATGTCACCCAAGGCCCTATCCAGCATTAGCCACTAACTATCTCAAATGTGTAATCTTGTCTCGCAGTGGTCCCTCCATAATTTTTCCCCTCAGTGGGGATTCTGCTCAAAATTTCCTTAGTCAATCCTAAGATGCACTATGCATAGTCTCAGTGACCAACCTCTCTCCCAGTCACCTAGAACTTGACAATCCACAGTTATAGGGCCATATGTCCCAACCTGTCACCTATCCTGTGCTCAATCCACTTATAAAAATGCGTCATCTTAGACTAGGGAGTTTTTGGATTGATGTCATCTGATAATGAGTGAATTGTAAGAAGAGGCACATTGTCAGATCATGGCAAGATGATGAAGAAGGAGAAGAAGGAGGAAATATTCTTGAAGACTCAATTTCAGCAGGAATAACAAAGGAACTTATCAAGTGCAAGCAAAAGGAACACATGTATTTAACCACCTCTCAATACAAAATATCATTGAAGACCCTACATCATCAAGATATGTGGATGAGAAGAGAAAGCATATACAAGAACACACTTATCAGTCATCAACAACAACAACTTCACATTGCCACATAAACAATATATTCCATAAAAACAGTGTCATTTCAGTTCATGGCATGAGTTGTCAAAGGCCACATCATTATTATGGGACATGTATATTTTAAATAAAGTATATTGTAAAGTGGAAGTCTAATGGACACACATGAATATGAAGAGTCATGTCAGTTGAAAATTTATAGGAAGTTGAATAGTCATGAGGGAAGTGAAAGAGTGACAAGGGTCAAGCATCACCTGTTGGTTATATATACCCCCTCATTGTATGATAAAATCACATTTCACCTTTTCTCCTCCTACAAAGCATAGACAGTTCAGTCTATTCTTTGAGGAGCAAGGAATGGCTCCAATGTCCACTACTAGGGATACTGATGTACAATGTAAATACGTGTCTTGGAACTTTTTCTTAATTACAGAAGCATTTTGATGCCAACAAGTTTCTATGCATGACTTATGGATGTTTGCAAGACTATTTTGTGAGCATTTTTATTTCATGTTTTCTTTCACATGCACTAAGATAGTTGAACTATTTCGGTTGTTTTAGTGCTTCTCTTGTTGGGAATATGCTATAATGATTGTCATTGTTCTCTCATGCTGGTGGAATAATTAGTGGGATACTAGAAAGATATTTCCTTACTCATTGGTTATAACAACTGTCACATCCATTATGGAATACTCCACTGGATGGTAAACAAATCTTTCATTGTTAATTGATTGTAATGACCGTCACATCCATTGTGGACTATTCCGCTAGGTGTTGGATAGGCCTTTTTAATTGATGTGTGTCTCTTCTTGGGTGGTAATATTACCTCTCACTTAGACACTCCCTTCGTCCCCCCCACTTTTTGCAGTTGAGAACCTAGATACAGTTACTCTACACACTCACTAGGCACACTCACATTATTTTTCAAAGATACTATTGCATCACTCTCTTATGTTGACAACTAGAGATGAGGCAAATCTCTAAGTATTTGGAAACTTGGACATTATACCAGATGGAACTCCTATACCAAACAGAGTGAGCTTAGATTTGGACTTCATATCAGGGAGATCCCCTGAACGTTAGCAGGTCCAACACTGTCAACATATCCATACCTAGTTCTTTGAGGAGATGTATCAAGTCATTCTCTTTGAAATTTCTATTCTTGAACCAACTTTCTGAATTTCTAGGTAAGTTTGTAGCTTCTTCGACAATGCACTCTATTAGGATAATCTTGATATCTCCAATTTATCCTTCGACCCCATCAAAATATTGAACAAAAGCTTTAGTAACCTTTGTGTCATGCTCGTCAAATTTTTCAAATAACTGAAGCCATCCTACTTGCTGCAATTGGTCTCTAGCCCTTGAGCATGCCTGAAGAAATTTTAATCAATTTGGTTCATGGCGAACAATCATTCCCATGGTGAGAAGAAGTTTTAGTCTTTGATTGTTTCCCTTTGACAAGGATAATGGAAGTTTTAGAGAAAGGGAATTAGCGATGTGTGAAAGATAGGCGTTTCTAAAGTGAGTAGAATGAATATGAGATGGAGCTAAATTATAGTGAGATGAGACAGTTAATAGAAGGAGTTGTGTTATGATTTAATTGTACCTTCCATCAATTCCAAGATCCGATTTTAGGGGATCGATGAATGTATTTTTTCTTTGATTGGACTGATGTGAGCGATAGGGTAATGATGAGGTAGTAAGATACAATGGTTATAATAAATGTAATAGTAGTTTATAAGGTCTTCAACTTTGTTCTAATATCATCCATGAATTAAAACCTAAGTTCTTATATGAAAAATAATTTCAACATTCTACATACCTTTACTTCTATGAATTTCTTGACATTATTTTGTTGTGGATTTTCTAATGTAGAATTTAGACATGGCTGCTGAATTGAAGATTGGTTGCAGAACGATATAAATTTTGTTTACTGCTTTATTTGTTCTTGAATTTTCCTTGTTTGATCAGGAGAAGAATTCTTTATTTTTGTTGTTGTTTCTAGTGGCCAGTGAAAATACTAATCCTTAGAAATATTGCTTGCAACCTGAAATTTATTAGAAAAAGAAGGGTAGAAAGAAAATAGGGACAGGAAAGAGGGGATTATGAAAATATAAACTGCCAAGAGATCTTGATTTTCAGTTAATATTTTTTGTATAAACATGCCAACATAGTTGGTTTTCGTGTTTATACTTTTTATTTTTTCATTTTTGTTATATATATATATATATATTTCATTGGAAAAATTACAATGAAGTTGGATAGTGAGGAGAAGAATCTCCTTCCTTGACAAACTTGAATTGAGAATTCTCTTGCAAATATTTGACAAATTATTCATGTGTTAGTTGTTTATGCTACAACCTTAATATATGACCATTAAAAAGGAAAGTAATTTGTTCATCATCAATATTTTTTATTTCGATTACTCCATTATCAAAAATAATATCAATATCATAAGAACCAAGCCAATGAGTTTTAATTTTTCCTTGAAAATATTTGAACTTGCAATAAAAAACAGGAGCCCAGTCACCTTCCTTGAACTTTCTAGCTTTGGTGAATTGCCATGCCACTTTCATGTTTTCTGCTGAACTATGCTAGTTCTTTGAATAGCATCTTGTCGAATCTCTTGTAGCTCGTTCAATTGTTCTAATTGTTTCCTTCGAGCTCACTTGGAACTCAATTGGAAATAAAACTTTCTTTCCATAGACAAGCTCGTAAGGAGTATTTCTAGTTGTGTTCCTCTATGTAGTCTGGTATGCCCATAGTGCTTCTGGAAGCTTTTTTGCCCAATTCATCCTATGCAAATGCATAGTCTTGGAAAGAATTGTTTCAAGTACGTTGTTGGTGGATTCCACTTTTCCATTGCCTTGTGGATGATATGGTGTAAGATTCCCATGTTCTATCTTATATTTCTCCATAATCATTTGCACCGAATTGGATGTAAATTGAGTACCCTGATCTGTTACAAATTTTCCTCGAACACCAAAATAAGTAAAAATATCCTCAAAAAGGAATGTAACTATAACATTTTCAGTTGAAAATAAAAGATATTTAGCTTCTACCCATTTTGTAAAATAGGTTGTGCAAATAAATATGTACCTTTTATGTTTAGATGGAGGATTTACTCATCCAACAAAATCTAAAGCCCACTTCTCAAAGGTTTTTACAAGTACCTATGGTTGTAGAGCCATTCTGATCAGCTTCCCCATTCTTTGACAACTATCACCTCTTTGGACATATTCTTTGGCATCCTTAAAAATGGATGGCCAATAATATCCCTAAAGAAGGATTTTGTAAGAAGTTCTTTTGTGGGAAAAATGTACTCCATGTTAGTGTCAGCCTTTGTATCCTTCCTCAAATGATCAAATATGCTCTTACAAAGTGATTTTAAGGTGTCAAGGTCAATTTTGTCATTTCAAAGAGTCTTCAAGCAAAATTTGGTCACTAGGCATTAGGTCTAGGGTTTGCTTTCACT
Organism: Pinus tabuliformis; assembly: GCA_031772625.1. NCBI lineage: Eukaryota > Viridiplantae > Streptophyta > Pinopsida > Pinales > Pinaceae > Pinus > Pinus tabuliformis. The sequence continues at coordinate 995,815,993 of CM062812.1, read as the reverse complement.
CTTTTCAAAGATGCCAAAATCTCAGTCTATGTCACTATTCAGCTGAGTCTATCATCATTCATATGGTTGTTATCATCATGTCAAGTTCCATTGGGTCATTTTACAGCTTATTCATGCTTCAGTTCTGCCTTGGTAAGGTCCATTTCCCTCTCCTAGGGTTTTGGAGGTAATTTCTCTTGGATGGTCAATTCATTAGAAAAACTTGTATCCAGATCTTCATACACCTTCCCCTATCCTTCATGTACCTTATTAAACACTTCCCATCACCGAGATTCCCCAAATTTCTCATTTTTCCACAAACCCTAGTTTCTTGCTACAACCTGGAAATTTTCTAGGTTGGGCCTATGTTTTTCCATTTTGGACCCCTTCCCCTCACTCGATCTCTGAGATTCCACTTTCCCCCACTTCCTAACATCCCTCCCTACTTCCAAAAATTTCCCCAAGAATTTAGAATCCCCTTATCCCCTTCATTTCGCTTCATTTCGACAAAATCCCTTGTTTCACACATCGGGATAGGTTTTACTCAAATGATGTTTCTAAGCAATCAAAGATAAATTTGGGAAACCTGAGAGAGTTTTTTTTCCACAACAGGCTAAGGAAGAAAAACCTCCTTCACTTTTTACACAGGTATAATGGTTTTGGTTAAATGTCAAAAATACAATCGCCTCGGGAGAATTGATTCACCTCTGAAGTGACCTTGGGAAAATCAATTTTTTATCCTAGCTTGGTTGGTTAAATAACTTTCTTAATAAGCCAAACGATAACTAGACAAAAATATCTTTCCAATGAGCTATCATGAGCTCAATTTGGAATTGCGGAAGGCATTCAAAAGTTGACTGCAACAGCACTCTGCCTTGAGGCAGCCTCATTTGGCACATTTTGACCAATCTTGGGAGATTTGATTTTTCGCAAGGAAAATGAACTCAAAATTGAAAAATTCTAGTTGTAGTGGAAATTAGACTCAGAGGTCTTTCCAACAAGCTATTCTGCGCCTGATTTTGACATCGGGAAGGCCCCCAAACGCCTCTTAAAAATTTGTTATGCATTGGGTCTGTGCGCTACGCACACAGGTGTGCGCTACGCACTGGGCCTCACTAGCCAGTGTAAAAAAACAAAGGCGCTACGCATACAGGTGTGCACTACGCATTGGGTTTGGGCGCTACGCACTCAGTCACAGCCCCAAAAAATTTTTTGTTAATGCGACCAGATCTTGCCAAATCGACTCCAAAGCTTGCAAGTAGGTTTTTCATGGCTGCTCAGTCAATTTTAAAATGTTTGTAGTGTGTTTAAGGTGGGAAATTTGATGTGTTGGGTGTAGAAAAGTGAAGCCCTATGCACATACCATAATCATTCCTTAGGGTTTTTAAAGACGTGTGGGTGGTTTGGTGAAGATTTTCCCATTCTCCATTTGTGAAATACAGTCCCATACTCATTTGTAAAGTTTTAGCCAACATTGCAAAGGGTGCACATTACACTTTTTGCTCATTTGTCAAATTCCCTTGTGATCAAAGCAGTGACTATTTTATGCCAATCTACTTAAACAGAGCTATTAACACTGTGGCTTGTTTCCTATGATGCTTTGGTACACATGTAACATGTTTAGGTTTTGAGCATACATTGAACTTTTGATTTCACTACACCTATATCAACATACATATTGCAGACATCTTGTTTTCAAAGCCATGTCAGACACAGATTCAGTTTATAAGCAGGAGGTAGAGGCTAACCGAAAGTTTTGGCTTGAGAGGGTCAACATCCACTTAGATAAGTTGCTGGCGAAGGCTAATAGAGATAAAGACATGCTCTGTCACATGAAACATCACTATTGGGCTCGTATGCATGTCGGCAAAGCAAAAATGAAGATTTTGAAAAGGAGGTTGAGCAGAGCATTAAAACGGCAAAAGAGGCTAGATCCACTTCGAGTTTTGGCCGAGGCTTCGTTGGCTGGGCATGATACATGATGGAGGGTCTTCGCTCCGAATTTGAGCAAATTTGGAGAAATTTTTGTCATTTTGAAATTTTTTGGTCCCAAAAACAGTTTTTTCAACTCTACGAGTAGCGCGTCGACGCGCTCGCTTTTGATTGGGACACTTGCTGGAGGAAAAATTTGTATTTTTGGGTTTTTCATGGTAAGTTATGCATGCTCAGTTATTTCTGAAGCATTTCATCAACTTCTGGATGATCAAAAGGCCTAAAAACACCATGAAAACCACCTTGCTGCCACCTTTTGCAACAGCAGGAAGTACTTCTGGGAGAATGCAGTTTTGGAGGGGAAAATGAGCTCCAAATTGAAAAATTCCAATTGGGTTGGAAAGTAGACATCTGGTGCTTTCCAACGAGCTATCATGAGCTCAATGTGCATGTTGGGAAGTGCCCCAGAAATAGGCTGAAAGGTGCGCTATGCATAGAGATCAGGGCGCTACGCATAGAGGTTTTTGGTCAATTTTTCACTTTCCAGCTCAGAATTTCGGCCAGTCATGACCAGTTTCATCTCTTGATGCGATTTTTGACCCAAATTGATGTAATTTAATGTACATGATGTAAATTTGGTACTTATTTACCTATTCTAGATGATTCATCCACAAAATAGCAAAAATTTAATGTAATGAATCAGTTTCCTAGCATATAGGGGTTAGTTGTTTGACTACCTAGATTTCAGTTCCTTGCTTAGAATTGGTTGAAACTACTCCTAGAAGGAGGAGCTCGACCCCTAGAGGTTAGGGAATGGGTTATCTTGGTCTATATTATGTAAATTTTCAGTCAGTAGCAAGGGTTGGACTCTTGGGAAAAGCTTAACACTCTATTGTATATTCACTTCTGCATTTTTGGCAAAGGAAAGACCAGGGTTTTGCAGCACTGTTTGGGATCCTTGTGGCTTTTTGTGTTGATGGTGTGCTTCTTTATGTAATTGTAAGTTGTTAGTGTGTATCATTTTCCTTCTTTCATCTTCTGTAATTGAACAAATGAAGTGTTAAGGTAGAATCCATAGATTGTTATGCTCTGCCTTTAAGTTTCTTTGATTTTCCATGTTTTCGTCTGTTTAAGGAGAATCCTTGAAAGTTTCTTGCTCTCCTTAGCTTCTCACCAATCAGATCTAGCCATTCATTATCTTTAAAGCATCAAGACAATTACCTACCTCACCCCAAGTAGACCTCTGCAAAAGCTGTGTCTCATCCCCGCACCCAAAATTTCCTTTTCCTTTGATTCAACAAAAACCTCAAAAATTGACGTCAAACTCCTTGTACTTCATACCTAGCCTAAGATCAATTGCCAATTTAGTCATCTCGAGCCTCATTGATCACCTTTTGCCAAGGTTGACCCGGAGAGAGCCCTCTCCTGTCCTCGTAGGGTTAGCTACGAGGCTGAGTGTGGTTTGATGTGGACCTAGAACCTTTCCTTTTCAGCCTAAGACAAATCTAGGCTCTAACACTCCACATGGCTCATCATGACAAGATTTAAATATTTTAGGTACTTTATCTTCTTGAACAGATGTTCGGATAATCAGATCAGGTCCAATTTTGTATAATTCTCCATCTATCCAAGAACAAGGTGCACTAGTTTTGATCATGTTTTGATCACGTTTTGCTTTTCTTTGGCTGATAGTTATCCTGGTAACTTTATTGTAGAAAAATAATTAGAAATATATGAAAACCAAGGTTTTTAAGTAGATACTAGAAAAATATATTCATCGGGAAAGTTATCTTTTACAAGAACATCTTCATTATCATTCTTCATTATAGAAAGAAAAGAAACAACAATATTTTCTTTTCCTATTCTATCAAGAATAGTAATGTTAAATTCTTGTAACAATAGAAACCATCTTGTAATTCTACCATTAGTAACTGGTTTGTTCATTAAATATCTAATGGCAGAATGATCTGTATGAATAGAAGTTTCATAACCAATGATATAATTAATGCCATGGACAACAACTTAAAAACTCATTTTCTATTACATTGTAATTTGACTCTACTGGAGTCAAATTTTTTCTTGTATATTAGAGAGCATGAGTTAAATCATTTGGTCCCAAGACATATCCTAGAGCTGTATCTGAAGCATCAGTAGAAACATGGAAAGGAATATGCCAATTAGGTCCTCTTAAAATTGGTGTTGTAGTAATCTTTTGTTTCAATGTCTCAAATGCTTTATGAGTGAAAATTCCAAACAAATTCGCAATATTTTATAAGGAGTTTGAAAATTGGAGAAGCTATTTTTGTGAAAATTTATATGAATCTTCTATAATATCCATTAAATCTGAGAAATTTTTTAACATCTCTTTGACAAATAGGAATTTAAAGTTTAGAAATTAATTCTACTTTAGATGTATCCACTTTAATTCTGTCACTTGAAATATGGTGGCCTAAAACAATCCCCTCATTGGACATCATAAATCATTTGTCATGGCTTACTGAAATCTTTGCCTCTTTACATCTAATAAGAAATTTTTCCAAATAGCTTCTTCAAAAGTATCACCATAAATAGTAAAATCAACCATGTATACTTCCACACAATAATGAATTAGATCGGAAAAGATACCTAAGAATGCGCTTTGAAATGTGGTAGGTGCATTATATAATCCAAAGGGAAGAACCCTATAGGCATATTGTTGTTGGGAAAAGTATCTATTCAGAACGCCCCTATCCCACCCTAAGGTGTGACAGTGCCTTAGCAACAAACAAGGAAAAACTACTTGAGTATTCTTCTTTATGAAATGTAATTGAAGAGGAAGGATAAACTAACCTGTTTCTTGCGCTAGTTTGTTGATCCAATCGCTCCTCTCTTCAATAGCTCCCAACTCCGTGCTCCCTTACCAGCCTAGCTTCACCAGATTCCTGCAAAATCACAGAAGAGAGAAACTACACAAAGATATAGATGTACATTCATAAAAAGCTCAGGATCAGATTAAGCTAAACATGCAAATACAACAAAACATCACTGATATACAAGCATGCAGAAGAAACTAAAATAGTTTTATTGATATGATAAGAAAGTCCAAGAGGAGATACAACCAAGTGAGTCCCGATCCAGCATCTACCTCCCAGCAAAGGAATCCCTTCCTCACCTCCAACAAAGCATAAATCACCCAATGTACTAATCTCAATCTCAAACCAACAGCAATTCTCTGCAAAGTACAAAATTCCAGCCTCTGGATCTCTGGGATGAGGGATCCATATATAGATGTAAGCAGAGAGGATGAGTCAGCTTATGTTTTGACTTGTGGCTTCTCTCTGTCAGTTCTTGCTTCCACTTGGAGACTGAGAGCCTCTTACTCATCACTTGGTCGAATTCAGTGAGGCAAGTGTCATTGGAGAAGATTCTAGAAGCTTCCATTGTCTCTCCACCTCGTTGAATGACATTTCCACTTGTCATTTCCCGCTCAACGCACCTGGGTAGTGCATTCAAGTGCGTTGCAACGCACCTAGCCAGTGTATTTGGGTGCTTTGCAACGCAGGCAGCTAGTGGAGCTTCTGAGTTGATCCTGATTTGACTAGTTTTGAGCAGTTTCTAGTGGAGAACTTCTGGGAGAAGCTGTCATTGGTTGACCTTGTTCCTTTAGGGGCAGGAACAACACTTTTAGGGACTTTGGATCCCTTGGATTATGGACATTTCATGCTTATACCTGTAAGGCACAAAAATGTCTATAACAGTTGCCCCCTAAAGTATGAGGTCGTTTATCGGGTGAAATGCTTTATTAGGAGGATCCGAAGTTCTTTCAATGCTGGGAGGAGACCTGTAATAAGATACAATACAATACATTATTTTTCATACTGTTTTCATGATCCAGCTGAGGCGGGAATTCCCATGCTCAGCTTTATAAATTCATTTTTATGTACATAGGACAGACAATAATCTGATAGTAGACCGATGATTCTGATGAAATCATCATCCTTTTGGTAGGATGATTATCTGTTCTGCAATGCTGTACATGTCAATGTCTTTATTTTTCCTGAATATGTATCGCAGCCTGGATGGATGAAACTAGATTCAGGATCTTCAATCTCGTCCGATCTTCACTCTAAGTACAAGTCGATCCATGTGAGAAATGTTTTGGAGTCGAACATGGAAAGACATCGCTTGATTACCAGTCAATGATGTAAACTGTTAACAAGTGCGAGAAGAATCACTGATAATGATAATGACCCTCAAGGTACTGCAGTACAATTCACGTGGTGTGAATAAAGGACTTGGCGTCGAACACCATGCAAAATCTTTCGGTCGAAGGTCATTGATGTATACCTGTCGCCGGAAGTGAGAACTTGCCATTGAGGCATGCAAGCTTCAAAGTACTGAAGGGGGTGTTCCTAGATCAACTTCTTGGATAATGAGCTGATGTCGACAAGAAGCGATCCGTCAAAGGAGGGCCTTAATGAATCCCACATCAATGACATGGAACGGAGCAAATGATTTTGATGGAGGTGAAAACGATCTGATGATATATGGTTCAGGGTGGCGGTCATGAAAGAATGAAGTATAATGTATGGCAGTGGATGGGACACGGGTGACTTCTCTGGATGACTTCTCTTGAACATATCGGCGACACTTATATGATGGATTGTTAGCATTTACCCCAAAGGTGGATGGTATGGCGAGACCATGGTGATGTGACCGGTGAATGAAACAACCCAACCCGACTCAGGCATGGAGTGGAAGTGTCATGTTCAAGAGCGACTTGCTACCAATAAAGGTTCTTTGAGTTTCTTCCCAATTTTTCCCCAGTCATTGCTGACCAGTAGCTCTTTATTTTTGTCAAGCTTGAGGAGGATAACATATGCTTGTTCTATAATTTTCCCTTCGGGCAAACCCATCGCTATGTTTTAACGAGCCTAGCGATAGTGAAACTCGTTCTCGTCTAAAGACAAGTTTGTTGCTATTAATCTTTTTAACGAGTCTAACGACAAAGATAACTCGGTCCTTTTCATTTTTAGAGAGTCTGAAAAGGTACGTAAAGTTAACTCCGGAGTTCCTTTTTCGTCATCTAATCCCTTAAGTCCGAAAAAGTATAAAACAATACAGAAGGGATGAATTTTCGATAGTTTTAACGAGCCGAACAAAACAAGCGCTCGATCTTTTTGTGCAATAATCCCTCAGGTCCAAAAAGATTAAAATCTAGAGGAGGGATAGCACTTCTGGTCGCTATAACGAGCTGGAAGGCCAAAACTCGGCAATCTTTTCATATTTTACGAGTGAGATGAAAAGAGCTTAAAGAAGACTCGTCTTTTGAGGAACGAGTGATAAAACGGGTAGCAGTTGATTCCAGGTAAGGGTTGGAATTTTCCAAGCACGACAGTGTCACAAGGATGGCTAGTGAAATCACTCTTCGCAGATGTTCCTCAAAATGGGTAAACAATCAAATGGAGGTGAATGATCGGCCAAAGGAAAAGTGGAGGTGACGGTGCAAACACGACCAAGGCTTTAATGGCTGATAATGTTACATTCACGGTGGTTATTTATCGGAGGATAGTTCATTTTTTAACGAGCTTAAACGCGGGTTGAAACACTTGCTCGATCTTATGTTTATTTTTTAACGAGCATGAACTATGTGCTAAAACTGCTCGATAATCGAGTCATATGATAAGAAAGTCTCATATAAAACGGCAACATTTAGATTTTTGCCCCACTTCCTTTCTTTATGCAAGTTAGGAAACGACTAATCCAAAAAACAGATAAATAATCGCTCCTTGCTTGCACTCCAACAAGGTTTGCATGCCCCCAGGTATAAAACAAAGTTTCAAGGTTACCTCTACTTCACTTACGCCAAAACAATTGTTTTACCGAGAGAGGCCTACCTCTTACAGGTCACCCAAAGATTGTTCCATTAATATTTCAAACAAAACACTTCTTCGGCGATGTCTATCGAGATAAACAAAGGTGAGTGACGATGCCCGCCAACTCACATAACTTTGACAAAAGAATCTTATTCTAGAATAACCGCTATCTCAATCACGGACGGGGTACAAACTAGTCATATTCTCCTGCGGAAACCTACCCTATACCCGAAGTTTTCCTGCCGAAGTAGACCAGGACGCATGCCCCCTCGGTTCCAATCATATCCCTCTGAATTACTCGCGCTCATCGGGAGGATGGACCGTGGGTTGAGACATTTCTTGCGTGAAGAGACCATTTAGGGACGGTATATGACTATTTGCGATGCGTGATCCGGGAAATGAAAGCTGGTCCACGAGCTTGACCACTCTTCCTTCGTGCGGAAAACACATTGCTCTAAAGAGTGAGGAGACGATGGCTCCCATGCAATAAATATAGTCTCGTCCAAGGAGTAGGTTATAACCTAAGGGTCCTTGAACGACCATCACGTTCATTTGAACGGTCTTCCCTTTCAATGTTATGGGCACATTGGGGAGGATCGCTAAAGGTCGACTGGTTCCTTTATCAAAGCCTATCAGATTTCTCATCTCAGGAAAAAGCGATGGCGAACCGAGCGCTTTCCAAGCAGTAGAGGAAAGGATACTCACAGATGCCCCCTCATCAATGATGGTGCCAGCCATAACCATTCTGTATATTTGAACGATAATTCGGAATGGTATTCTTGCTGGTAAACGGGGTCTGCCTAGTTGATTCCAGTCGAAGGCGACAACTAGGTTGCTTGGAGGTGGGACCGAGTAGACGACCGAGTACGGCTCTGACGAACTTCCTTCCTGCGATAAAGGAATGGGTAGGTTGCCCCCGTGTTCGTCAGAGTCTGTGTTGATGAAGAGAATTTGGACGGTGTCATCCTTATTCTCCTTAGTGACTGTATCATTCGAAGATAAAACCTCTGAAGGCAAGACCGGGTCAACCGCCGCCTCGACCTTTTGACTTTCGTCGGGTATGGATTCAGCTGGTTCATCTTCCATGACCGGCGCTTCAGCTAACCACTTGAGCGGGCCAGCTGGATTTTCAACTAACGAAGGACTCGGCGAGAGTTTTTTATATCCAGGAGGAAGTCGTAACGATGAAACCGGACGATCATCCAAAACTCTTATAGCTTCGTCTAAGAAGGGACAATAGTGGATGGTGTGATTTCCTTCGCACAGTTTACAGGGAGATCTAGCTCTCCCTTTTTGTCCTGGGACTTCACTTTCGCTAGTTGACGGTGTTCTTTCAACATGGCAATCAGAGGTTGATGCCACCGGATTGTGCAAACGGGGAGACCAGTCCCTTAGTATCCGAGGGATGCAGGGACAATCTCTGTGAAAGTGGTCTCCCTTGCAAATGACACATGGAGATTTAGGCCTGGTCAGTGCTGTGTGTGGATTTTCTTTAGACGACACTTGCTTTCCCTTATTTGCCTTTGGCTCCTTCTTCTTTTTCTCTTTCTTCTTCTTTTCCTTCTTCTCCTTAGGAACTTGGTTTTTAGCTTTACCAATCTCGTCAAGCGAAGAGGAAGGAAGAGAGGAAGAATTAGAGGAAGTAGAAGGTTGGTGGGAAACTCTGGACTCGTCTAATTACTGATTTGACTATTCAGGAATAGTGGTGTTCTGAACGACATTGGTTGAGAAGAGCCAGACTAGAAAGCCAATTGTCAGTCCTGGAAGCGACAATGTGGCCATATGGGGTGCACCAACATCTCCCCAAGAGGAGAAGGGACTAGGATTTCCACCAAGGGGAATTCCTTGGTTGGTAGGCTCCATTTTATCAACCTAAAGATCAACGTGGGAAAAAGGGTATGAATACTCCATTTAAAATAAATTTTAATGACGCTTGGACACAACTTGCTTTTTCAATTTTAAAGAGTCGAGAAAAAGCAAAAGATGACTCTAGTCTCCTTCGATTTTTAATGAGCCTGAAGTGACAAGTGCTCAGATGGACCTTTTCCGTTAAGGAGTCTGAAAAGGAACGAAAGGGACTGCTCTGGAGTTCTAGGTAGAGGTTGTGCCAAACCAATCGCAAAACCGCAGAATACTTTTTAAGGTACGGGCGGTCAATCTTCCCGAATGTTGTGTTCAGTGCATTGCGATCAGTAGGGCGGCTGACACGGCTTCCTATGGATAAAGGTTTTATGCCTATATGGGTCTCCCAATATATACTCGACGGTACATGGGAGCACAATCCGTACTGGCATTTATCGTCTCTCAGGAGGAATCACCCAACCATCAGTGAGGCCGACAGTCACCGGGTTTTACGACGCCAGAACACGTCTCTAGCCTAGACCTCTATGTTGTGCGTTAAGTTACAAAGCGTTGTTAAGTTCATTCAATTTATTTTAGGTTGATCTTTCTTAGAAGTTTGCCTTTTTGGATCACCACGAGATGTAGATGAAATTCCTAAATGCAATCTAAAGATGATAAGCAAGCATTTATCTCTTTTCAACAATGAAAATCCTAGCTACAAGGGGAAAAGAAAGACACAATCTTTTCTCAAAGAGCAAAGAGCACACTGTAAATGCACTTTTCCTAAATCAAACCATACAAACTATCAATATGCAAATGCACATGTGCATGTATTTGTTTTCACTTTCTTAGTATTGATGCCTAAAAAGAAAGTTGTTGTACAAATTTTGAATTTGATTTCAAGTGAAAACACAAACAAGTTTCTTTTTGAAATAAAAAAGACGATTACGACACTTTATGATTTTGAAGTAAACACTTGTTTCGACACTAGAAATTCACAAATTCAGACCAAAAGACAAAAGTAAAAGCGTAATCAACTATCAACAGCAAATAAATTTACTCCTAAGATCAAAACGACACTTACGACAGGTCTAGATCTAAGGGCGACAGTATGACTAGTTTACTTTTGTAATGGGAAACTGCAAATGATGTAACAAATACACAAAAACAAATACAGTTTCTTTTATACAACTGAGGCGGAATTAAGGCAAAGAAAAGGGGTTTTCAGATAGGTACACACACTGATAACAGGCTGCAAAAATCAGAGATAAAACTGAACAAAAATGAAGCAAAGAACCACAGCTGCACAGGGCAAAGGCTGATCAGCGCACCTGTTGCACAGAGAAACTGAATTGCAGCACAGGTAGCCCTCTCGGGACCTGCATTCAAATGCAAAACCTCTTCACAGAGCCTACGCTGAAGCAGAAATGAGAATTTTCTCTGGGTTCTGGGTCACGGTTTGCAGTTTAATCTATGGTTTTGGCCGGATAAAAGCTATCAATAAGGTACAATTAGAAGGATGATTTAAAGGAGGAATAAGAGCTATCACAAAGGGCAGTTAGAGCATTTTTGGATCAGCTGTTCAGATCATAAACAGGCCCAGTGAACGGACTAGAGTAGCAGATCTCTACTTTGCATTTGTAAATGGCAAATGCAGTTCGATTCACCACTCCTAAGTTTATGAGAAGAACAACAATAGAAACACAAATAAACTTACTAGATACGATCCCCAGCAGAGTCGCCAATTTGTTGTTGGGAAAAGTATCTATTCAGAACGCCCCTACACCACTCTAAGGTGTGACAGTGCCTTAGCAACAAACAAGGAAAAACTACTTGAGTATTCTTCTTTATGAAATGTAAATGAAGAGGAAGGATAAACTAACCTGTGTCTTGCGCTAGTTTGTTGATCCAATCGCTCCTCTCTTCAATAGCTCCCAGCTCCCTGCTCCCTTACCAGCCCAGCTTCACCAGATTCCTGCAAGATCACAAAAGAGAGAAGCTACACCAAGATATAGATGTACATTCATAAAAAGCTTAGGATCAGATTAAGCTAAACATGCAAATACAACAAAACATCACTGATATACAAGCATGTAGAAGAAACTCAAATAGTTTTATTGACATGATAAGAAAGTCCAAGAGGAGATACAACCAAGTGAGTCCCGATCCAGCATCTACCTCCCAGCAAAGGAATCCCTTCCTCACCTCCAACAAAGCATAAATCACCCAATGTACTAATCTCAATCTCAAACCAACAGCAATTCTCTGCAAATTACAAAATTCCAGCCTCTGGATCTCTGGGATGAGGGATGCATATATAGATGTAAGCAGAGAGGATGAGTCAGCTTATGTTTTGACTTGTGGCTTCTCTCTGTCAGTTCTTGCTTCCACTTGGAGACTGAGAGCCTCTTACTCATCACTTGGTCGAATTCAGTGAGGCAACTGTCATTGGAGAAGATTCTAGAAGCTTCCATTGTCTCTCCACCTCGTTGAATGACTTTGCCACTTGTCATTTCCCACTCAACGCACCTGGGTAGTGCATTCAAGTGCGTTGCAATGCACCTAGCCAGTGTATTTGGGTGCTTTGCAACGCAGGCAGCTAGTGGAGCTTCTGAATTGATCCTGAAGCTTCTGGTGGAGAACTTCTGGTGGAGAACTTCTGGGAGAAGCTGTCATTGGTTGACCTTGTTCCTTTAGGGGTAGGAACAACACTTTTAGGGACTTTGGATCCCTTGGATTATGGACATTTCATGCTTAGAGATGTAAGGCACAAAAATGTCTATAACACATATGCTACCCATGGACATGTAAAAGTAGCTTTATCTTGATCTTCTGGTGCTAGTTGGATTTGGTTATATCCACTAAAACCATCTTAAAATAAAAAATACTTCTTTCCTTCAAAGGTATCTAATACTCTATCTATAAAATTTAATGGAAAATGATCTTTCAAAGTAGCTTTGTTTAATTCCCTATAGTCAATACACACTCTCCATTTTCGATTTTTCTTAGGAACAATTACTGAATGTGACACCCATTGACTATCTGATATTAGATAGATAAAGTCCACATTAATTGACTTTTTTAATTCCTCCTTAGCAATTTCTCTCATATCAGGATTCATCCTTCTTTGAGGTTGTCTAACTTGTTTGGAATTTTTTTGAATATAAATATGATGCGTACAAGTTTTAGGATCAATTATTTTCATGTCAGTGTACTCCCATGCATAAGAAGAAGAGTGTTTTTGTAGCATCTATATCAATTTCATCTTTTGAAAGTCTTCCAAATTATTGTTAATATTTATTTTTCTATGTGGGAAAATTTCTACTTGAGTATTTCAAAAACATTCCATAGAATGCAAATCCATTTGGTGTGATGATAGATATTCAATATTCCATTATTCTTGAAATTTTTTATTTACCTCACCATATGAAGAAGAATCATTATTATTCATTAAATTTATCAATTGATCTTCTTCATCTAACTATGAAAGAGTATAAACTGGCTGCATATCATCAAATTCTTCATTATCATCGTCTATATGAATTTCACTTTCTATATCAGTTACAGTTTTTGCAGGAGGATACAATGTAGATTTCTTAGTGGAACTTCCACTAGAGATATACATATCACCAGATCTACAACTTATGAATTCATCAACTGTAACTAGCCAAGGTCTACGAACGATCAATGGATGGCCTCCTAAATTATTCTTGGGATTCAAAATCATGAAATCTATAGGATATTCCCTGGAATCTAGAGAAACATACACATCTTCAAATACTCCATCTGGTTTGATAACAGATCTATCTACTAACTGTAATAAAGTAGGAGTATATTGAATATTAGGAATCTTGTGTTGATCCATTGTTTGTTTACTCATGATATTGATGACTACTCCTATATCTACTAAAGCATTTGGAATTTCAAAGCCATTGATATGGATTTTCAGAATAGTACAACCAAGATCTAGATATTTTTGAACAATAATTTTTCCCATCATGATATCAACAATTTTTGCTACCAATTGGATTTTTTTAACATATTTAATCCCTTTTCTTGGTTTTCTAATGCATAGCTCCTTACTAGTTTTTTCAAATATTGGTATTTCCTTTATAGCTTGAAGTAAAGAAATTTTGATGCAAATATTCTTAAGTTCATCTAGAATATCATAGTCTGGGAAATTTTTTTTCCTTTCCATTCCTTTACCATTTTTAAGCGCTTTAGGAAAATGTGGATCTTACAAATAAATAGAAGGTTGTTCTACTAGAGGAACTGTAGGATCGTGATTTATTTTCTAATCCTTTGATTGTATAGGAACATCTTCCTTTAGAGGAATATTTTGTTCAAGAATATTTACATATTTCATATGAACTTCATCCTCTTTAGATTTTTGGATGGCGGTTGTTGATGACTTCTTTTGTAAAACCTTACACAATATAAGTTGAACATCATTTAGACCTAATGGGGTAATCATACAGGATTGAAAATTTTTCCCTTCAACATTATAAACAACTTGTTGATTTTTTTTATTCAGTTTTGGAAGTGGTTTGGCAGGTAGTGGATTGGGTTTTTGAGGAAATGATAATGAAAGTTGTTGATTTGGATTTTTAAACTCAGAAGGTTTAGTTGGTTGAGGATAATATCGTGGTGGAAAAGAAGGATAAGGTTATTGGAATTAAGGATATTTTCCATAAGGATTTTGCTAACCTTGTGCCCAAGATATATTTTGAGATTGTGGGGGCCAAGGTTTCCATGTGATAGGTGTACTTGAATTGTTTTGGGTTTGTGCATATGATTGAGTATAGAAACCTTGAGTCATATTTGATTGTTGATTTTTTCACGGTCTTTTAGCAATAAAACTAAGAGATTCAGTTTGACTTGTTCCAACTTCATCTTTAAAAAAAACATGAAGACGAGGTATAGAAGGGAATTCCTTCATATTATGATTTTCAACACATATCACAAATTTTTTATAATATCAAGGGGAAATTATCTTAAGGCATGTTTCTTCCTACACTTGGGACAAAAAATAGATAATGCAACATTCTTGGATTTTTTCTTGGTTTGTATCTCAAGGTTATCTAGTTGTTCACTAAGACTCCCTAATATGTCTCTTTTGAAATTATCAAGCAAATTTCCTCTTTCAGCTCTACATATTGTTCCAGTTGCATATTTATTAATTTTGGACACCACAGGTTCTCTTGTATTTTTATAAGTTCTAGCCTTACCCCTTGCGATATGTTTACACAAATAACAAATTTGTCCAAATCAAATTTGTGAAAGATATCCCTTGCTCATTAAATTAAGGAGATAAATCCATTCATCTCTGATCAATTTTAGCAAAAGTGATTTTAGTGTTTCATCATCCAAGTTATGCATCTTATCCATTTTCATGCTATAAGAAAACCTTTCAAATAGATATTCAAGTCTTTCATCCTCTTTCTGCATCATCTTAAAGACTTCGTCTTTAAGGTTATGGGGCATGCAATAAGCGTTATATTTTTCTAAGAACACATTTTAAATTTCTTCCCATGTTGTAATAGTACGTGTTCATAATCCCATGGACCATTTAAGTGCTCAATATTTAATAGTTTCTAGGAATAATTTCAATTTTTGAGGATCAGGTAAGTAGTCATAAGCATTAAATAAAACATCAAACTCAAAATGAAATGTTTTGGGGTCCTCGTTTCTGAAACCATGGAAATTAGGAAGGATGGAGGGTGAGAATTTTTTCATTGTATCTACGGTATCTTCATCAAAGTGGGAACTCCATAAGGATCTCATTCTCCCCTACCACCTCTACCCCCTTAACCTCGATCTCCTCCTTTATTTCCTCCTTTGCCTCTTCCACCTCCAATCCTAAATTCACCATTTACATTATGTACTTATCCTTCTCCTTCCGCTACCATTGTAGATTCTTCATAGCTAATATAAGGTTTTATAATAGGATTGTCTAGATCTTCTTCTGGTTCCTCTACTAATGGCATGTTATACTAAGTTTCTTCTCCTTCTTCTTCACTAGGAACATCTAGTTCTTGTCCTAGAAGTTTCTATCCCGTTGAAGAGAGGAAAATTACTCCTTCTGTTAGGGATGTAAGTTCTTCAACTATAGCTTCGATAGCGGAAGTTGGTGAATATTTTGTTTGGATTTCAGTTCTATGCACCTCATGAAGTCAATGTTTACCTTCCAATGATGGAATGTGATTATGAGTGGATGGTGTGGCACTACGAGGTCTAACGGGGATGAGTGCCGATGATGGAATTGAACTTCTACCTCTACTTATAAATATACCCCTAGAATCATGTTCTATATAAATAAATTATTTTTACCATGCTTTAATTATGCATCTAAAAAGTTGAATGCACCTAAAATGATATGCAAATCAGAAATATAATCTTATATACACCTCCCCAGCAATAACGCCAAAATGTTGGGTAATTTAATTGTTATTAAATTACTTCTTTAATTGTTAACCAAGGTTCATGTACTTGTGAGGTGAATGTGCATTATATATGATATGATTCTTTCTATGGATTGATTGTTTTTAAAGATGAAATTAACCTAAGAATGGAAAAACGTTTTTGATGATATTTAGAGAATAATTATGCACATGTTATTTCAATTTAAAGTTACATTAAAACCTACATTACTTTCCATAATTGAAAATTTATCTTAATTTCACAATTCAAATCCTATTCCTACTTGCATAAAAGGAAATTCTAAGTTGCAACAAAATGAATCTAATTCTACTTGCAGAATCGAAAACACTATAATCACTACTTTGTAGAAAATAACTTTTACACTAGATTTCGATAAGGAAATTCTATAATGATCACATAAAAGGAATTTGCATCAAAAGGTCCTAACTTCTAATTGTAGAGGAAAGATTAGATGAAGAAAACTTGTAACTCTGAAATGATTACTTGTGTGCGCAGTTAACTCTAAAAGAAATATTCTTGTTACCATCTAAAAAATTGACTTAATCTATGAAATCTAGAAAGATAATGCATATAAAAATTAAATATTTTTGATATTTTTCCTTTATGAGTACTCTGAAGTAAAAAAAAAAAAAAGAGTTGGTTAAAATATCTTTGTAATGAAATGGATTAATCAAAATGTGATAGAACTACTACGATATAAGTATACTTGGAATGTAAAACAAAATAAAACAACCTCACAGCTCAACAGGGGGCCATCCCATGAGCATAGGTATATTAACAATAAAAATATCTTTTTTACAGGAAGTTAGAATAGAGAAATTTTACTAATCTGGAACAGAGTATCATAGCCTTGAAAATAAACCATAATAAATCTTCACAGCCGAACTATTTTCTAGGTCTAGCCTTAAGGATTTTATACAAATTTCATTAAACAACTTTTAAGAGTCTTATGCCAATAGGACATGAGATAATTTGACATCCAAAGAATGGATTTGTTTAAAACTCTGTCTCCTTATAAATTGCTACTGAAATAGAAATACATAAGATATTCTTCTCGAACCATATCCTAACTACTGAATAGGAATCCAACACGCTCGCCTGATTTCATCCTATTCTCCTACTGTCTTTACTTAACCACTACACCGTCCTTCTAAGAGTTTGACTTTGAGTCTGACTCCTAGATTTCTCAATATTCATAGCCTGCCAAGTCGTGCTGATAGGTGGTCATCCATGTGGTAACCGTTTTTCATCTCCATACACTCTCCATCCTTTTTTATAAAGAGTTGCAACCTATCTAACCATAGATATTGTTGCGGAATTCAACATTAGCTGCGGAATGTTTAATATTTCATTATTGTAAGAATATTTATGTTATAATTCATAAAGAAACATAAATTCTAAACATAGATGATAAATACCTCTTTATAAGTTGAACATGACCTTGAGCATGCTAATACCAATACAAACATGGTAACAAAAAGGTGAAAGGAGATGGAAAAGGGTAGTAAAAAAGGAAACAATTTCAGAATTCAACAAGTATGAAGTCTTCGATGTTACATGTATACCCATAAGGTGATCAGGTCTCGAGACTCTACTTGTCTCAATATTCACAAGCTAGAGTAGGGCCACGAAAATGCCTATAACTTCATACCTAAGGTTATTTTTCTAAGTTCGACTTCATGAGATGGCAAAAACAATCCTTCTAATCAATTTTTAGAAGCTCAGTCCCTTTGCCAAAGTTGTCTACTTTCTTAGAGCTAATGAATTAAGCATTTGGCCTCTTTGGAGAAGAGATCAAAAATCACACTTCGATATACACAATTCATAGGTCACAACTCTTAGAATGGGGATAACTACATTGCACAAGACTTCAATATGATTTTCGATGGCTTTGGATTTCCAATATCTTGAGCGTAGGAATCTTGGACCCTTAAAACATAGCTACAATTCTCCATAATTTATTTGTTGCCTTGAGATCTAAACTTCATGACTAAGCCTTCATAATGTACCCAAAATTTAAGTCTAACCTTCTCTAGGACCTTGTCCTGGGAGGAATGAATTCTTTGCCAATATTGTATCCTCTAGTAACCTCATAATTTTACCTTGTGTACACGACCTTAGGTTTGATACCATGTTGAAAAAACTAGGAAAAATATAAGTAGGGATTCTTTTAAATTTTTTCTCTTATTACATTGACAATTATTGTGATACTAGATGAGTCCATCATCACTGTTATTATGTTGTGTTTATCAAGATAATGCCAAATTTTATAGGTCTTCCTATCACAAATTCAATGGCTTGTGGGGCTCACACTAACTCTTTTCCTCTTAGAACACTTTTCCATATAAGGCAATTGATGAAGAGTGTTAAGACCTATTAGAATCTCCTAAAACTAATCAAGAAGTGAGTGACTATGATAGTGTGTAAGCTCTATAGATCTACCTTTTTGGACATGTTTAGAAACTTCATTCGATGATTTCAGTAGTCCCTTATGAGCCCTTCTTGTAGCTGATACAAGACACTTTTGGAGGATTTATTTAAAGTTTCCTGTGGGTTTTACATATGCTATTTCTAAGGAATTCATCTAAGCCTACTTGACCCTTGTTGCAGGCTCTCATGTAAACTTTTATGACAAATATGTAGTTTAGTTTGGGCCTAATCCTTACCATGAACACTTTGCTAAGCTAACATTCCTCGCTAGTATGAATTATATTTGATGATATTTTAGTTCTATTACAATGCCTAAATAAAATATTTTTTACAGTTTCTCACTGACTATGTTTGAAACTCTTGTGGACAGTGATGAAAATAAATGAGCCATCCTCACAAGAAGATCAACAAGATTTCCTTTGTTACCTTTTCCGATATATAGGCATCCATATATTTATCGGTATATATTTTTCTTTTATACTTCTGGAGAGTAACTTTAGCCCTTCCAATTTATTTATTTTTTCCCATGATCATCACTACCAAATTTTGATAATTTATAGCATGCATCATAAAGGAAGAAATTTCCCCGGAACATCGCACTTTTAGAAGGTCCAGTGGGATCTATCAATACCTGTTGAAGTACGTTAGGATCACGAGTGCTGATGGATTTAAATTATTCATTTTCTTGTTTTTTGAAGTACATCCATATGTAAATAATATTAATCACACTAAGCATTATCAATGGTAATATATGCTTATTCATACATAGTTGAATGAGACATTTTTTGGGTTCTTACAATAAGTATCAAATTAATTATTTATTTCTAGTTTGAATTTCATATATAGGATAAATAAAGAGATTATTATTAATAATGAATTCGCTTATATTATCCTTAATGGGTAGCTCAAGTGGTTGAAGCCCCCTTTCCAAGGTTTTAACACCTTTTTCATGAGGCATGGGTTCAATTCTCCTTGGGTCCATCAAACTCTATTTGTTGAGTTGGCTAGGCATGTGGCACCTTAAGGTGAACCCTCCTAACTTAAAAAAAGATGAACCAATAGTTATTTGAGCAACATTTTTAGTAGAGATGAAGTGTTATAGTCCAAAAACAAAATATATTGGTATAGACCTTGTAAAAAATGTGAGCATGGAGCACAACTCCAATACAGATAATAGGGGTAACTCCTCGAGCAAGTAATGTTGTATTAGTTGGAGCATTAAAATTCCTAAAAGTAACAATTATTGAGATAAAAAGTCCATCAACTTATATTTTTTTAATGTGCATACTTTTGTTGGATATTCCATGAAACGTGCTAGGCGTCGAATACTCGATTCTTATTAGTACAAATAATCGACACAAAATTGATGGAATAATGCATCGGACATATGACACTACCGTTGGACAAAAATACAAGAATTAGATATTTGACACACAACCAAAGGAACAAAGAATTAGACATATGACACTCTCACTGGAAAAAAGTGTTATATGTTGAATATCCAGTGTGACACCATCAGACTATGTAGTCCATGCCAACAGAACGACACATCTGATGTTCAAAAATCAAATCAAGCAAATTTAATGTAACGTTGATTATCCAACATTGAAACATTGAACAAGCTACTCCATACCGATGGAAGGAAGCATCGAAGAGATAAAAATATCAATACAGACGTATAAATGTCAGTTTTTCCCATCATTATAACTAACTAATTGCCAAATATCTGACAGAAAATTGTCGCAATTTTGTAAGTGTTTGGAGACAGAATGTAACGCGAGACATGTTGGATATTCTATGGATGTGTGCCTCCCTACCGATATTTCGTGTGTTGGATATCTAATGAATTACAACATCGCAAAACTAACTTAATCGATTTTTTTATGAAAGTTTCAGCCATGTTTTGTGTTATCTAATCAACATTTGTACCATCGAATATCTAACTTTTACTAAAGTGTTGACTATTTGACATAATGCCAACAACGAGTTCTTAATATATAATGTGTTAGATAATGTGTTAGATAGATGACACCAATATGTCGCTTATTTGACGAATAACTGTCGGATTTTGGCCCGATTTCTACTAGTGGGCATTGATGGCAACAAACCAAGCCCCCTCGAAACCAAGCATGGTTTTATTCATTGCTTTTCTTCCCCTTGGAATTTCTAATATTCTCCCCCTTTGTCATTTATTGAAAAGCATCCTTCTCAAGCCTCTGCCTGAAACACTACAACCTACTCCTCAATTGATCTTTCAAAATGAGTAGCTACTAATACTCATTACAATTGAGTCATTTGGGAGGAAGAGTCACAACTCATATCTACTTCCAAAGATACAAAAATGTCTCTCTTAAAATTTTCTTAATAGAGATGCCTACAAGATGTTCAAGTCAAATAACACTATAAACAACTTGTTAACTTAAGAAACGAAAATTGATGGGAATTTGCTTAGTCTTTGAGTGCATGACAAGATTCTTAGAAATATTAATATCACTATTGTGGCCACATATGATTGGAATTGGATCAGTTAACTCTACCTTACTTTTCGTCAAGATCTGCTTCATCCAAATAATTTGAGAGTAGTAAGTGATAGCTGAAATATACTCTATTTCAATAGTTGATAAAGAGATGGAGTCATGTTTCTTGCTAGCCCAAGACACTAAGAAATCTCCTAGAAAGAATAATACACTAGAATTTCTCATCCTATCATCAATGTTGTCTTCCCAATCAACATCAATGTAGGCATTCAATTTGAAAGCTTTGCTTATAACATACCAGAACCCATAGTCCGCCGTGCCTTGAAAATGTTTGAAAATCCCTTTGACAACAATAACATGATTTTCATTTGGCTATACCTAAAATCTGGCCACCGGACCTATTTCTTGTATGATGTCTAGTCTACATGTTGTGAGATACAACAAGCTTCCTATCATCAATTTGCAGATGGTTTGATTTAACAGACGTGTCTCATCTTTTCTACATAACTTACAACATGTAACCATGGGGGTTCTTGCTAGTTTGCAATATTTCAATCCAAATTTCTTCAAATTTTGTTGCAAGTATTTGGATTTGGAGATGTAAATCCCAATTTTTTAGTGAGAAATTTGTAGTCCTAGGAAAAAGGATAGTTCTCCTGTCACGAAAATCTCAAACTATGTATGCATATAGTTTTCAAATTGATGTCCCAACCAATCTAGATCGCTACCAAAGATTATGTCATATACATACACTACCACAATCAATAGGTGGTCATCTTCGTATGTTATATATAGATTTCTATCTATAGTGCCCCTCTTAAATCCTTGTTGCTAAAGGTATCTATCCAATCTATCATACCAAGCTCTCGGGGCCTGTAAGATCCATATAAGGCATTTTTTCCTTTGCACAAAAACCGTTCATTTTCTGTGAGCATGAACCCCTCTGATTTCTCAATATATACTTATTCTTCCAGATCTCCATTAAGAAAGGTTGGCTTAACATCCATATGATACACCTTAATGTTTCTACGATTGGAAAAAGAAAGAAATGTTTTGGTAGCTTCTAGTATTGCTACAAGTGCAAAGGTTTCCTCAAAATATATTCCCTCTATTTGGGCATATCCTTTGCAAAGTAAGCGAGCCTTGTTCCTAATCACTTGACATTTCTTATTTAGCTTATTTTTGAAGACCCATTTGGTACTTATAACATTTTCCTATTTGGGTCTTTGATCAAGATCCCAAGTGTAACTCTTATAGATTCAAGCCAACTCTTCATTTATTCCCTTTACCAAGGTATTATCCTCATTTTCCTGACTAAGATTCTTGGTCTGAGTTTGAGATAGAAAATCAAGGTTTGCACATCTTGGGCTGCAAAGGAATCTCCTCCTATTTTGAACACCAAGTCTTTGATCACCAATATTTTGGCTTTCTAGATGTTGTTTCTATAGAAACCTAAGGGAAATTTGGACCTCGGTGTTGTACTTATTTCTTCATGTTCATCATCTACCTCTTTTTCTGCATGATATAATAATTTGGTGGTTGAACTTTCTTCTCATTCTGATTTCATGTTTCTTTTGGAAGACTTGGATTTTCGTATTATTTCATCCATTATTATATAAATTCACTCCTCAAATCTCCTTTTCCTTTGGTTGTATCATTTGTATCCTTTATGTGGGGTTGAGTTCCTGAAAAATATACCCTCATCAGCACAAGAGTCAAAATTTCCAGGACTTTTATTATTTCTTTTGATAAAGAATTTTCTTTTGTTGACAGTGTTGGATTTACCAACATGAAGTGGATCTCCCCAGTATGAAGTCCCAACTAGACATCACATGGTTTGGTGTAGCAGTCCCATGTGGTACAATGGCCCAGTTTCCATTATCTTAAATATATGCCTTATCTCTTATTGTTCAACACATGAGAGTGATGTACTTAGTCTTAAAAAAGCGAGGTACGTTGCCTAGTGAGTGTGTAATATAACTTGTGTCTGGGTTCCTTCACTGTAAAGGGAGAGGGTGAAAGTGGTTCTCTGGTTGATAGGGAGTATTCCTAACTTAGGAAGAGACACAAACAACACAACAAGGATCTATACAGCTTCCAGTAGAGTAGTCCACATGGATGCGGTAGTAAAAAACACCAAAGTTAATGAAAAATGCGTACAACACCCGACAGAGTAGTCCACACGGATGTGATGGCCATTATAAAAAGTATACAAGATGAATTTGTCTAATGTCCAGCAGAGTAGTCCACATGGGAAAGATAGTGATAGAAAAAATGTAGAACATATTCAACAGTATATGCACTAAAATAACCGAAGTAGTCCAACTATCTTAGTACAAGTTAAGCAAACATGCATTACACGTTTTTAAAGAATAGTCTTACAGAAGGATACAACACATGCTTGAAAATATCCTGGCCAAACCAAGCTCCTGAATTAAGCAAAATTTCCAAGACACATATGTACACCATACATTACTAGGCCTAGTAGTGGGACATTAGAGCAACTCCTCTCTCCTCAAAGAATGGACTACAAACTCTCAAGGCTCTGCGGGAGCAGCCAAGGTGAGAAATAATGTATAGTTGAAAGTCATAGGAAGTCAAACAGTCACGTGAGAACTCAAAGAGTCACAAGGGTTAGTTATTACCCCTTTTATATATATACCCCCTCATTGTATGAGCAAAGGAATTTTCACCTTCACTCCTCCCGCATAGCCTTGAGAGATTGTAATCTATTCTTTAAGGTGATAGGAGTGGATGCAATTTCCCACTACTAGGGCTAGTGATGTATGGTGTACAGATATTTCATGGAAATTTCGCTTAATTTAGAACCATGTTAAGGCTAGTACATTCTCATCATGTGTTGTACCCGTTTGTAAGACTATTCTTTAAACGCTTGTAATGCATGTTTTCCTATCTTGTACAAAGATATTTGAACTACTTCGATTATTTTAGTGCATATATAGTTGAAGATGTGTTGTATTGTTTTCTATCATTGTCTCACCTGTGTGGACCACTCCACTGGACATTAGACAGACTCATCTTGTACACTAGTTATAATGACCATCGCATCCATGTGGACTAGTCCACTGGGTGTTCTGCAAGTTATTAATTTACTTTGGTGTTTGTGACTGTTACATCCATGTGGATTACTTCACTGGAAGCTACAAAAATCCTTTTTGTGTCGCGTGTGTCTCTTCCTGAGTTGGGACTACTCCCTCTCAACAATAGACCCACTTTCACCCTCCCTTTAGAGTGAAGGAACCCAGACACAAGTTACATTACACACTCACCAAGGACACATACCTCACTTCTTGAAGACTAAGTATATCACTCTAATGTGCTGAACAACAAGAGATAAGGCATATCTTTAAGATAATGGCAACCAAGCCATTGTACCAAATGGGACTCCTACACCAAATGATGTGAGGTCTGGTTGGGAATTCATCTCAGGGAGATCCCATGAATGTTGGCAGATCTAGCATCGTGATCCTTTCTAGTGCTAAAAGGAGGTCCAGATGACAAGTTGAGTGCTCAAAGTGACGCAAGCTTAGAGCTTGCAATACCCAGGATCATTCATATAACCATGCTTCAAAATGCGCACTCAGCATTTACCCAAATTTTTAGTTTAGTCACTGGCAAATTCATCATTTTCCCATTTCAACGTGTGGAAGCTTTCCAATATATGTTCAAAATCATTCAATATTATCAATCTCAATCCATTCACTTTCTGGCAAAAACAATACTCAAATGCTTCCTAAACCATACCAATATTCACATGAGATTATATTCATTATCCCAAAACTATGCGCCTTTTCAAATTTCATTCACAATCAAACTTTAATCAAACAAATGTACCTATGGACAAGTGAGGTTCGAACTTGACCATAATACCAGCGTTCTCAACTTTATCTTTCCATCGCTGGCAAATTCACCAACTTAAAATTCCTTTTAAATCAAATACAATCTTCAGATTCTGCTTTGATGTAAAAGTGTGACAACACTACTCAATCCAGTAACCAAAGCTTGACATGCATTGTTTTTCAGTCTTAATCCAATTACCATTCAATGATCCCACCATTACAATTTCGTTCTTACATGCTGGGTTCCATTAAACAGTGCGCCTTTACTAGTATATTCAAATTGGCAACTTATATAATTTAATTCCATACGTTTGCCAGCACATTATTTCTGGATTTAAATCTTAACATTTCACTGTTTTCAACAATGCATCCATTACCAACAAACTTACCCGTTCAATTTCCTGTGATAATCTCTGGATTGCGCCTTCAGTTTGTGGACAGTGCCTTCTGGCATTTCATTTTTGTGTCTGCACATTGTCATTGCTCCCAATTGTATAGAACTCTTTCGCCCCATATTCCAGTATCCATAGAATGCAAATTCAATTTAATTCTGAACAGCTTCCAATAAAATACTCTGCGCCCTTATGAAGTTTACGCTTCTTACTCCCACCAATCGATTTTCACCTGCACTTAATAAACATTCAAATCGACTTTCACCTGCAAACACAGTCTTGATTACCAACGCTGGCTAATTGCTGTATAACCGTTCTGCTCCAACAACAAATTCCATGCCTTTCTGCGTCTTGTTTTAAAACTTCCAACACGTTGCAAACTCCCTGCATCCAATTTACCAATCGACTCCGCATAAAACAATTTGATTCAACATAAAGCTTCTACAGCAAATGAATTCAAGCTGGATTTTGGAATGAAATTAAGCCTGTACCTATTTCAAAACCTCATCGATTTACCAATAAGCAACCTGTATGGTATTTACACGCTCCAAGTCACTCCAGTTTGCAATTATGTTTTAATTAAAGCAACCAGTGTTTCATTGACATTCCATGTGTTCAATTCAAACCAGTGAAGTCGACTTTTCCAAACTCAAATGCCGGAGTCACACAATTGCTGTATTGTTCAAACTATGTTAACATATCAATTTCAATGGAATTCCAACAGAAATCTTTCCTTAGAGTGGCGCTCTTTGCAAACAGAGATTTTAATGCCCTTTACCCTTAGTGATTTGCATGGTAATTTCACACAAACAAATGTGATTTCAACCCCCTTGATCATTAATTTAACAATGCTATGAACTTCAAGAAACAAATATACAATTTCCCAATCACCCAATGTGAATAAACTGAAACAAACAATGACTTACAACTTTTTTTTGTTGGCCAGATGTTCAATGCCGTGGCCCTTACAATTGCTGAAAGCTTACAACCTTGCTGCTCAAGCCTACTCTCAACCTCACACTTCTCTCACAATCTCCATGTCCTTTTCTCTCAAAAAGCCCTCCTATTTATACCATTTAAAAAATCATTAAATTAAATGCTCAATCCCTTCAATTCCTCAACAAACCCCTAAATCTCTCAGCATCCCTAAAGGATAGGTTTTTATCCCTAAAATCCTTCAGCTAATTAAATTCCCTCATATCCTTTTATTAATAAAAAGATATTTACATAAATCCTCACCTTCTCCTACCTAATTCAGATTAATTAATAAAATATTAAAAATCATCACACCCCATATTTACAAATTAATATTATCACACCCCATATTTACAAATGGAGAAAAATGTCTTGATGCTCCTGCATCAGACTCCCCATGTAAGAAAATTCATGACCACCTGGTCATAAGTCTGGATATCTCCTCCTGGATCCCAAATTTTATTTTGTAATCCTTCTGTGCTTGTCGATTGCTTCACTGCTGTTGTCATCTGCGGTTGTCTTCCCGGTTTCCATATTTTGTGCTGTAGTGCTCCACTTGCTCTGCTCTTGCAATATTTCACTGTCATTCTCTTGTTGTCGCTCCTTTTCTTTCTTTCGGCTGTCTTTATCTGGGATGTTTTTATCATTAACCTCCTTATCAACTCAATTTCTCTGTCTAGTATGTCCTCTGTTTGCTGATTGTTTCCATCCCTTGATTGCTGAATTCTCATTCTTGCTTGCTCTTCACTTGTTTTGATCACCTTTTCTGATGCTGCTACTGTAAATGTTTCCTCACATGTTGCTCTAGCTATTAATATGAATGTTGCGGCCTCCCAAACTTCCTTTCCCTCTGCAACATTCCTTTGCTCGTCACCTGTAATTTCATCTTGATTATCATTTATGACAACTGCTTTGTCATCCTTCATCAGCAATCTATCCTGGACATTCATCCTCTGTTCTTCCAATTTCCTCCTTTGAAAGTCCATTTCTCTATATAACTCAATGATTTTACTAGGAGTGGACTTTGGAAACTTTACACGATCTTCTATTTCCTCACATGGTCTTTCTTCTGCTAAATCTTCCTCAACATCCTTCAGTAGATGTTCTTCTTCTTCTTCCAAACCTGCAATCACACACAAATCATTAGTTTTAAAATCACAAGACCTTACGGTCTTGTTTAAGGCTTCAGTCATCAAATCTTTCGACTGCTTCGAATCATTCATATGATTCAACTCCTCTAGATCTTCATCACTTTCAAAAAGTAATGGTCCACTCTCTAGGTAACATATAGAAACTTCAACATCTTCTTCAGCATCTTCCTTTTGCTGTAGCTCAACTGTTTCGAGCTTCTCTTTCTTCTATCTGGCATCTATAACCTGTTCAAGTTCCCTTAGTTCCTTTATCAACTGCAAATTTACCTGATGATTCCACTTCTCTTGTAGTCTCTGCCATCTCAACTTCTTTCTTATGACATAACCACGCTTCTTGCCTTCCTCATTTCTTTGCAACATCTCCATTAATACCTCAAGCTAAACTGCTATCTCAGCCTTCTCCCTTTCATATTCCTCTTCGCTTAACTCTCTCTGTATGCCAATTGCCTTGGCATCCTTCTCCTTTTGTCCTCTGCTGTGGTTTATTTCAGAACCTTTGTGACAACTGTCACTAGTCATCATCCTTTCCATCTCTATGAGTTCCTCACTCACTTTACTATGAGTTGTACTAAAGCCTCTTCAGCAGCAAGTCCTATCTTGCCGCCACTTACCTCACCAAGCTCTTCTCACTCAGTCTTTTGGCAAGCAATTGGTTCTATCTCTAGAACCTCCTTTGAGCACTTCTCTTTGCTCTTCCTGGCTTCAACTCATCTGCCTGTTCACAACTGTTTTCCTTATCCAATCTCTATTGGATTTCCTCAAGGTTCTGCCACACCTATGCTTTCACCAGTTTTCTGTTAGCAATTTTAAACATGTCTTCTATGGATTTTCCTTTTGGGAGTTGCAAAAATACTTCTGCTTTAATGCAAAGACTACAATCTTCAAATTCAAATAAACCCAGATCACCTTACCTTCAAGATCTCATTCTGATCTTGTCTTTTCGTTTACTTGTACTTCAATCTCATCACTCCTGCAGTTCTGTCCAGCAAATCTTTATGCTTCCTCTGCAAAATTTCACTGTCAATCAGATTTTAAAATCTGATCCTCTCTTCCAACCTTCTCGCTTGATCTGGAAAACTTTAGCTGTCAGCAATAATTCCTTCTTTGCTGCAACCATCAATCCTCAATCTGTTTCTTGTCAGTAAAACCCAAATCAAAATTAACCAAACACAATACCTGCATGACTCTTCATTCCTTCAGCTGTACTCTGGTTTCTTGTCTTTCAGATTAGAATCTGATCTCCTTTGCCTTCATGCACATCTCCTACTTCATCATTCATCACACATTCAGAAATACATTTTAGTTCAACAAACCTTCTGTCTTCATTTAGAAAAAAAACAAACATTCTTTTTAACAAAGCCAGGCTCTGATACCAAAATTGACGCAAGATTAGAGCTTGCAATACCCAGGATCATTCATATAACCATGCTTCAAAATGCGCACTCAGCATTTACCCAAATTTTTAGTTTAGTCACTGGAAAATTATATGTTCAAAATCATTCAATACTATCAATCTCAATCCATTCACTTTCTGGCAAAAACAATACTCAAATGCTTCCTAAACCATACCAATATTCACATGAGATTATATTCATTATCCCAAAACTATGCGCCTTTTCAAATTTCATTCACAATCAAACTTTAATCAAACAAATGTACCTATGGACAAGTGAGATTCGAACTTGACCATAATACTAGCGTTCTCAACTTTATCTTTCCATCGCTGGCAAATTCACCAACTTAAAATTCCTTTTAAATCAAATACAATCTTCACATTCTGCTTTGATGTAAAAGTGTGACAACACTACTCAATCCAGTAACCAAAGCTTGACATGCATTGTTTTTCAGTCTTAATCCAATTACCATTCAATGATCCCACCATTAAAATTTCGTTCTTACATGATGGGTTCCATTAAATAGTGCGCCTTTACTAGTATATTCAAATTGGCAACTTATATAATTTAATTCCATACGTTTTCCAGCACATTATTTCTGGATTTAAATCTTAACATTTCACTGTTTTCAACAATGCGTCCATTACCAACAAAACTTACCTGTTCAATTTCCTGTGATAATCTCTGGATTGCGCCTTTAGTTTGTGGACAGCGCCTTCTGACATTTCATTTTTGTGTTTGCACAATGTCATTGCTCCCAATTGTATAGAACTCTTTCGCCCCATATTCCAGTATCCATAGAATGCAAATTCAATTTAATTCTGAATAGCTTCCAATAAAATACTATGCGCCCTTATGAAGTTTACGCTTCTTACTCCCACCAATCGATTTTCACCTGCACTTAATAAACATTCAAATCGACTTTCACCTGCACACACAGTCTTGATTACCAACGCTGGCTAATTGCTGTATAACCGTTCTGCTCCAACAACAAATTCCATTCCTTTCTGCGTCTTGTTTTAAAACTTCCAACACGTTGCAAACTCCCTGCATCCGATTTACCAATCGACTCCTCATAAAACAATTCGATTCAACATAAAGCTTCTACAACAAATGAATTCAAGCTGGATTTTGGAATGAAATTAAGCCTGTACCTATTTCAAAACCTCATCGATTTACCAATAAGCAACCTATATGGTATTTACACGCTCCAAGTCACTCCAATTTGCAATTGTGTTTTAATTAAAGCAACCAGTGTTTCATTGACGTTCCATGCGTTCAATTCAAACCAGTGAAGTCGACTTTTCAAAACTCAAATGCCGGAGTCACACATTTGCTGTACTGTTCAAACTATGTTAACATATCAATTTCAATGGAATTCCAACAGAAATCTTTCCTTAGAGTGGCGCTCTTTGCAAACAGAGATTTTAATGCCCTTTACCCTTAGTGATTTGCATGGTAATTTCACACAAACAAATGTGATTTCAACCCCATTGATCATTAATTTAACAATGCTATGAACTTCAAGAAACAAATATACAATTTCCCAATCACCCAATGTGAATAAACTGAAACAAACAATGAATTACAACTTTTTTTTGCTGGCCAGATGTTCAATGCCGTGGCCCTTACAATTACTGAAGGCTTACAGCCCTGCTGCTCAAGCCTACTCTCAATCTCACACTTCTCTCACAATCTCCATGTCCTTTTCTCTCAAAAAGCCCTCCTATTTATACCATTTAAAAAATCATTAAATTAAATGCTCAATCCCTTCAATTCCTCAACAAACCCCTAAATCTCTCAACATCCCTAAAGGATAGGTTTTTATCCCTAAAATCCTTCAGCTAATTAAATTCCCGCATATCCTTTTATTAATAAAAATATATTTACATAAATCCTCACCTTCTCCTATCTAATTCAAATTAATTAATAAAATATTAAAAATCATCACACCTCATATTTACAAATTAATATTATCACACCCCATATTTAAAAATGGAGAAAAAGGTCTTTATGCTCCTGCATCACAAAGTCTATTTTGAATCATCGCACATCTATCATGTGTTATGTTACCCTTCATCCTCCAAGATGTATGTATTATGGAAATGACTTTGAAATCCCATAGGATTTTTTTTGGAATGAATTGTCACAATACACATATGAAGGTGAAGGCTGAGCAACTTGGCAAAGGCATAGTATTGCCTTTGTCAGTCTATGCAACAACCTCGAAACCCATGTGGATTACGTAATCTACATGTTGTTCAAATTCATGTTTCATGGGCACCCATTGCAATGGCTTGTCACACTGCACGAAAAATCTATTCACTCATTTGGTCACTTTGTTATAGAGTTATTTGATGCTTTCCATAACTTTGACTGTTGAGCACTTAATAAAAATATTCACAAATTATGGAAAGCCCCTAATGAATACTTGGCGCAATTCTCAGGTCCCTTTTGTAATCTCACATTTCAATTCCTAGAAGATGGAATTGATTAGAAACTAATCAATGAAATATTTCAATATCTTCTCCACATATCTGAAAATCCACAAGTGATAGAATCATTCAAACCCATCCCAAAATACCTCAGTGTTAGTGCTATTAAATTCAAGGCAGACACGGTTGCTATCACAAGTGTTTGTCCATCCTCATCTCACGAAACAACTTTGGCCTCGCAATGTCAGGCAAGAGAAGGTGTGCATCTATTTGTTGAAATCTCACATCCTCCCACCCCACATGCTATTGATCTCTGTGTGGATTTGGCTGACAAGACTATTGGTTGCCATGTGGACTTGTTTCCTCAACCTTCGTCCCCACATTCTTTTGATCCTCCAGACTATACTGTGTCATGCTCTCCCGTTCTGGACTCCACACTTGTTGTTCACAAGGATCATGTTTTTGACAGAGTTGGTGTTGTGCAACTAGCCTGCACTTTCATTCATGATGAGTGTGTGAAGGAATTTGAATAAGAACCTATGGTGAAGGATGACCTCCTTCTATTTGTGCCTCATCAACTCTATCTTGACATCCCTTCTGATTCTAATATTTCTGACTTTCTCTGTGAAAACTTACCACCAGATATCTCTATTTCTTATCATTCACAGGACACACCAGATGTCAATCTGTCATTAAATTATGATGAGGAGACATCTTTCTCTGAAAATCCACTCCATCTTTCATCTATCATTTCTGTAAACGTGGAGGGTGAACATACTTTTTTCATTAGCCTCATCTGCATGATTCATAAGATCATGAGGATGTCAATCAACATCTCGATTTATTTTTTATGTTGGTTATCGTGATCTATTCAATCCTTCATTCGATCATGATGTTGATTCACTCATTGTAAATCTTTCTAAGCCACTAGTCTTCGATAATATACCTACTGATGAAGTGGAGACCCCTCAAGAGGTCGAGGCACTTTAGCCCACACTAATGGTTATGTCAGGCCCTAGATGTCTTGAGGTTGGTTTCACTTCCAGTTAGAAAATTTTTGAAACATCGAAGGCCCCTTATCACTCTCCTCTGGGCATTGGAAATCAATCTAGTTCATAGATTTTTGTTCCTCCATATGATCCATCACTCATGCATTAGAGGCATCATACACAATGAGAATTCTTTTAAAATGCAAGTTGTATTTATTTCTCATGTTTTCATGTTTTTCGTAGCCCAAAGAGTCTGCATGTTTATCTTCTACACACAATGTGTCCCATCGCCATGATATGTCCATAGAATGCATATCCTGCGTTTTTACTCTTTCCTTTTCTGTGAACTCTTTTGAACTCAAAGAGTGTTGGTTGTCACTATTATATCTTTCTTGTGAACCATGCCTTCAGAAACATAGGCTAGCGAATGCGCCAGTGGCTGCATTGGAAATATCAATTTACATGAGCACGCCCATGCATTGTGTAGCGTACGAGTAGGAGTAGTGTTTTCTTTTTTTCTTTTCTTTACTTCTTGGTTTGCATGTTTGTTTGATTGATTACTTGGCTTTTTTTCTTTACTTACTTGTTTATTTTTCACTTTACTTCTGCTCTTTTCTCTCTTGTTTTTTTTCTTGTTTTCATTCATAGGTTAGTCTCACATGAAACCTTGTTTGGCTCTCGAGATAAGTTAGGAAAATATAAGACGATGGGTACAACTATCAACATTTGTTTATTTGTTTTCATCTCTCTTTATGAAAATATTGTTGTCTTGAGTTGATGATACCCTAATGGAAAATACGTTTTTTTCAGAGTGAACTTCGTGAAAACACAATGATTGCACTTTTAACTAGTACCACCTACTCTGATCGGCTCTTGTGGGTTAACCATTGTCAGCTTAGTCAAGTAGAGTAAGGTATGGTGGAAACCCTTAACAAGTATTTCGGAGGTTTATATAACATACTTCTCAAAAGGGACACCCTCTTTTTCCCTCAATAAGTCAAGATCCCTCTTCCACCTCATGAAAATAAATAAGTGCCTATGCATAGTTCTTTGAAAAATGAGAAAAATGAAAAATGTGAAAGTGAATAAGGTGAAAGAAAAGAAAGGATTCCTCTGCAAAGAGGTGATGCAAGTAACTCCACCGAGGTACTCATGAAGCTCGCTGGTAGCAGAGCGATGCCTATGTTCCTACGCAACTCTGCCGGGGTACTGTCCACACTTCCTAGGAGTGGATCAACACCAAAGATGAAACTAATACTCTAATATTTATATTGCTTGTGCATCTATATACCCCTCATCCCAATCGATACAATTTAGTTGAATTGGCTTGGAATGTGTGTTGACCGATCAAGAGAATTGTAGGGACTATAGCTTTCACCCAAGCGGGTGCTTAAGCCATGACAATCAAAGAATCGAACAAAACTTCTAGAAAGGTTAGACTCACTTTTCACGAGACAAGGTCCATACAAAGATGGAGTTTTACCAGTGTGTGTCTAATGTTGTAGCGGCAATAACAACCCTCCAAAATTCTGTCTCGCATGAAAATTTTGAAGCCTGCCTTGAATCCTATGATCAATCGTTCCTTGGTTACTTGTTGGTACCTTGATCTTAATATTTGTTCATGTTCTCATCTTTATGCAGTATGTGTCATCCTTCAACATAGATATTATTTATTGTCATGCAAAGGGAATGTTTTTCTACTTCAAGGGGAAATCTTGTGCATATGAGTCATTCTCATTACATAGACATGTTTCACACTCACTTCATGCACTCTTGTTACAAAGGTTGTTGCATCAAGCAGAGTATGTATATTATGTTCTATATGTTCTATGTTGTATCACTAAGTGTTCATGTATGATCATAGTCAAGTTATATCACTATTTGCATCAGTCTCATTGATCTCACACTTATCCCAGTTTCCCAAGCAGCCTAGCCTCATCTAGCTTTCCAGAACTCCACACTTTACTTCTCCAACCCTCAAGATTTTTCCCTTTCCTATTGGAACTGCGTAATGTGCAGAGACCCTAGCCTCCCTTGGCATCTAAAAATGCGTAGTTGTTTCCTCCAGTGACCTTCCCTAGCTGCAACCTGCTATCTCCAAAAACATCATAGTGTTGTACCTCAGCTGCCGAGCTAGCATTGCTCTCTAGACATGCGTAGAGTAGTCAAGCAGCCAACACTGCTCTCCATAAATGCGTAGAGTAGTCAGGTAGCCAGTACCGTTCTCCTGAAATGTGTAGAGAAGTTTCAGTGCCCTACATTCAGAAACTCCAAAGAGGTGTCCTCCTAGGACCCATCCTAAAGCACTGTATTGGATCTCAAAGCTATGCAGTGTTTTCCTAACTGTCTAATCAGCCCTGCACTTAGAAATTTCATAGAGCAGGAAGCCAAACTTTCTCTGGAAAATTGCACAGATCATCCCGACAATAGTCACTGTCTGGTGAAACTATGCGGATCTATATCTCAATGATTATAGGAAAAGATGACATCCTATATCACTCTAAAGGAGTTGAGGAGAAGGAAAAAGAAACCAGATTATGATAAAAGATCACGACCTCATGCAAACTTCGTGGGATTCATGATCATCTTGAGGGTAAGTATGGTAAGTAAATAATATATTTTGAAGTATATCTCTTAGTGTAGCTTGCAGGACTTCTTGTCATTTTCATATGATTCTATCTTCAATAACATGCATGTTTGATGGCACAAAGTCATTTCATGAGTTTCCTCTACATGTCTTGCTTACTTTTCTCTTGTTTGACCAACTGTCATCTTTGGCATGTTGATTACTATGGCATGCTTACAACCTAGTTCTGGTAATGTCGAAGGTTTGTCTTTCTGTGTTTCGGTTATCTTAGCTGTGCAAACACCCATCGCACTCACACACAATGTTGTAGATACTGTCGCGCAAGTGCCGTCATGGTCGTTCGAAGACATATGTCAACTATTACACTTGTCGCTCTTAACCTTTGAGTCAGTCTCATTGAGCACATATTTCTCTTGTTTGTTGAGGTGTCTTATCATTGAGTCATGTTAAGTGTGTGATCACATTGTCATTTATCTACAAGTACAGTTTCTTTCACACTTATTTGCTTTCTTGAAAATCTGTCGACTGGAAAACCCACCTTGAACCGAACCCTGACCTTAGTGACTTTGCATTGCTACCCATAAAGGCATAGAGCTTGAAGCTATCCTTCATGTAGCCTACAATTCGTAATTATGGAAATGAGTGAGCTGACTGACTCCTAGAACTACGCAGAAGTTCTCCCAGAACCTAATCTAGTCTATGCTTCCAAAATGATCTCCCATCAAGCTTCTCGTTGGTCAACCAAAAAAATTGATTTGAGTTGTGACCCAAAGCCATACTGATCTCAAAAATTGCGTAGAGTTGTTTATCACCTACCTTTCTTCTCTACTCTTCAATCATGTCAAGAATTGCAAGCAGTTGTTTGTCATATGCCCTTCTGTCTCTCTCTATAATTAGCTCAGAAATTGCATAGTTATGTATGGGGCCAACTATCTCCCACGATTGCACAATTTTGACCAGCAGCTCCTATAGCTCAATCCTTTCTTTCTCTGGAAAAATGCATAGATTTTCCTGCCAGTGCCTCTTGCCGCCTGTACTATCTTCCCTATAGAAACTACATAGATCCCAGTTGGATGAAGTGTCTAGTGCTCCCCTTGAAAATTGTGTAGATTGGCCCAACAGTTCCCTGACACCCCACATGGCCTTCCTCCCCAAATGTGCACAATTCTGCCTCCCAACTAGGTTATGCCCCACAGTTGTTGTTGCTGTATAAGATTGTGCAAATCTTCCTCCCATTAACATTTGCGTATAGTTTCTTGATAGTGCTCGGGAGCCTCACATCCCGTCCTAAGTTGTGCTCTATGTAGTTTCAGTGCATTTCCCGTCTCTCGGTCAGCTGCACCAAAATGAAAAAAAATGCATTATGTTAGACTAGGAGATTTTTTGATTTGATGTTGTCTCCTCATGAGTGATTGCAGGAATAGGTGCATTGATGAAACATGACATTACGAGGAACAAGATGGAGAAGGAGTGCATGCTAGAAGACTCTCTCACAATTGGTCGAATGCACGAAGCACATCAAGTAGTGAGTGAAAGGGACACATACACATGCACCATCAAGCGAAGACAAATACCATCAAAGACCCCATGCACTTTGCCATGCAGTGGTGAAGACATCTTACACTGAGAGCACACCATCACCTAGTAGCACAGCAGCAACCAGTACATGTCAACAATGTCATGTTAAGTTCTGTCACAAATTGTCTTGGCCACATCACTACTATGGGCCATACTTTTTTTAATCAATGTAATGTAAAATGGAAGTCCAAGACACCCACATATGAATTTGAAGAGTTGTGTAAAGTCAAAAATTCATAGGAAGTGAAAAAATCATGAGGGAATTCAAAGCATCATAAGGGTTAGTTATTCCCTCTTTGGTTATATAGCAAAAGGCTTTTCACCTTGGCTCCTCCTGCATAGCTAGAAGAGTCTGTAGTCTATTCTTTGAGGGGCGAGGAGTGACTCCAATGTCCCACTACTAGGGCTAGTGATGTATGGTGTATAGATGTGTCTTGGAACTTTCGCTTAATTTAGAAACCTTCTAAGGCCAACATGTTTTCATGCATGTGTTGTATCTATTTTTAAGACTATTCTTTAAACGTTTTTAATACATGGTTTCCTAACTTGTACTAAGATAGTTGAACTACCGTTATTTTAGTGCATATACTATTGAAAATGTGTTGTATTTCTTTCTATTCTTGCCTCTCCTGTGTGGACTACTCCACCATACATTAGATAGGTTCATCTTCTACACTTGTTATAATTACCATAACGTCCATGTGGACTACTCCACTGGGTGTTGTACGTGTTATTCATTTACTTTTGTGTTTTTGATTGTCGTGTTCATGTGGACTACTCTGCTAGAATCTATGCAGATCCTTGTCATGTTGTGTGTGTCTCTTCCTGAGTTTGGACTACTCCCTCTCAACCAATGACCCTATTTCACCCTCTCCCTTTACAGTGAAGGAACCCTGACACAAGTTACATTATGCACTCACCAAGTAGATGTACCTCACTTTTTGAAGACTAAGTATATCACTCTCATGTACTGAACAACAAGAGATAAGGAATATCTTTAAGATAATGGCACGTGGACGATTGTATGATATGGGACTCCTACACCAAATGGTGTTAGGTCTAGTTGGAACTTCATATCGGTGAGATCCCCTAAATGTTGGTGGATCCAGCACCATCAATAGCTCCCAAACACCTTTTAGTTTCTCACTAATGTAGGTCTCCCATTCCATAACTCATATGGAGTCTTATCGCTATTAGGCATGAGTTGTGTTTTGTTTGCTAGGTACATTTTTACTTGTGTTGCTTCTCCCTATAAGGTCTGAGGCACATATTCTTTATCCATCACAGCTCTAGTCATATCTTGAATTGTTCTGTTATTTCTCTCTGCTACTTGATTTTGTTGTGGAGTTATTGCAACAAAATACTTCCTCCTCATATCATTATCTTCACATTATTCTTTAAAATATCTTGAATTTTATTCTCCCCCTCTCTTGGATCTTAAGCATTTGATATTTATATATTTCTCGTTTTCTACCTGATCTTTAAATTATTAAAATGTTTTTGATTTTTATTTTAAGAGCATTATCCATGTGGCTCTAGTAAAATCATAAATAAGAAACATAAAATAATTTTCTCCTCTTGGGATTTTGGTCCTCGTTGGGTCGAAAATATTAGTGTGAACTATCTCCATAGGTTTAGATGATGAGAATTCCTTTGTATTGAAATGAGCCTTGGTCTACTTACCAAATTGACAAGACTTGCAGATTGAATTATTAGGCCTTGATCATCTTGGTAATCCTCTTACAAATCCTATCTTGTAGACTTTTATCAGATTTTCAAAATTCATATGACCAAGTCTCCCATGTTAGAATGGGATGTATTTGTCATGCTCAAGTAGCAACATAATTCAGATTCATTAAGAACATATACAATATGGTAATTTCTGAATCGCTTTCCCACTATATTTTCATTCTCTTCATTTCAGATCTCATAGTATTTGGATTGAGAGGTCACATTATAACCATTATCACACATCTATCTCACACTAAGAAAGGTTCTTGAGACCCTATACATATATTACATTTTTAGCTTTAGTATTTTCATCAAGATTGACTATGCCCTTACCATTAATTTTTTCTGGAGCATCGTTGCCAAACATGAAATTTTTCCCTCTATCCTTTTCTTTTAGAGACAAGAATTTACTTTTATCCCAAGTCATTTTCTTGGAACAAACACTGTGCACATACCATCTATTTTCTTCATCTTGTGTTGACATAGCAAGTCAACATTCCATCTTATTTCTATACTTACATTTCCAATTATTCTTATCCTTTGGGAAGGATGGATGACGATAATTGTAGGATTTATATGAATACTCAAACCTGCTTCTATATTCACTCACGTTGTGCCAAAAATTATTACATTTTAAGAATTCAACATCATCCATTAGGGGAGAGAAGGGATTTCTATTTTTGGGAGGAAAGTTTTTAGATCTAAAATTCAAATACTTATTGTATCTAAAATTTTCATCTCTTTCAACTTTGACTCTTCTACAATCAATAACTTTATGTCCAAAGATATGACATTTATAACAATGACCATAAAATAAATTAGAGTACCTGAAGTTGGAAATTTCATGAGTTTGTACATGAAGGTACCTCTATTGTCTTCCTGATTGATTCATTCTCCTTTGGTATGAATCCTTTGAGAAGTTGGAATCCTTGTTCCAGTGATGGGTTTCTCTCTTGCTTTCTACCTATTTATCTTCATTGATTCCTTCTTGAAGAACCTTTGAATAGCTCTGTGGTTCCTCAAATCATGTGGACCTGAAGTTCATCTTTCTCATAGAAGACTCTTGTGATATAGAATATCCCATACCTATCGTTCTTTCTAGAGACCTTTGATTATTATAAATCTTATCTAGCTTTCGTACCCCTTCTACAAAATTTTCATTTACACCCTTCTCAATCTCTATTCTCTCAAGATCCGTTCTCAAAGAGACAATTTATGTCTCTAGACTTTGACAATTTTCTTCGCAATCATGAATTAGATCATTAAGAAATTCTTCCTTTCATTTCTCTTCTTCTAATTTTACTTTTAGGGACAAAATATATCATTTTCATATCTTTGGGTTCATCTCCTTATTTACTTTTATTAACTCCTACTTTAGTTCTATGTGCTCTTCCTCTAGTTTTTCACATGTTTTTTTTTGTTCTTCTAGTCAAAGAGCTAAGTTGTCTTTACTTCTAATGACTTCTTCAAGTTATTATTTTTTATAAACAAATTCCTCATTATATTAGTTATACATATCTTATTTAGCATCTTTCAACTACTCTTTTATCTTCTTGTTCTTTCTTTTGTCCTCCTTAACTCATCAAGAGCACTGATGAGTTCTCCTTCAAACTCCACCACTTCTTCTTCTTCTTCTTCTTTAGACTACGTAATTTTTTTTTCTTGGAGTCAACTCCAAATTGCATGATTAACCACTCATTTGACTCATCCTCTAAGGAACTTTCGCTATCTGAATATGGTGTCAAGTTGTCCTCTTTGGGATGGAGCCCCTTCTTCTTAGAGAGCCTCTTTGTTTGATGTTTTTTAGCTTTGCCTCAGAAATTCTGATCATCTTCCTTTTCCTTCCTTTCTTTGTAAGAGAAATTCGATGAAAAATGTCCAACTCTTCCATAGTCAAATAATTTGAAGCGAAACTTCTCTTTCTACTTTCTTGAACCATGATTTTGTTTCTTGCAAAAGTGAGCCAACTCCTAATCAAATTTGTGGCTAGAGGAATCTTGATGCGATTTGTGCTCCTTACACTTCTTGGACACCTTGAAAGCTACCTCCTTTTGTTCATATTTCTCTTTTCCTACTCTGATCTCATACGCTGTGAGAGTACCATGAAAATAGTGCATTATTAGACTTTTCAGATTAGATATCCACTTCATCAACTTTGAGGAGGTATTCTTCTATGGTTTCTCCTTCACTCATTCTTAAGCTCTCAAAACACATTTTGAAGGTCTGAACTTTGTCATTCTTGACTTTATTATCTCCTTCGTGAATTTGATTAAGCTTCACACATACTTAGCAGATTGTTAGGTCCTTCATTTTCGAAGGAATATAAGTTGTGAAGGACATATTGGATAAAGTGGTTGGAAGAAGAGCACCAAAAAATCAAAGCGAAAACAAAATATTTTTTTTGAGACATGCGCAACATAAATTAAGGTTGCACACCACAGAGGCTAGAAACAATTTTTGTGGAGTCAATAGGAAACCAAGGTAATGGCTCTAGGTTTTGGAAAACCATGGATCAAGCGTGCAAAGGATTGAAGACCAGATCAAGTGAATGTAGGTTATAAAAGAAGATGCAAAGCAACAAGAAACATGTTGAGAAGTCATTACAAGGGTT
Organism: Pinus tabuliformis; assembly: GCA_031772625.1. Taxonomy (NCBI): domain Eukaryota; kingdom Viridiplantae; phylum Streptophyta; class Pinopsida; order Pinales; family Pinaceae; genus Pinus; species Pinus tabuliformis. The sequence goes on along the minus strand of CM062812.1, from coordinate 995,775,334 downwards.
TAGAAAGAATTGTCGAAGTTTTGTTAGAAATGTAAGCTTTGTGAAAGAAAGACTACTTGTAGGAAGATATGATTATGTAATGATCTATGTTTGATACATGTTTTGAGCTTTAATATCTATGCAAAAGTCTATAATTTGTTGTAAGTTTTATTGAGGGAATGTTGTTGTGATTAGGTTATGAACTTTAATAATGAGAGGAGAGTGGGAGTTTTATCATATGTTTCTGAATGTTTCACACCCTTTTAAAAAAAATGCATGTTGTTATTCTCTTTTAAATGTATAATTTATCTTGTCACAAAAGTATGTATGGATGGTTGTGTAGACTACATAATATATAATTCTAGATCCCCTTCCTCATTTCTATCGTTCCAGTTTTAATTAGGTGAGATTCTCCTTTGATACAAAGGAGTGAAAATTCCCATGAAGTGTTAGAGTACATGAAAGTATTTGTTGGAACCTTAGGACAAACCCTGGGTCATTCTTCATTTCAAATTTTCTGCCAAAAAATGGTTTCATTTCGAGGACTACAAGCTTCATAAGGAATCTAGGTCATGTGACCAAGGAATATTGGTTAGGTGATCCAAGAATAGTGGCATGAGAAATTTGATCACTTTGTTTTGCAGTAGTGATCAATACAAGATCTTATGTTGCAAGTGTTAGAAAATTATATATTACGGAGCAATAGAACACATAAAATATTGCAGAAATGTAAACACAGAAAACACACAAAACAAGAGAGACACAGATATACGTGGTTCACCCAGTTTGGGCTACGTCCACCCCGAACAGCCAGTCCTTCCTTTCTATTATCTAGCAAAATGAAGAGACACAACCTACAGCAAATCCGCTGTAATATCCTTTGTTTTCTCTCACAGTCTCACCTCTCTGTTTCTCGCTCACCAAATACACATCTATCACACAGACTCAAATACAATACCCTCATACAAAGAGAGGGGTTGCCTTCTAGGGCAAAAAACCCTAAACTTAACATAAGTTCTACCGTCAGATCATCCACCTAATGAACGGTCGAGATTGACTAGAAATTACCCTTGACCACCCCTGCAGCGAATATTTCACGGGCGGCGTTGCCGCCCCCATTTCGAACTGGGGTCCTATGTGGTGATAGCTTTGAATATAGAAGATAATCAGGCTCCACACTGAACAACAAGCTCCCTAAGAAATTGGAGAATTGGTTTACTCGACTTCAGTATAAATTGGGTGTTGCGACATGACCAAGGTTGTGTAGAACTTGGTCTATGGCTGATGTAGCTAATCTTCATTTTTTTGGATACATATGTAATGAGATTTTCGACTTTTGGGTTGACGTGGTTCTTGGGAGCTACATCATTGAATTTTTGGCTGACAAGCACCAATCCTTCTTTCCCATAGAATGCATAATCATGTTTGGGCTACGGGGATGGCTGCTAAAAGTGATTCCTCTTTCAATTAAAGGATTGATGGTTGAGGACAACTTGTTGGTACTTCCACAAGTTTAAATTGAAGCTTAAATCTTTATTAATGGGGGAATGGATTAGGGGAGACAAATGTCATGCAGATGCGGGAGAATGAATAATTTATTACAATGAACCAAGGTGAGGTCTAGAAGGTGAGATATTTTGGAGCATTGCAAAGGGAAAGAATAGAATATGAGTGGCGAGAAAGGATGTTGCGAGAAGTTAAGGTTAGAAAAAGGGAATTGCAACACATATGAGAGGTTGTAATAAGTTCAGCGATGCAGAATAAGGAAATGGAGAATTGGGAGTTGCGGAAAGGAAATTAGAAAGACGGTTATTTTTTCTGGAAAAATTTGAGCTACTAGTGGGAGTGAAGTGGAGGGTTTAGAAGCAGCTACTCAAATACACATGGAATCAGAAGGTTATCGAAGGCCTAAGCCAATTGTCCAACTGACTATCTTACTAGATGCATATACAGTAGTAGATGATGATTTTCACTTTGCAGTGAGGTCGATTTTCTTTAAGGATGATTTAGTACTGGAATATAGAACCCCACAACACATTAGCATGGATCCTCCTCTCCCTAACCTCCCCTTGCTTCCGTATCAAAGATCTCATCTTCTTTTCTATAAGGTATGTAATCTTATTAAATTCTAGCTAATGCATAATGGATATAAAGGTAAAGGTAGTTTTAGTGGTATTGTTCAACCAAATTTAGCTAGTTGTTCTCAACCGGGTTCCCAAGGATTTATACTTTTCTCCTCATGGAAAATAACTATGGTAGGAGTCGCAGCTGTCTCACTTACCAGATACCTAGAATTCTCCAAAAGGGGGGGTGGCGATGTTGAACAACATTGGTATTTATTTGAAGTTGTTTGGAGAGTGCATCAAACACCTAACACAACTAATCTTATTGAATTCAAAACTAAGTTGCGGGATAGAGAGTTGTGGTGGTTTATAAAACAAGTCAATGCTAATCCCAATTTCAGTATGGATATAGTCAAACAAGATTTTATTCAAGAATTTAGGTTACCTCAGCCAAATTAGGAAGGATTGGTGGAATTTTTAGATATTCGCCAACTTGAGGGAGACTATGCTTGGTAATGTATGCAACGTTTAAAATATGATGTCAACAATTTGTCTTATCCCATTGATCTATATCATCAAAGAGATTACTTCATTAAGGCCATGTTACCAATGACTCACATTCCTTTGTCTCAACAGAATATGAATACACTTCAGTATGCTATGGAACAAGTGATGTAGATAGAAGATATGGCTCGCTTTCCTCAAGACTATAAAACTAATGGTTCTTCAACAAATCCTACTGTTGTGGGCCTTCAGAATGAGATTTTCTACCTTGATAGAAAAAATAAAAGATATTGCACATTTACAATCTGCGAGACCTCATATTTGTGTACTCACTGTCAAGTTGAAGGATATCATGTCACAAATTTCCAATGACTCGGGGAAATAGGGCTGTCTAGTACCCCTATGAAACCTCCTTCACCACAATCCACAAGAGTTACACAAATTTCATATTCTCTTCCTTGTTTGGGACATGCATAATTTTAGTCATTTCCAAAACCTCAAAGTATGTATAGGAATGGTTATTGTGAGATCTGTGAAAGTGTTGGTCATTTACCTTGCCTATGTCCAATTTTGTAGAAGTACTCAAATGTTCCCAATAATTTGTTTTGTGAGTTTCATGGATCACCCAACCATAATAAAATTCAACGTTGATCCTTGGATGCTTTAGCTCACCACCTTGACCGTTCAACCTTCCGTGTCAATGGTACTCCTCAAGGGCGAGGATGGGGAGCTCCCATAGGAGGAACGATGGGTGGGAGAGGCCTTATTAGGTGTTATAACTGTGATCAGGAAGGCCATGTCACGAGAGAATTCCCTATTCCATGAAGACCTTAGTGTTCATACTATCAAGTGAATACCCATGCAACTGAATATTTTCATGAAATTATTGCTCGCTTTGAGGAGTGAAACCGGGCTAAAGGAACTAATTTAGTCTATACAAAGCCTCGAGATCTTAGTCCTGTAGTGAATCCCAATAGCATTATTAAAACAAGCGGAGGAAAAAATATTGGAGTTGATGTTGGTACTCCTAGTCAGCTAATTGTCGTAAGACCTGCGTCTCCAAAGAAGTGTTATGATCGAAACCAACACAAGGAATACTATAGGGATGCAACTGAACATTTCCATTAATTGATTTCTTTGCAGGGATGTCATAGTGAACAACAGGAGAATGTAAAGGTCTGGGATAAGAAATATTATGCAGAACCCTTCCAACCAATAATGAATTGGTTCAAGATAATTATATAAACTATGAATGATGAAAAACTCATTAGTTAGTTGAGAAATAGGTTGAAGGATATTGTTGAGTATGATGTGTTTATGAAGAACCAATTTCCATAAATTTACTTGGGTAGAATTCTAGGTGAGTATGGTGGAACACGAAGTGAACTAGAAGGGAGTTTCAGTCCCCGGATAGGTGCTCAAATTGTAGGCTTTCAAATTAAGGAATCCAGTTGGACTTGGGCTTGGATGTCAATATTCTACCAAGAAAAACCTGGAAGGCTCTTGGAAAATCGAAGTTGGTATTTCCCCCTATTAAGTTTTGAATGGAAAATAAATATTGTATTCTTCCTATTGGCCAACTAGAAGACATTGAATTTGATATTTCCAGTGTCAAAACATATGTACATTTTGAAGTTATTAACATTATTGGGGATAAAGATCCATATCTAGATTTATTGGGCATTGATTCGTGTTTTGAAAATTATGCAGTCATTGATTTGAGGTGGGAAACTATTACCTCCAATGTATATGGCATGCAAGTCATACAACCTCTTGATCCTTATCAAGGCCTTAGATTTACATAATTGGTGGATGATGTTGAGCCACCTAGTTTACTAGACCAACTATATCAACTGACAGCTGGGAGGTGAGAAGATTATATTAACCCCATGTATCTATTAGTTGGAAGAGTATTCAAAGTAATGAATTTGGCTCCGATGTTGCGATGGAATATTGGGAAAAGGGAGCTCAGGAACTTCATTCCCGACATTGTGCCATTGTTTGATGTGTCCACTGGATTAGTACTGAGGTATGCGAGTATCCCATATTCAATAGTACTAACTCTTTTGAAGTTTTTATTAACTAAGTTGACTCTTGCATAGAATAAATTCAAAAGGTTCCTATAAGAGTGTTGCTTTTTAAGCGACCCCTGCAAGATGGTGGGCAGTCCATCAGGATCAACTTCAATATTGGAGCATAATTAAGCTTGTCATTCTTTATTGATTTCTTCCTCCGAATGATATTTGAGGTAAAATACCCACTTATAATTGTCATACTTGTCTACAAGAGCATGTTGAGAATTTATATTATGTATGACAAGCTTATGGCCTAGCATTTGAAATGTGGCAACATCTATTTATTCATTCCCTGGAAAATATTCTGCAAGCTTGGTATTTGCAAGAGTATTTGAAACAATAAACAACAGATTTGGATTTGTTGTCTGCCCAATTCAATAGAGAATTGTCCTTTTTTGATATCCATGAAAGGATAGAGAAAGCCCTTCGAGCTATCATAGGACTACTATTTTCATGTGTGAACAATTTGGTAGAATTCAACAAGCATGGAGACATTGCACACCATTATGAATTGGGTTCCATGAAACTGTTGTTTTCAGGAAAGTTAATAAAGATATGGATGATGACAGGTGGAGGTAATACTTTTTTCCTTTAAAGTGTCTGAATTGGAAAAAAAAAAGGGGATCGTATACAATATGCCCTGCATCTGTAACCTCTTAAGTTGAAGGAGATGAATATCGGGATAGAGAAGAAACCGAAGCTTGCTTCTATTGGGGACTATTCTGATGATCAAACCACTCTGGAAATTTTTGATCTTCTCAAAGAATATGAGGATTTATTTCTCTATTTTGTCTTAGAATTAGAGGGAATTAAAAGATATGTTTTAGAAATGAACATAGGAATGAAGCAAGATGCAAAGCGAGTTAAACATTGGCCCCATAGATTGAATTCGTGAGTGAAGTAGAAAGTGAAGAAGGAAATTGAAAAAATGTTAGCTATTGGTCTTATATTTTGGGTTGATGAAGCTGAATGGCTAATCCCCATTGTAATCCAACATAAGAACGATCTGAATGAAGTTTGATTGTGTGTTGATTACCGCAACCTTAATAACACCTATGTACATGACCCATTTCCAACTCTCTTTAGCGATGAAGTCTTGGATAATGGTGGGGGAAATGAAGCCCACTCTTTTACTAGTGGTTTTTTGGGGTATCACCAAGTCCGCATTACTGAATAAGATAATAATAATACCACATTCACTACTGAATGTGGGTCCTACAGTTATAAAGTTATTACCTTTGGGTTGAATAATGCCCCTGTTATTTTCTCACGCATTGTTATTGTCGGCTTCCATGAATATATACATAAGTTTCTTAAAGTCCATATGGATGATTGGACTATTTATAGCCTGGTCAAGAATCATCCTAGCTTACTGAGATTTATGGTTGATAGATGCAGACCACTTCAAATATCTTTGAACTTGAAGAAATGTATTTTTGTTATGCCTTTCAAAACATTATTGGGGCATATTTTCCACAAATAAGTATTATGTTTGGACCCAGTCAAGGTTGAGGTAATACTAAATATGCTACCACCCACTATTGTCTAATAGTTGGGTTCCACTTTGGGACACACTAGCTATTATCAAAGATTTATATGAAATTATGTTTTAATCACAACATCACTTAAGAAGATCCTTAAGAAATATGAATGCTTTCTGTGGTTTATTGAATGTGATGTCGCATTTGATATTTTCAAGGAGAAACTTGCAAGTGCACCCATATTGGTATATTTTGACTGGAACAAGAAATTCCATGTTCGTATTGATGTATTTGGAATTTCCTTAGGAGATATATTAACAAAACCAGTTGAAGGAAGCTTAAATCATCGTATTTATTTTGCAACCAGAAAACTTTCCACCGCAGAGAAAAATTATACTACTACAAAATGGGAGGCCTTAGCTATAATATATTGTCTCTAAAAATTTTGACATTATTTACTGGGAGGTCCATTCAAGTTCTTCACAAACCACTCAACGCTGAAATATTTAGCCAATAACCCTGTACTCAAAGGAAGGATATTTCGGTGATTATTGTTATTTCATGCATTTACTTTTGAGGTGATTTTCAAGCTGGGAAGATTGAATGTGTGGCCAAACCATTTTTCTAGGTTCGAGTCAAGAGACTCAGGGTGATTAATTGATGATTAGTTTTTATATGCTCATTTGTTTTGTATTGAAGTTGTACTCGATTACTTCGAAGATATTGCCACTCTTCTTGCTATAGGACAATGCCCTCCTAATTATACTACTATGAAAATGAAGCATTTGGTATTTAGAGTAGTAGATTACCAACTTATTGCAAGACAAATACATAATATGGGACTAGACCAAGTTTTACACCGATGTATTCTTGATCACGAAGGTGAAGGTGTATTATGGGAGTGTCATTATGGAATTGTAGGAGGTCATGATGGAGGGAAAGCTATTACTCAAAAAGTTCTATAAGCTAGCCTCTGATGGCCGACTCTCTTTAATGATGAAAAAGAATATGAAAAGAATTGTGATGTCTATGAATGATTTAGCCGAATGTCACATCACAATTAAATTCCCTTGCATTTGTTACGATCCATTTATTCTTTTGAAAAATGAGATATTAATTTTATTGGACCTATTCACGGTCCTTCTCACCATTTGCCTTGTTATATCATTATTGTGATAGGTTTTTTGAATCATTGGGACAAAGCTGCTCCTATGAAATATTGCATTGTTGATACGACTACTTAGCTTAGTTTTGAAAACATTATTACCAGGTTTAGTTTTCCCCAAAGTATTACAAGTGACCAAGGCTCCCATTTCATCAATGAAATAGTCCAACCTATGCTATAGAAATTCATGACGCAACGCCATAAGATCACTCCTTATAATTTGCAAGCCAATGTTACTATCGAAGATTTTAATAAAATTTTAGAAAGGGGACTTACTAAGGTTTTCTCCAGCAATAGAGATGACTGGGATGAATGATTTCATGTTACTTTATGGGTCTAAATAACTACAGTCAAGCAGTTGCACAAGTACACTCCTTTTTAGCTGGTTTATGGGAAACAAGTTGCTATTCCTGTTGAGTTCATTGTTCCTAATATTTTTATTTCTCAAGTAATTCAAATGTTTGAAGATGATTCAATGCCTGAATGAGTGCATGAATTATTACAACTTGACGAGTCCTGATTTCTTGCTTATTTCCATCAAACTGTTGAGAAAGAGCGTCAAAAGGCTTGGCATGATCGACATATCAAGAAGAAATAATTTTATGTGGCTGACCAAGTATTATTCTATGAAAACAAATATCACAATAATCCTCATCAGCTCCAAATACATTGGCTTGGTCCTTTTTATGTTGTGGAAACCAAATATTCTAGTGTTGTTCAACTTGCTCAATTACATGGAACACTTTTCTCTAAATGGGTGAATGGTGCTCACCTGGAGCCCTATTTTTCTTCTTAAAACTCGAAATGATGTGTCCTCTCTTCATGAGAGTAGTAGGTAGGAGTTAGGATAGTTGTATTAATAATTATTTTGTCAGTTTCGTAGTTTGTGTCTTGATTCTTTTCCAAAATATGTTGTATTTTTAGTTGCAACCCACCGCAACCCATTGTGGTCAGGGAGATTTTGTTGTATCTTATCCTACCAGTGCCATTAATTCTAATCCTTTCTGTCATATCTCCCTATCATGTTTGACTTAGTTACCAAATCCATTTCCCAATTCTAAATGAGATTTCCTTCCATCATTATATCTTCTATTAAATCACGACATTCCTTGATATGTGCCAAAATTTCTTATCATTACTTCGAGTGTCATTCACATTTGTCGCATGTAATGGTTAAGTTATCCACCCCATTGACCCTTCTATATATGCCCACTATTCATTTCCATTTTCACCTTTTCCTTTCTATATTTCTCAGTTTGTGCTCTAGCTTTCCTCATTGCCTTGTTGCCCCGTTGTTCGTCTTGTGTATACTTGTCATTCTACAATCATGGTTCATCAATTTAAAACTGTTGCTAGTCTATAAACTACTGAATCTCATATCCACTCCTAGGATGACCTCTTGGGGAAGTATGAGAAAGACACTCTTGTTGATAATGACTTATCTAATCCATAATTGTTCCTTGCGCTCTGAACTGATGTCTTTATGGAGCCCAATACCCATCCAAATTCTTGCTCTACCCTAAAAGTAAGAGTATATTTACATCCCTTGAAACAATCTAATCTCCTTCTTCCATCTAAGCTACCTATTTTTTGCACCACTGGTGAATTAATACGCTACACGAAGTTCTTAATCAGTAGGCTCCATGAAGGTTCTCTCTAGGTTGACCGAGATTACCCCATCCATGCAGAAGATATTTATAGAATCACAGTGTTGTCTACTTATGGTGTTGATGAGCTCAAATTCTCAAAGAACTACTAAATGTGGAAATAATACATATGTGACTAATTTTTACAAAAAGTATGGAATGGCCAAAAAAGGGTGTGGAGCTATTCTTGATATGATCAATAATCTGTCGTTTTGAGTTGTTGCCACAATTATCACTACTAAATTCATGCTCCATTTACAAGAGGAGAATGTTCATTGGATGCCATATCAGTTGCAGAGGCTTGCGTCTCAGGAAACAAGTTGAATTGGTCAGTTTATCTCCTTAATGAGTTAGTTGATGCAACTAATGATGTTTATACCCAACCCACATATTTTATTTCTGGATTTCTGCTTATTCCACTTGCTATGTACAAATGGTGTGCTCTAGAAGGCCGAGAATCTGCCACGGTTGTAGAAGTAAACCTATTGTGTATGCTTGTGCGCCTTGGAGTAGTACTAAAGACATTGTCAACAAAGAATTTAATGATCTTGCATTTGGTCATTGGTTCAACAAAATGGATGTTGTGAGCATAAGCATTTCACGAGCATCGCTTCTTCTACTCGAACAACACAATCATAAGGTTTGGTTCAATATAACATGGTTCATATTATCTTCTATCATTGCATGTTTTTCCTACAATGTTTTATATGAGGAAGTTGTCGATATGCGTCAATGAGAGAAATTTCCATAATGAAGACATCACTTGGCCAAGATTCCTGTCATTGTAGCAAGATGGGAAGGACCTGTACAATTTTGATGTAATGACACCTATTGGAGATGCCCCTTCATCCTCGTACAAGCACTCTAGAGGTGCACAAGAAGATATCCAGCCTCTATTGAAGAAATCTAGGGAGTGTGTCTACTCGACACATGCTACTTGGAGTGAGGTAGGTTCTTTAGTTAAAAAAGCTTCTCTTGTACATAAAGTCACTCATGTGTCTGTTGCACCAGCCACTATCGCAACCACCAACCCACCTCCACCACCATTGACCTTGAAACTGAGGCCCCACACATCAATCATGTTATTCCCATTGTTGAAGAACAACCCCCGTCCATGCATACAACTTCCAACAAGTCACCTCATTCGTTGGAGGCGACCTTATATGACCGTCCAAATTCATGTACTGCTACTGATGATCTAGAATACATTGAAACTAGTTCCAATTTTATTATTTAATCTAGTTTTCCTACTTCTACAATTCCCCCATCATCAACTACTCTTCCTTATCCCAATACTTCATCTCATCTCTTTTCTTCCACCACTTCGCTCATCTCTATTGAGAAAGTTGTTGATTTCATGAAAAACCGATAATAGTGTTGTCAGGTCATCTCCCTGGCCATAAGAAGCATGATTACATTGCTTTTATTTTAGCCCCTATTCTTCACAGAATTGTGTGAAATAAAAAGGGTACTCTACAGAGAGAATCTTCACCAAATGCTCAGTTAGAGCGCTCTGTTGCTAGTGGCCAACTACTACAATTGCAACTTCCAACGCAAGATACAATTTCAATAGACACTCTTGGAACATGGTATTTTCCGCAATTGTTCCATTTCATTCATGCTTATGTATCTCAGTTGGATAACCATCTAGTTCAGACCCAGACTCAGTGAACAAATCTTCAAGTTACATGTGAGGAACAACAACATCAACTAAATTTCGTCAGTACAATGTAAACATAGTTATGCCTTGAGAAGGAAGGGCTAGAGACTCAAGTGGTGTTCATTCCAAACTACATGCATTGTGGCCTACACTTGCTCCTTTTGCTAATGAACAACTTAAAGATCTTGCCACTTGTTCCCTTGATGAATGTTTTACTTTTGTTGAAGTAGTGTGTAAGAAAATTGTTGCCAATAATCTTTCACTCCAGGACACAATCACTACCCTGCAATAATATTCATCAGATCCATCAACACTCTACAAGAACCAAATAGCTGACAAGATTCATACATCAATCTCTATTCATGACACTTTGCCACAAGTTATGCAAGAGTCATGATACATGTTCACTCAAACTTCTGATTTGAACGATGTTCTTGCAAAGAAGAATGCACCCATTTATCCCTTGGGTGATAACATCAAGAATCTATTCCAACAAGCGATGATGACTTCAAATATGGAAGTGAAGAAGCAACCCTTGGATCAAACCGATGTATTAGATGCTCAAATTAATTAGTTGGAAAATGTGTCATAGGAAACTTAACACATTCTTCATGACCTCCACCCATAGGCACAAAAATATTTCATCACCTTGAGAAAATTGTCTACTATAGCTGATCAACAGATCCAAGAACTTGTTCAATCACAACCTGGTGATATCATTGTGTAAATGGTTTAAGAATTTTCAAGTTTTTTACGCTTTTGGACTCGTGGAACTCATTTGTTTCTACATTCACGACATTTAAGGAGTCGACTCTTGAAAGTGTTCTAGAGTTGGGCCCCTTGTTTGAAGGTATTGTAGCTTATCAATGTGAAAGAAAACAACCCCAAAGATTAGATGTAGCATCAAGAAAAACACATCAATTTAAGGGTGTACCAATGGATTGTGGTCGGGGCATCTTGGGTCCTTAATTTTTTAAGTAATAGAAGTTGTGGAGGACGTTTTGGGTAAATTCGTTGGAAGAAGAGCACCGGAAAATAAAAGTGCTAGGAGGATATGCTTTTTGGGATTTGTGTAGAATGAAGAAAGGGCACACACCATAGAAGCTGGAACTAATTTTGATATATTCAATAGGAAGCTAAGGTAATGGCTCTAGGTTTTGGAAAATCGTAGATCAAGTGAGTGAGGGACCAAAGATTAGATCAAGTGAACAGGGGTTATAAAAGAATATGAAAAGAAGAAAGAAACAAGTTTAGAAGGCATTGCAAGGTTTTGGGAAGAATCCTAGAAGTTTTGTTATAAATTTGAGATATATGAAAGAAATACTACTTGTAGGAAAATCTTATTATGTAATGATTTAAACTTTATACCTATTTTGAGCTTTAATGTCTGCGCACAAGTCCATAATGTGTTGTAAGATGTATTGAGGGAATTTTGTTGTGATTAGGCTCTAAAATTTAATAATAAAAGGAGAATGGGAGTTTTATCATATGTTTATGCATTTCATACACCCTTTTAAAAATATTTACATGTTCTTATTCTCTTTTAAATGTATAATTTATATTGTAATGAATCTATGTATGGATGGTTGCACAGACTGAATAATATCTAATTCTAGATCCCCTTCCACCGTTCTATAGTTTTGGTTCACCTTGGGTGAGATGCTCCTTTGATCCAAAGGAGTGAAAATATCAACAAAGTGCTAGACTACAATGAAATTTGTGTTGAGACCCTAAGGCAAACCTTGGGTCATTCTTCATTTAAAAATTTTCGTGAACACAAATTTACAGTGCATAAATTTTACAAGTTCAGATTGACTAAGCCTAAAGAGAATGGCATTCTTGGCTTTAGAATTATTTCCAAACACATTTTTACTGTCTGCATTTGTGGGTGGGACATCAGGAACTTCACAATCGACCGACATAGAGCTCTAAACATCTACTCCTCAAGACATAATATAGGCTTCCATCCTAACCTTCCAAAAGGAATACCTTAGCTACAACACGACATTAGAGCCCTTAAATTCACTTTTATGGTGTCCCTAAGCCATGTTTTTCGATTAATTTCTCATGGAATTCAAGTGAGTACAAAGGAGGCTTGTTTCAACAGTCACAATTAATACAATGGAACCAACCTCACTATGCGCATTTACTTCAGCTACCAACTCATTCGTCTTATGAATATTGTGCCCTAGAGCTGCTAGTAAGTTGGAGGCCCAAATTCCCTAGTGCTCGTAACATTTTACGAAAACATTTCATAAGAGTTACAGGCCACGAGTGCTAGCCCACTAGTCTGTACCACTAACAATTCGTTGTCGAATTGTTTCATGAACATATGCACATAGTGACATTTTCTTCGTTATTAGCCCTAAGTCCTATGACCATCAAACACACACAAACCACCTCTTGGAAATCCATTTAGACCCCATATATATATATATATATATATATATATATATATATATATATATATATATATATATATATATATATATATATATATATATATATATATATATATATATATATATACATACATACATACTACTACTACTACAAAAATGAGTCTGGATGCCCTCTTTCTCGTAATAATTTTAAATAAACCTCCTGGCTTTGAGTCCTTCTAGGGTTTCAGGCTTTTGTCCATTGTTCTAACTACACCGGATTGATGTTATCTTGTAAATGTTTTAGATAAACCTTCGGGCTTCTAGGCCTTTTAGGGTTTCAGGAACTGCTACTTATGGCTTAAACGTCTTTACTTTGACTAACTGTAACTTTTGATCTAGAGGCCTATTTGTAAAAGTCTTCCATATACGAGTGGAAATATCTTTCCAAGAACTTTCCAACTATGCCACTTCAATGAGAAATTGAGTTGATCTCTTGACACATAATCTCCTCCAAAGTCCTAGACTCCCTAGCCATAATAGTCATCTTTTTATGGCTTATCCACTAAGCCTATTACTCTTATGATTATCTACAAAATATTACACCAACCATGAGACTCCCACTAAACAACATGTTCATCAATGCCAACGTTTGTTGCCTCTAACATTAATTCTTGTCTGGTTAACAATACCATTTCCAACATACCAAGTGCCACCAACCATTTAGACAATGCCAAATGTCCAACGCTTATAAATACATAAAATTAGAAATTTATTTTACATAATCTAAATGGAAAAGAAAAATGCATCGCCAACTCTATTAGAAATTACAACAAATTCCTCTTAATCACCATCACATTATTTATCATTTAATTCTTAACCATAAAATATTTACAAATTCAATTTTTATTTATAATTACCATTGAAAATAAAAGTCAAAGCACTTTCATTATCCATGAAGAAAAAATTAAAACCTCTCATGCATCCATGTAAGCCCATTCTCTTCTCTTCTGGTCCATAAAAATATGTAATCAACATTTTATACATGCATAATACCTCCTTTTAGTGTCAAATAATGTTGCAATAACTGTAATTTAAATATAGTAAACATGACATTACCTCTCATGTCAAGAATTTAATATTACATATTAATACACAATTTTTTCATCATTAAAGTGCTCATAGATTTATCACTACAGGATTTATATTTATTTCGATATAAACCTATAGAAAATAAAAGTGAACTAATTAATAAACTAATAACTATCTAAATCTAGAATAAATCTTCAATGTTGTTTCCAAATTCTCTATTTTCTCATTTTGGTTATATTCTTATCTTTTCCTACTTGACAATGATTGTCACATTGAATCCTTACTACATGTTAGTAATATATACATATAATTCAAGAAAATCATTTCAATTAGAAATATTCCCTTTTGAATGATTCTTTTTTTGTTGTTGTATGTTTTTGCTATTGCAAGTCTAACATTTCTCATTGATCATTACTCTAGAAATGCATCCTATAGTTTAGATATAATTTGCTTCTTGGAACCATTGGATTTATTTTTGTATTGTAAGTGGAAAGTATGTATATGTATTCATTCCACTAGATCTATAATAGTTTTGTAAAAATTTCGCCCCTTTAATTAACCTCCAACACAATTCCAGATGAGCTAAGGACCAATTCATCGTCATTTACATGTTCCATAATTTTTCTTTTCTTAGAATGACATTTAAATTCTACTTTGTTGTTGCTCCTCATAGAAAATTAAACATAAATGAATTAATAAATTGTTCGAAACATGTTATCTAATATTCTTTAGTATATTATTAACGCAATTTCAAAAAAGAAAAATCATATTGAATAGTATTTTTCCATTCACCTCATTCATCCTTCTACAATTTTTCTATCAAGCCTTTATGTTCTTTTGCACTTAGATTAGAAATAATATTATCGACCTTATTCATTTTGTGGCTCTGCATGACACACATTAACCAATAAATATTATTTAAACATAAATATAGTTCAAACATATTAATTTCGTAAAACATTACAAAGAACTTGCCTTCTCTACATTTTTCAATGTGTTGTCATTGCATCGGTTAGTTTTTTTGTTACCTGCCACATTCTGAGGCCCTTTTTTATTAGTATAAAACTTATACTATTCAATGCAAAAGATATTAAATATATTTTACACATAAATTGAATAATTTTCATCCAAAAAGAGATCTTGTAACTAGTGTGTTTATTTGAATAAACACACTTGTGCATTTAGGCCATTAAACACACTAGATATTTATTTATTCAACACCATTAAAGAAAAATAAGTGTTTAAAATAATCTTAAATTATGATGATTTGATTTGTAACGATCAATGCACCCCAATGACTTAACAATGTTTTTTGGTAGAGGTGTGTTGCTTCGTTATATTACACCGGGAGCACCGATGAACATACGAGACAAGACCAATACAGTTATAATACATCGGTCTATTGTATTACACAAGGAACACTGGTTCATTATATTACATTAACAACCTACGAAACATACACCATTTAAAAACAAAATGGAGAGGGTTGATAGGGTTTGGATCTAATTCAATAACTGATCTCTCTACTTAACATGTCAAACACCCTATATATAGTAACTACACAAACCCATTAAATCTAACTTGCCTAAAATGAAAAACCATAATTGTGAAGTGGTAAAGGGAGTTAAACCCTAAGGTGAAATTTTGTAGTCACATAAGTAAGAAGAAGAAAGGATTTAAGGTAAGTATTAATTTTTCTTTTGTTTTTTTCCCAAATTTTAATTAAATTGAAATAGGAACAAAGATCATACATTTTTTTATTAGTAAAATCAATAGTAATTTTTTTATTATATAGGTTTTAAAACTTTTATTTGTTTTTTAGATTATGAATAAATCTAATAAAATTTGTAAAAACATTTAACAGTAAAATCAATAGTAAAATTTAAAATATTTGCTATGCGGGGTTTTGAGTGAATTACCATACCTCTAAAAGTTTGATCTTTCAATGGTCTAAAATATTTTGCTGCTCCACATCGTTGCTGCTCCACATCGCTCCGAGTATACCTCTCTTGCAAATGATATCCCTTTTAATTAAACACTCACAAACTTTTTTGCTAGTAAAATCAACGATAAAATTTAAAATTTTTACTATACAAGGTTTTGAGTGAATCACCATACCTTTCAACTTCTGATATTTTGAATAGTTCTTCTTCTGCAAAGTATTCTACTGCTGCACAATGCTCCTGGTATGTCTCTCTTCCAAATCACTCCCTTTAAATTTTGGGAAAAATAATGAAATAAGTAGTAAAATCATTGAGAGCAATCCTATCACGCCTAGAATCTATGGTCTCCGTAAAATTCATAAGGAAGGAGCTCCCCTTAGGCCCATTGTCAACACCATTTGAGGTCCTACCTATATTTCGGCAAAGTTCCTTGCCTTGAAGCTTAAACCTTTAGTTGGTTGTACAGGGTCCTTCGTTAAAGACTCAGTCTCTTTTATAAAGGAGCTCAAGGACATTAAGCTAGACTCATGAGACATTCTGGTCAGTTTTGATGTGGTTTCCATATACAGGTGAATCCCTATAAATGAGGCCATGGAAGTTATCAATCGTCTAACTGATCCTGATACCGCTCAGTTAGTTGAGATCTGCCTCACTTCAACCTTTTTCTATTTTGAAGGGGAGTTATTTGAGCAAACCTGTGGTGTTGCTATGGGCTCTCCTCTTTCTCCTATTGTTGCGAATCTGTTTATGGAAGATTTTGAGTCCTACCTAAGCTTTGGAAAAGATATGTAGATGACACTAATGTCATTTGGTCTCATGGTCAAGAGGAGTTGGACCTCTTCTTTGATCATCTCAATAGTCAATCCTCGGCCATTAGTTCACTAAGGAGCAGGAAGTTGATGGTTGCCTCTCTTTCCTTGATATTCTTATCTCTAATAATAGTGATGGTTCCCTCTCCCACCGCGTGTTTCGTAAGAAAACTCATACGGAGCAATATCTTCATGCTAGTTCCCACCATTTCCCGGCTCAGAAGTTGGGGGTTCTCAACAACCTTGCTACTCGTGCCTTAAGGATCTCTGATGATAAGAGTTTCGAGGAGGAGAAATCCCATCTCGTTAATGCCTTCGTGGAGAACAGTTGTAGTAGGCACTTGGGTCAAAGGGCTTTCCTCAAATTAGCTAAGAATTCGGGGGCTAAAATAGAGAAGAATAAGAGGGTTCCTGGTGTCCATCTTCCATTTGTTTAGGGGACTACAGAGAGAATTGTGAGGATTCTTATGAAGCATAATGTCCCCTCGACCTTTAGACCTCTCAACACCATTCGTAAGTCCCTCAGATCTGTGAAGGATCCTACTGACCCCAAGGACATGAAAGGGGTTTATATTATTCCTTGTTCATGTGGGACTCCCTATATTGGTGAGACAGGTCGTTCCATTAATTAAAGGATTAGTGAGCATGCAGCTGACCTCAAGCATAGAAGGGCCAAGTCTTCTACTTTAGCAGAGCATGTGGAGAAAACCAATCATCATGTCTGCATCGAGGAGGCTAGTGTGATTACTAGTGTGTCCCATTTCCATCACCAAAAATTTAGGGAAGCGCTTGAGATCGAAAAAAGACCAAACAATCTTAATAGAGAGGATGGCTGGAAGATCAATATTTGCTGGACCCCATCCCTCTCCTCCTAGTTGTGGTCTTCCTGCCTTCCCTTCCCTTTGGTTTGTTTTTTTTCCTGTGGTCTTCCAGGATTTTTTTTTTTTTTTTTGCCTTTGTTCCTTGAGGTTCATATAGTCTGAGGTATTGTGGCAGCCCCTTTTTATTCTAATAACATAAAGATTTTAGCTTGTAATTATTCCTTTATCATTTGAACGTTTTACTTTGAGTTTAAAAATTTATTTATTTATTTTTATTCTTATTTTTTATTTTTATTTATTTGTTTATTTTTATTTTTTATTTGTTTTTTATTATTATTATTTTTATTTATTTAATTTTTTATATTTTATATTTTTTTCCTTTTTTTTTAACCCTTAAACTTATCCAATTTTTATTTAACTAAACCTCGGAATTAATTTTAAATTGTTTTTGAATTAATTTATTTTTAAGATTATAAATGTAATTAATAGTATAACTTACTATTTATGTATTACCCTAATATGTATAGCTTTTATAATTAACTACTCTAAATATTTAGATTTAATAACTTGAATATCTTACTATTTATTTAAATTAATTTAGTTTATATATATATATATATATATATATATATATATATATATATATATATATATATATCATAATTTGAAATTACCCTATTATTCTTTATTTGGTTAACTTCTTCATTTAACTATTATTAAAATTGTTTTAGTTTATAATTATTTTAATATTTATTAATAGATGGAATAGTCCCTTTAACTTATTTATGGGTTTTCATCTTTAATGATTTTTATAATTAACTATTAGTTACTCTATCTTTTTAGATATATCAACTTGGTTAACTAACTAGTTATGTAAATTATTTTAGGTTATGATTAATTTTGAGATATATTTATAAGTGGTTAAAAATGGCCCATTTACTTTTAAGAATTCAACTACCCCAGTTAATTTTTATTTAAATATTGGTTATTCCCCTTATCCTGTCAAATCTGGCTGTTGTCAATATGGCTGTTTCCTGGTCATAGCCGTTGGGGTCTCTGCTCTATCTATTTAACATGCTAAGCCTGATCTGCCCATTCAACTTGTCCTGATAATGAACCATACTTGTTGGTTTGAAACGCATCGACAAATGAAATATTTTGTGAGTTACACCGAAAAATCTCTCTTAAACATTTTACTATTTAAAATACTTTATCAAGTTAGATTTCTAAAAATCGATTGCAGCTCATTTTTTAATTTTAAATAAATAAAATAAATTGTGCTTCTTTTTTTCACTTAATTTGAACATCGTTGCATTCAATAGTGAAGAGCACTAGCATTTACAAGTAAAGTGCACAAACATTGGTGGGCCACCAATTTTTTTCAATGCACCAACATGATACAATTCTTTTATTTTCCTTTTGAAATCGCAGAGTGGTGTTATTAATAGTTTAATTCAATGATCTAGTTTGTATTTAAATACATCAATGTTGTAATTTTTATAAGACCACTTTATAGGTAGAATTTTTTTTTATTTCCAATGTCCTAGAAACAAGTGTGTATCAGTGTTGTTTTCATTTAAATGCATTGATGCGGCTTTGTACAAGATCACCGATATGATAGCATATTTTATATTTTTCTAGAATGGCATAAACTGGTGTAGGTATTATTTGAACGCTTCGTTGCTATTATGATTTAAATGCATCAGTGTGACCTTTTTTAAAAATCACACTGGTAGGGTTTAAAAGTTATCTAAACCTTTATTTTCACACAAAACAACATATTAATCTCAAATTGTCCTTTAGGATGCATCCACATGAATTGAAGTAGTTCATAGTATACATTTTATTTTTAAAGTCAATTTATTCTTGAAAGTGGTTTGAAAACTATATTGAAATTTAGAATGTGGTTATATGGTTCTCGAAATTAATTTTCGATATGCATAATATATTTTATTTCTAATTTTCCTCAAATACACGGAAAAAATCTCAATAATATCAATGGCCAATTTTTCAAATTCTATCTTTTTCCATATTTCTGATCAAAGTCGCTATCAGATTTCTCCCTTCCATCTCTATTAAGTTCAGATTTTATTTATATTTTGATTATTTTATTTATTTTTTAAATAAAAATGCATCCAACTTTGCAGGATATGGATTCAGAATCAAGTTCAGAAGTAGAAAATATTCCCCCGTTTCAAAAACATCAAAAGACCTTATCTGAAGCAAAATATAACAATCAATTGGTAGATGAAAATGGAAATCCTCTTTACCCTTCCAATTGGAACATGGTATCTTCCTACCACAATCTTGGATCAATGATGGTAATAATTATTCAATATAATGTAATTTCAATAAACCAATTTCATTGATATTGTACTAATGGCGCTCACTATTTTTTGAAATTAGGATTCTAGTGATGATGAGCGACTCACCTACAATGTTCCAGTGGTCCCCATGCCAACATAAACTTGAGAGAAGGATGCATTAAGAGAAAGACCAGGAGAGGTGTTGTAACGTTTTTTTTTGTTTTGATAAGATAGAATATTTGAAAAAATGTTAAGTTAGGATATGGACATAATAATAGTGAATAAAATGTTTTTAAAGAAAATATCTTGATGATGATGTCCATATCAAAGAAAATGTTAGGTTAGAAAGAAAAGAAAACAAATAAACTCTGAAAGTGAGCAAGTCTAAATGTCACCACTATGTTTCTGCAAAATAATGGTTGTGTTCAGCTTGTCTTAAATGCCACAACCCATGACAGTGAAATAGTTTAATCTTGATTGCTTCATACTTTAAATTTTATGTTATAGTTAGAGAGTAGAGATCTGGCCAAACTGTTTAATCTTGGCAGATCAATAGTTAGGTAGAGAATAATAGGGTGCTCATTAGTTTAATCTTAGCCCTTGGAGGTTATGAGGGTAGATTTAGATAGTTTTCTTTTGTAAAATAAAAGAAAGGAAAAGGGTTTTCTAGCTTAAATGCACCCATTAAGTGAAGAAAAAATGATAGGATAAGCAAAGGGTAAGTAGAAGAAAGGTTGCAGAAGTTTGATGGTTCATTGGACAAATGGTACATTATCATGTTTTACCATATGTTTTTATGTCCATGAGGTAATTACACAAAGCAAATGGAGGTCTACTAGATCAATTAATTAACTTCCCATTCATCCCCATTCATCCCTATATTCACTAATTTCCCCTTCCTACTTTCATACATTCATATTCATTCATTTTCCATTAAAAATCCTTTTTACCTAGGAAAAGTGAAAACCCTATGTAAAATCCATTTTTACCATGTTAAATCCCATTTTACCCAAAAAATCCAAAAAAACATGTTTTAGCCTAAGTATTGATGCATATGCGAAAAGAAAATAAACCATGAAAATGCATTATATTTAGTGTATTTCCCTTTTCCACCTATAATTCTCTTTTCCGCCAATATTTCCCCTTTTCACGTGTATTTCCTATTTTACGCTCATATTTCATATTAACATTGACTTAACATATTAAACCCTTAAATGTTCCCTTTCCCGTATTTTATTAATTCCCTTTAATAAAATACCCCAAAACCATTAGTTTTATTAAAAAACTGTGTATTTCGTAATAATATCACATCACAATATTAGCAAATCACAACCTTTCAACGTGCATCCACTTTCCCCGATTGCAATATGCGATGTACAAAGGACTCGAACTCAACGCTATATATATCACAATCTATTGCCATATCGCATCCGCCTCTATCGCAAGTCCCGCTAATAGCATAACCCTCCACCATTATGATCTCTGATTGCGATGGGACCCAGACCCGACGTAGCATAATCCATGTTTTATTTCCATATCGCGTTTGGACCCTACCGCTTTCCTTTGCGATGGGCCTTCCTCCACTAAACTGTGATTGTGATATGCGATTAGCCCAGACCCGATATCATTCTCCGCCCGATTTCATAAAATTTCAATTCTGCCATATCTATTTTACGAAGGTTTTCTTTGTTAAATTGTTTTTATGATTTTAACAAAGAATTAACCTTAACCTTCATTTAAATGCTAAATCTTAGCTTTAACCATAATAAAGCCACTGCTGCCGTAATTAACCATTGGGACCCTCCGTACTGCTCCTTTACTCCATCACCTTCCAATCTAAGGCATTCAAATCTAATGGCTCTCAGTGATTTTGGGTTGACTCTTTGTACGGGCATTACCCACTCAAAAAGCGGTATTCCACCTTCCTCCATTACTATGTGTCAGTCATTAAACCATATCGAGCGAACCCTTCCTAAAACCGCCCATGCCTTATAACTAGTGCGATGAAAACCACTTCCCGCATAATGACAAAATGGCCACTGATCACCTTGCACCATATTTCAAAAGAAAGTTGTTTTTCCGTTTAAAGGCAAAAATCACCATTTTTCCTTTGTTTTGCCTGTTTTCACAGTGAAGCCTGCATAAGCCTCTGTGACCACTAAAACCATCACTTTACCTTCTGATACACTCTAGACTCCTTCCAATGTCCTCTCAAGCTCAAAAAGCCATTCACGACCATCTCTATCACTTTCTCTTTCTTAATAGTTTCTGTGTTTTGCAGGTAAAGACCCCTGTTCCAGGCTTGCAAAGAAAAAGTCTACGTACAATTGGAAGACAAATATGAAGGCCATATCAATTTACTTTACCTTGTAGGATAAAATCTAAAGTGATTTACTCTTGAAAAACATAGTAAAAACTTGGATTTCACAGTAAAGGTAAAAAGAAACAGTAAAGGTTACTCTGCAGGGTTAAAGGATATTCACAGACTTTAAAGAGTATCATATGAAAGATCAGAATGAAGGAATAAACCAGCGTGAAGGATACAAACAAATTAGCAGCTTAAAGGGAAAAATATCACACAATAAATCCAGCATAACCTGAATAAAAGGGACAACAAGAAGCAATTCAATAGTTGCCCCTATCTTCCTGCATGAAGATCTTTTCATTTTCTAGAATAAATCTTAACTAGTTTTAGGATATTTCTTAAAGTTTTATTATTGTATAAATAACTCTCTTCTCGAGATGTTATAGGTTCGGAGTTCAAGATTCATTTTTCATTACTTTTTAAGTCTTGACTATTAATTCTACTTTGAACTTGGAAGCCACCTTTGAAGGAAGCATTTTTAGACACTTGATGTACTCAGTCTTTCTGGAACCTTCATACAAAGCAGAGGATTTTGAATCTGGTTTTACATAGTTTTTGTTATCCTGTAAGTTTTTCTAGTTATCAATCATTATGTTTTCTTCATATGCTTATGACTTATAGAGATATATAAGTAGGAAGAATTGTGTTTCAATTTATTCCTATAAGCTCTTGAAGTGATCATCTATTAAGAGAATGGATTAATGAACTGTCTGTTTAGCTAATTCGCTCTAATCAGTAAATCATCAACATCTTGTGTAAGCTTGAATATACTTCCTTAAACCTTTGGAATGTAGTTTAGAAGGTTTTCCCACTTATGATTGTTCTGTTTTATAGTCTGGAAACTGTGATAATCATATTATTTGATGTCTTCTTCTCACCACTATTTTGATCTATATCACTGTGTAAAGTCTTATAGCAACCCTCTACTGAGATATTAATATAACTCAAAGGATTAATTACTTCAATTATACATCTGTCTTCATTCATTGGTATTCCAAAAAACTAAAACCGAAAACCCCAAAACAATTATTTTAGATGCTCTGGCATTGGTAGTTGACCTACTACTATCTCAGAGGTACAACATTAGACTAGTGTTGTTGCTAGGGATTCGAATTTAATTTAATTTTCCCTTGGGGCAATGATATTCATTCATTATTTTCCTTTAATGGTGATTAAAGGTTTAGAAAGGTTAAAATCATTCACCTAGGTGACTCCACACTCCCAAGCTGGAACCTTTTAACCAGATCTCGTTCAGAGGCTGACATAGTTAGTCCTTTGTCAGATCCTGAAAGGCTTCTGAGAAAAGCCAGTTCTAAAAGGGGACACCTACCATCTTCTTCTTCCTCTTCAGTCCTACAGTATAAAGAATTAGAATCATTTGACCCCTATAGTAATATCCCATCTGATCCTGATTACTCCCATTTATCACCTAGGGTTGCTGAACTTCTACATAAAGGAGTTGATTTTAAATCAGCCTACCTTATTCATTCATTAGAATCTCATCCAATACCAACATTACCACCAGGATCACCTAAAACTAAATCTAAGTTGGGTGTTGATCTCCCATAATATAAACACAAAGATTTCATATCCCCTACCACCTATCCATTTCCTTCCATTTTTTACCGACCCGAAACTTCTTCTTATAAACAATCAGAGGAGACTTTCTCTATATATACCAATCCTCTCTTTGAAACAATAGAAGGTATTCCTTTACAGGTCCCAAAGCTAGTTCTTAAGACTCCTTTGAAGTCTTTTAGGAGATCTCCTCCTCCTTCACCTCCAACTAGTTTATCAACCCTTAAATCACCATCTTCTTTCTCTCCTTCCTCTTCATCCTCTACATCCACTCAAACACCTCATAATCCACCTAAACAACCTCATATACCTCAAGCACCTCATACACCACCTACTGTCATGGATTTCTGACCTATTGTATGGGCTATATATGCTGCCTTAGTCTTACCTAATAACCTTAATGCATTCCCAGTTGGATACTTAAAATACCTTCTCAAGTACAATGGAGAAACTGGTCCCTCAGCTGAAGACCATCTTCAATCTTTCCTAGATCTTGCAGACAACATGAATATTGAACAAGAAAAAGTTTATATGAGATTGTTTGTACAATCACTTGAAGGAAATGTGAGGATTTGGTTTAGGCAGTTACCAACAGCTTCCATTAGAAATTGGGAAGAGATTACAACCATATTTAAAAATTAATGTGCTGTTCAAAAGGATACTCTTTACTTCATCACAAAATTTGAAGAGCTTAAAAGGAACTTCAGTGAACCAGTATCAGATTTTATCAAAAGATTCAATAAAATCTATCACAAAATGCCTGTTGATTGTAAGCCCCCTGTAGCAGCAGTTAAGTCCAGATTCTCTAAAGCTTTTGATGAAGACTTTGTTATTATTCTATGAGAGAGAACTTCAAGAACTCTTGAAGGTATGCAAACAAACGCTATATAAGTAGAAGAAAATATGGCAGCCTCAACTTCTTTAAAACTTAATGAAGGAAAGGCCCAATGAAAACTCAAATCTGTTCAAGAAGCCTCTAGTTCCTCTAAGACTAAATCAGAAGACTCAAAAACAGATGAAATAACATCTCTTCTTAAAAAACTATCAAATAGGATTTCAAATTTGAGACCCAACCTAGGACAATACAACAAACAATTACTAGACCTCAAAACCAAAATCAAGGTCAGTATAAAATAAATCCACCACTACAAATTCTTCCGAGACCTAGCGATGATCAATAGGTTCCTACTCCTCTATTGTTAGATGACCAACAACCTGATGATAATACTATGACAATTACTAAAGATATTAATAGTATGGATTCTTCTTCCAATCAAATAGCCATCATTCCTCTCTCACAACAAAATCAGGTTCAAGAAGATCAGGAAGCTTCACAAGTCTCTAAATATCATGCTTTCTCTGAATTTTTAATTGCAGAATTAAACAAGAGGTATGATCTTAGGCCTAGTCCCGGTCCTAGGAGACCTCCAAAGGAAACTCCAATAATTGAACCTCGTACCAAAACTGTTGAAGCCCAAACAACTCTTATTTAGCCCTTAGATTAGTCAATTGATACTAACCAAACTGGTAAAAACTTTTTGACTACATTTAATGTTGAAAAAGAATTAGAGAGGATTAAGATCCCAATTCAACTTTCAAAGCATTCTAAAAACCCTGGTTACAAAAGACAAGTTAGAAAATGGATCTAAAATACCTTGGTTGATGCTGAAGGTGATGTCATAAGTCTACAAGATGAAAAACCAACAGTAGTTTTTGGCCCTAGTTCAAACATGATAGATGAGATAGTGCCTCCTTTCTATGTATCTCTTAAAACAAATGATTCCATGTTGTATAATTGTATGCATGATTCAGCAGCATCACACAAGCTTATGCCAAAATCTGTCATGGACCATTTGAAACTTGACATAACCAGATCCTACCATGTGTAATGAAACCAGCTCACAAAAAGATAGAAAAGATAAATCAATGCCTTAGAATTTGGCCTCTTTGATGGGGCAACCTCCTTTACATTACATAAATGAACAATTCTTGGATGATTCAAATGACAAAACCTCCTTTCTATATATAGGAGTCTAAGGAGTCACAATATAACCCAGCCGACCTAACAATAATAATATAAAGCCACAAAAACAACAATAGAGGGATTCTATGGTGCACAGTAATAACAATATGGGGACAATAGGGCCACAACAATTTTAATAAGGGATACAACTACAATAGTAATGGGGTAATCACTAGTATTATAGGAACCTAACATGCCCCTCTCCTTCAAAAAGGTATTTTCCTCAATGCTTGAGTAGTTCTAGATGCTTTTGTATAAAATTCTCATCCTCCCATGTCGAATCTTCAGCGGATAAGTTCTTCCACTTGATGAGATACTCCGAAATTGATCGATTTCGTAGCTGTCGAGTTCTTGTTTCTGTGACTGCTTTTGGTTCCAATATAATTTTTCCTTCCTCATCATGTTCTAGAAATATTGTTTGAACTGGGACTTTTTTGCCTATAACCTTCTTTAAATATGAAACATGGAAAACTGGGTGCACTCAAGAAGCTGTAGGAAGCTCCAATTTGTATGCCATAGTACCAATATTTTGCAACACCTTGTACAGACCATAATACTTTGGTGATAATTTATTATCCTTCTTAGCTTTCTTGAGGGACATTTGTTTATATGGTTGTACCCGTAGGAATACCCAATCACCTACATCAAAACTTCTTTCGATGCGATGTTGATCTACCTATTGTTTCATTCTATTTTGTTCCAACACGAGGTTATCATTTAAGAGTTGGAGGACTTGTTGTTGATGTTCGATGTGATGTTCCACTACTTGAACCTTAGAATTTTCTCTTAAATATGATGTGGTGAATGGTGGTTAATATCCATAAAGTTCCATAAATGGGGTCATTTTGGTTGCTGTATGGAAGGAAGTGTTATACCACCATTCAGCCAAAGGCAACCATTTGACCCATTGTGTCTGTTTATCAGATACAAAGCAATGAAGATATCCTTCCAAACATTTGTTTACTATCTTAGTTTTCCCATTAGATTGAGGATGATATGATGAGCTATGAGCTAACTGAGTACCAAGACAAAAAATAATTCTTTCCAAAAATTTCCAGTGAAAATGGGATCTCTGTCACTTACAATAATCTTTGGGTTTCCATGTAGCTTTTGAATTGTTTCCATCAATGCAGTAGAAATTGTACTGGCTTTAAATGGATGTGATAATGCACAAAAGTGTGCATACTTGGTAAGTTTGTCAACTACCACCATGATGGCACTCTTTCCCTCAGACTTGGGTAAACCTGTGATAAAATCCATTGAAACCTCCTCCCAAAGTTGGCTTGGAATGGATAAAGGTTGTAATAGACTCGGGGTCTTAATTGTTTCAACTTTATTTTGTTGGCAAACCAAACATTCCGCCACAAACTTTTGAATATTTGATTTAAGGCCATCCCAAAAATTTCCTTCTTAACCCTATGGTAAGCTTTTTAAAATCCTGAATGCCCCCCTAAGGGAGAAGTGTGAAATTCCATAAGAATCTTCCGTTTGAGTTGGGAATTCTTACAGAGGTATAAGCGATCTTTGTACCATAACGAATCATTTTTCCAGCTAAATGTATCAGATGTACTGGAATCTTGTTGTAATTTTCGAATAAGTGCCCACACTTCTTCATCATTCTTCCATTCCTTCCTTGCTTCGTTTATCCAATCTGGTTGGATAATAGAAATGGCGCATAACAATGCTTCCACATCCTCATCCTTTCTTGACAATGCGTCTGCCACCACATTTTGCTTCCCTTTTTTGTAGATGATTTCAAAGTCATAGCCCAACATATTTGTGACCCACTTTTGTTGCTCTTCAGAGGATAATTTATTTTCTAAAAAGCATTTAAGGTTATCATGATCCATTTTTACCTTGAAGTGTCTTCCCATTAGGTAGGGTCACCATTTTTTAAGTGCCTGTAGTATTGCCAACATTTCCTTCTCATAAATAGCTTTGTGTAAAAACTTTCCATTGATTGGACGACTTTCAAAAGCAATGGGTCATTCATCTTGCATTAAAATAGCACCAATTCCATTTCCTGAAGCATCACATTCCACAATAAAGGTTTCTGTGAAGTCCGGTGTAGCTAAGACCGGTGCTTGGCACATTGCCTCTTTAATATGTTCGAAGGCCTTCGGTGCTTCTGGAGTCCATGAAAATGCATCTTTCTTCAATAATGTTGTTAGAGGTGTTGCTATTCTCCCATAATTCTTAACAAACTTGTGATAATACCCTGTCAACCCAAGAAATCCTCGCATATGCTTTATGGATGTTGTGATTTTCCATTCCTTAATGGCTTTAATTTTGTTAGGGTCTACCTTAACTCCTTCATGAGATACAATATGACCCAGATATTCCACCTCTTGTACTCCAAAGAAACATTTGGATCTTTTTGCATATAATTGTTTCTCCTGCAGTAGTTGTAGCACCCTGTCAACATGTTCAACATGATCCTTCCAAGACTTGTTGTAGATTAGTATATCATCAAAAAATACTAACACAAATTTTCTAAGGAAGGGTTTGAAAATGGAATTCATCAAAACTTGAAATGTAGAAGGTGCATTGGTAAGGCCAAAAGGCATGGCCAAAAATTCATAATGACCCTCATGAGTTTTAAATGATATTTTCAGAATGTCTTTAGTCTTAATTCTGATTTGATGATATCCTGAACAAAGATCCAACTTGGTGAAGTAAATTGATCCATGCAATTCATCCAGTAATTCATCAATGACCGGAATGGGAAACTTATCTTTAATAGTGAGCTCGTTGAGCTCCCTATAATCTGGACACATGCACCATGATCCATCCTTCTTATGCACCTATACTACTGGAGCAAAGAAAGAACTTTGACTAGGTTGAATTATACCAGCCTCTAGCATTTTTGCAACCATACGTTCAATTTCACTCTTTTGGGCATAGGGATATCTATACGGCCTGATGTTTGGAGGAACACTTCCTGGAATCAGATGAATAGCATGATCATGATCATGAATAGGTGGGAGACCTTTGGGAGTCTCAAACACCTTGGAATGATTGTCCAAGACTTTTTGGAGATCTGGAGAAATAAATGATTCTGATGTGGAAACATCTAGCGAACATAATTGGGCAATTACACCTCATTGTTCCTTTTTTAGAAGCTTTGTCATACTGTTAGAGCTGATTATATTTCCTGCTTTCCTTGCAATACCCCTTAATTCAAATTCCTTTCCTTCCACAGAAAATTTCATGAAAAGTTCTTGAAAATTAAAAGCTATTGTACCCAAGGATTGTACCCGTTGGACTCCTACTACAACATCAGCACCTCCCATTGGAATGGAAAGCATTGGGCTAGTCAATACATATTCTCCCATGGATAGCTTGATATTATGGCACTTTCTAGAGAAATTTATCGTTCCTCCATTTGCAACCATCACTTGATACTCTGGTGCTAGGTATAGGAAGCAATTCAATTCTTTTTCTATCTTACAATGAATAAAATTGTGGGTACTTCCTGAATCAATCAACAATATTACCTTTTTCTTCTTGATTTGTCCTTCTATCTTGATGGTTTTAGGAGTGGTAATTCCAACCAATGCATTACAAGATATGGTTGGATTCATTTCTTCTTTTTCTAGGCTTTGTTCCTGGAGTATATCCTCTTCTTTTGACCTTTCTTTCTCCTTTTCTTCTTCCTCTTCACAATCTATGTAGAATAATTTCTTCTCAGCACACTTATGACCTTTAGTGTATTTGCTATCACAACTGTAACAAAGCTATTTTGCTCTTTTTTCTTCCAATTGTTGTGGTGTCAACCTTCTAGGTTGTGGAAGACTAGGGGCAACAACACTTCCATCTTTATAGTTGTGAGTGGTATGCTTCCTGGTTGCCATAATTTTGCTTTCCATTCTTCTTGCTAACCTGAATGCCTTCTCTAATGAATCAGCTTCCCAAAGGCGAACATCATGTTGGATATTATCCTTTAAAGTCCCTTTGAACACATCAATCGTATGCTCCTCTAGAATATTTTTTACCCTTATGTTCAATTTTTGGAACTCCTCAATGTGCTCCATTATTGAACACTTTTGTTTGAGACTTATCAATTGGCTAAAAAAAGTGTTGCTTTTTGTATCCTCATAATGTGTTGTCAATTCTTCCATTGCCCAAGTGATAATTTGTTTATGAGATCAAAGCCATTGATACCATACAAACTGATTTGGTTCCAACTATAAAGTTGAAATATGTACCTTTTGTGTGTTTTGCACATTATTGAGATCAACAAAATTGCTCCATCTGTAATATCCATGTTGCGGGATCCTTGCCATCAAACTTCCTCATATCGATTTATGGAATATGGTGGGTCTTTGGTCCAACATTAGAGTCTATGAAATCATGACTAACATTTCTTTTGTTCGCATCATGAGTTTCCTTTACTACCCTTTCACCATTAGTAAGCATTTCTTGTAGAAACTTTGTCAAATATGTCTTCAAATCTTCCATGTCTGTCTTCAAATATTCCATGCCTATCTTCAAATCATCCATCTTAGCTTCCACGTCATTCATCTTAGCTCCTACGCCTTTCTTTAAACCATCCATCTTAGATTCTATTACTTTTTGTGCAAGTGACACTTGTTGCACTTGGTCTCGTAATTTTGATATATCATGTTGCATTTCTTCCTCTTCTTCATGAGTCATGCTAGAGCTTTCAGGTTGCTTGCTAGGTGTTTGCATTTTCTTTCCTTGGGGCATAAATTACCAATAATAATGCTTTACTATGCCATTTGAATTCCTTCAAACTAATTTTTGAAACCAAGCTTATGCAAAAATTAAAAAAAAAAACTACACACCTTTTTTCGCTTTGTAGGAGCTTGATATTGAATCTGATGTATCTGTGTAATTTCGAATCATCCAGTTCTAAACTTGCGACCTACACTAGCTTGCTGCATCCTCATTCCAATGCCACTAGTCTGATCCAAATTGGATTCTCTAGGGAAGAGTTATGCCAAATCTCCCACATTGACTTGATTATAAACTAGTTCAGTAGAGCGAAATTGTATGACGTGCCACAAGTCACTGTTTCGACCTTTGGCTCTGAAAACTATATACATGAAACTACAGTCCGTCCTCTTTCTATAAATTCTTATGAAATTTTAATCTGACACTCAGATAGAAAGTTATGACGCTTTTCCCTAGGTCACCTATTTGGAATGTAATTCAGGAGTCTGCGAAAATACCAACTTCCTCAGATCATATCTCCGCAAATATAGTGCGAAAAGCTTTGAAATTCAGACCCGAGGTTTAGTGTGATTTCATCTCAAATAGGTTTTTTTTTAGATTCTGAAAATTCGCAGAAAAAAAGTTATAGCAAAATGCCAAGATGACCTATTTGGAGCAGCGAAACCCTAGAATCCAAAGCTCTAATACCAAATGTTATGAAACCAGCTCACAAAAACATAGAAAAGATAGATCAACGCCTTAGAATTCAGCCTCTTCGAGGGGGAAACCACCTTTACATTACATAAATGAACAATTCTTGGATGATTAAAATGAAAAAAACTCCTTTCTATATATAGGAGTCTAAGGAGTCACAATATAACCAAGCCGACCTAACAATAATAATATAAAGCCTCAAAAATAACAATAGAGGGATTCTATGGGGCACAATAATAACAATATGGGGACAATAGGGGCACAACAATATTAATAAGGGATACAACTACAATAGTAATGGGGTAATCACTAGTATTATAGGGACCTAACACCATGACCTTTACACCTTTGATTCTAAAAATCTGCCATGTTTGGGATTGATGAAGGATCTAGTGGTTACCCTTGCCCAAATTCCAGTGAAAAGTGTAGTACTTGATATTGTTGTCACAGATATCCCCCCAAGTTTGGAATGCTCCTTTCTAGGTCTTGTTGTGCCAAATCAGGGGGAACTGTACAGATGGATATGTCATATGCTACTGTCCTTGTTTATGGAGGAGAGAAATTAAGATTATATAGAGAGTTAAGATTTATACATACTGTTTGTAAGACTGACCAGCCAAGGAACCATCCAATTTATGCAATAGATCAAAACCTTGGTTGTTTTCAACTCACTTCAAACCAGCATAAAGCTCAAGTCAAAATTGAAAAGGAAGTTGAAAGTTTTGAACCAAACCAAATTGATATTTGGAAACTGTTCTTTGATGGCTCTTGCACAAAAGATGGGGCAGGAGCTAGAGTAGTTTTAATTTCACCTGAAGAAAGAAAATAGAACCCAATCATGTAAATTAGATTTTGAAGTTACTAATAATGTTGTTAAATATGAATCTTTGCTTTTAGGAATGTAATTAGCCAAAAACTTAAAATTTCAAAACTTAAGTGTTTTTACTGATTCAGAGCTTATTGTTAAGCAAGTAAGAAATGCTTGCCAAACTAAGCACCCTAGACATAGGTCCTACCGAAATGAAGTATGGGATTCAGTTGAAAACTTCTTTGATGCTTTTAATTTGACTCATGTTCCCAGAGATTAGAATATTCATGCAGATGCCTTCGTTGTCTATGCCAGTTCTTTTAAAATTCATGATCATACTAATGTACTCTATTAGATACAAGTCAAATATAGGCCATCTGTCCCAGATAATCTGAAACATTGGCAAATATTTGAAGATCATGAACAATTGAAATCATTTCTACAAGTAATAGATGAATTTTGATTTCTACAAATTTATGAAGATAGAACTGAAATAAACGAAAATGTAGATTGCAATGATACTTCAGATTTTAAAACTCAAATTGCTAATCATGACATTATTTAATTACCAAATAATTTTATTCCAAAAGGACTCATTCCTTTAGAAAGATTGTTTGATCAAAATGATGTCCTCCAAAACCCTCGGTCCATTTCTTTAGAAGATGACATAGAAGAGATTAACATTGGAACTAATGAAGATATAAAAAACATAAAAATATGTGCATCTCTAGACCCTGAGATCAAAGCTCACTATCTTAAGTTACTGCAAAATTATAAGGATGTTTTTGCTTGGAATTATGTTGATCTAAAGAGCTATGATACTTCATTAATACAACATAAGATTCCTTTGAAGCGAGAAGATAAATCTTATCAATAGGAACTTAGAAGGATAAATCTAGCCCTTCTACGAGTTGTAGAAAGGGAAATTAAGAAAATGCTAGATGCTCAGATCATCCTCCCTCTTAGATATTCTATTCGGGTTGCAAATCTAGTTCCCGTTAGAAAGAAAAATGGAGAAATAAGACTCTGTGTGGATTTTAGAAATTTGAATAAGGAATCATTAAAAGATATTATCCTTTGCCCAAAATGGATCAGTTACTTCAAATGGTTTCAGGAGCACAAAGACTTTCTATGCTTGACGGTTTTTTAAGTTACAATCAGGTGAATGTTGATACAACAGATTGAGAGAAGACAACGTTTACTACACCCTTGGGTACATTCATGTATGCTAGGATGCCATTTGGCTTAACCAATGCTAGATTGACATTTCAGAGAGCTATGGACATAGCTTTTATGGGTTAGGTAAATAAATTTGTGGTTATTTGTCTTGATGACATAACTATTTTTTCTAAATCTAACCAGAAACATCTAAAGAACTTGATGAAGGTTTTTGACAGGCGTAGAAAATTTTGAGTATCATTGAACCCCAAGAAGTCCTTGTTTGCTGCCAAAGAAGGAAAATTGTTGGGCCATATTATTTCAAAGGAGGGAGTAGTAATTGACCCCAAATGAGTATCTGCCATTGAAACATTGACCTTACCTAGAAACAAGAAGGAGATTCAAGCTTTTCTAGGCAAGATTAATTTTTTAAGGAGGTTTATTCCAAATTATGCAGAAATTGTAAAAGATATAACTGACATGCTCCGAAAGGACCATGAAATCAAATGGACTCCCTCTTCTAGGCATGCATTTGAAAAAATAAAAAGGGATATCTCTGAAGCTCCAACCTTAGCCAGCCCTGATTACACTAAGCCATTTAGTATTATCTCTTTTGCCTCTGAAACAACCCTTGTTGCCATTCTATTACAAAAAATGAAAGTTCGCATGACCAACCCTTAGCCTTTTTCAGCAAGGTTATGAGAGAGGTTGAGCTTAAGTATGACATCATTGGGAAGCAAGCCTATGCCCTCATTCAAGACCTAAAATCATTTAGAATGTATGACTTACATTCACCTATTATTGCTTATGTCCCTAATAGTGCTGTGAAAATTGTCCTAACCCAAACAAACACTGATGGGAAAAGAGGTAGATGGATCACTCAAATTCTAGAGTTTGATCTAGCTATCAAGACTACAAAGCTAGTAAAAGGTCAAGGATTAGCCAAGCTTATAGCTGAATCCAACTGCAAAGTACTTGGAATCAATTCTATTTTAGAAATACAAGGGAAGAATACACAAGAACCTTCTGTCCTTGCACAAGGGAAGAATACACAAGAACCTTCCCTTCACCCTCAAGGCAAGAATACACAATAACCTTCTCTCCTTGCAGAAGGGGAGAATCCACAAGAACCTTCTTTTCCTCCTAAAGGGGAGAATCCACAAGAACCTCTACCTTTAGAGCAGATCAGTCCTATACACATTGATGAAAAATTCTTGTTGTCAAACTGGTATCAAGATATTGTAAATTTCTTGATCAATTTTGAGTGTCCAACATCATTCTCCAAACACCAGTGTAAAACCCTTAAGTTAAAGTCAGTCAAGCACTGCATTATAAATGAAATTTTGTACTGGAAAGATCCATTGAATATTTTGTTATTATGTTTAACAGAATCAGAAACTGGAGGAATCGTTGATCAGTTTCATACAAGATTTTGTGGCGGACATTATGCTTGGAGAGAAACAGCATACAAGATTCTAAGGGGAGGATTTTATTGTCCCACATTGTTCTTACAAGTAGGGGCATAGGTCAGAGGTTTTGTTCCTTGTTAAATGTTTGCTAGTAAACAAAAATTGGCAGCTCTTTCACTCGTTCCATCAATAGTTTCAACACCTTTTTCTCAATGGGGATTAGATTTTGTTGGAGAAATTCACCCCACTTCAATTAATCAACATATATGGATCCTCACTACAACGGACTACTTCACTAAATGGGTGGAAGCAATTCCAGTCAGAAATTCTACTGATGCAGTAGTAATTAAGTTTATTGAGGAGAATATCTTATCTAGATTTGGTTGCCCAACTCAAATTGTCATTGATAATGCAACAACCTTTTCTAGTGTTAAAATGATTAACTTTTTCCAGAAATATCAGATTTTGTTACATCATTCAACTCCATACTACCCTCAAAGTAATGGCCTTTCGGAGTAACCCAACAAAACCCTGGTAAAGGTAATCAAAAAGACTCTAGCTCATCATAAGAAGAGTTGGGATTCACCTTTGATTTATGCAGTGTGGGCAAATAGAATTACTCCAAAGAGATCAACTGGAAAATCTCCATTTCAATTAGTCTATGGGAAAGATGCAATTTTCCCTACCAATTTGGCCTTCCCTGTTTTAAAATTCCTGCAGGATTCAATAGATGAACCTGATGATTTTTCAAGAAGAATAAATCAGATTATTGAACTTAATGAAAACAGAGATGAAGTTTAATACAAATCGATGAAATATCAGAATAAGATGAAGAACCTGTTTGAGAGAAGAGCTAGGGAAAGGGACTTTAAGGAAGGTGACCTAGTTCTAATATGGGACGCCAGGAGAGAAGAGAAAGGAGAGCATGGAAAAATTGACAGTCTATGGTTTGGGCCTTTAGCAATTACTGAAGTGAAGGGTAATAACACTTTTGTGTTGTATAATCTTGAGGGGCTATATTTCACTTATCCTATAAATGGAAGGTTTCTCAAACATTACATTCAGTGCTAAGAAGTTGGAATAGTTTTCATTGTAAATACTCCAGTTTTCTTTACTTTTCAAGATGTCAGTGTGATTTTTCCTACAGCAAGGACTCCATAGCTCGAGGAGGAGGCACATGGATCTACATATTCTCTTCATTTTACAGGAGAAAGCAATCCCTAGCTGGATCCAATGTCGTAACATTTTTTTGGTTTTGATAAGATAGAATATTTGAAAAAAATGTTAAGTTAGGATATGGACATAATAATAGTGACTAAAATGTTTTTAAAGAAAATATCTTGATGATGATGTCCATATCAAAGAAAATTTTATGTTAGATATCCTAAAAAATTAAGACAAAAGGAAAATTTTAGGTTAGAAAGAAAAGAAAACAAATAAACTCTAAAAGTGAGCAAGTCTAAAGGCCACTACTATGTTTCTACAAAATAATGGTTTTGTGTAGCTTGTCTTAAATGCCACAACCCATGGCAGTCAAATAGTTTAATCTTGACTGCTTCATACTTTAAATTTGATGTTATAGTTAGAGAATAAAGATTTGGCCAAACTGGTTAATCTTGGCAGATCAATAGTTAGGTAGAGAATAATAAGGTGCTCATCAGATTAATCTAAGCCCTTGTAGGTTATAATGGTAGATTTAGATAGTTTTGTTTTGTAAAATAAAAGAAAGGAAAAGTGCTTGCTAGCTTAACTGCACCCATTAAGTGAAGAAAAAATGATAGGATAAGCAAAGGGTAAGTAGAAGAAAGGTTGTAGAAGTTTGATGATTCATTGGACAAAAGGTACATTATCATGTTTTACCATATGTTTTTATGTCCATGAGGTAATTACACAAAGCAAATGGACGTCTACTAGATCAATTAATTAACTTTCTATTCATCCCCATTCATCCCTATATTCACTAATTCCCCCTTCCTACCTTCATACATTCATACTCATTCATTTTCCACTAAAAACCCTTTTTACCTAGGAAAAGTGAAAACCCTATGTAAAACCCCTTTTTACCATGTTAAATCCCATTTTACCTAAAAAAACCATAAAAAGGTGTTTCAGCCTAAGCATTGATGCATATGCGAATAGTAAATAAACCATGAAAAAGCATTATATTTAGTGTATTTCCTTTTTCTGCTTATAATTCCATTTTTTGCCTATATTTCCCCTTTTCGCGTGTATTTCCCCTTTTCCACTCATATTTCATATTAACATTGAATTAATATATTAAACCCTTAAATGTTCCCTTTCCCGTATATTATTAATTCCCTTTAATAAAATACCCTGAAACCTTTAGTTTTATTAAAAAACTATGTATTTCATGATAATATCGCATTGTAATATTGGTGGATCACAACCTTTCAACGTGCATCCAATTTCCCCAATTGCGATATGCGATGTACAAAGGACCCAGACCTGACGCTATATATATGACAATCTATTGCCATATCGCATCCACCTCCATTGCAAGTCCTACTAATAGCATAACCCTTCACCATTGTGATCTACCCGACATAGTATCATCCATGTTTTATTTCCATATTGTGGCTTACCCATATCGCTTTCCTTTGTGATGGGCCTTCCTCCGCTAAACTACAATTGCGATATGTGATTAGCCTGGAATCGATATCATTATCCGCCCGAGTTCATAAAATTTCAGGTATGCCATATTTGTTTTGCGAAGGTTTTCTTTGTTAAATCGTTGTGATGATTTTAACGAAGAATTAACCTTAACCTTCATTTAATCACTAAATCTCAGTTTTAACCATAATAAAGCCATTGCTGCCATAATTAACTGTTGGGAACCTCCATACTGCTCTTTTACTCCATCGTTGTCTGATCTAGGGCACTCAAATCCAACAGCTCTAAGTGATTTTGGGTTGACTCTCTGTACGGGCATTACCCACCCGAAAAGTGGTATTCCACCATCTTCCATTGTTACGTGTCAGGCTTTAAACCATATCGGGTGAACCCTTCCTAAAACCACCCACATCTTAGAAGCAGTGTGATCGAAACAACTTCCCGCATAACGACAAAATTGCCACTGTTCACCTTGTGTCATATTTCAAAAGAAAGCTGTTTTTCAATTTAAAGGCAAAAATCACCATTTTCCCTTTGTTTTGTTTGTATTCACAGTGAAGCCTGCATAAGCCTCTGCGACCACTAAAACCATCATTTTACCTTCTGATATGCTCTGGACTCCTTCCAATGACTTTTAAAGCTCAAAAAATCCATTCACGACCATCTTTGTCACCTTGTTTTTCTTAACAGTTTCTATGTTTTGCAGGTAAAGACCCCTATTCCAGGCTTACAATGAAAAATCCTACGTATAGTTGAAAGACAGATATGAATACCATATCAATTTAATTTACCCTGTAACATAAAATATAAAGTGATTTACTCTTGAAAAACACAGTAAAAACCTGGATTGCATAGTAAAGGTAAAAAGAAACATTAAAGGTTACTCTGCAGGGTTAAAGGATATTCACAAAGTTTAAATAGTATCAGATGAAAGATAAAAATGAAGGAATCAACCAACCTGAAGGATACAAACAAATTATCAGATTAAAGGGAAAAACATTAGACAACAAAGCCAGCACAAGCTGAATAAAAGGGACAGCAAGAAGCAGTTCAATAGCTACCCCTATCTTCTTACATGAAGATATTTCCATTTCCTAGAATAAAACTTAATCAGTTCTAGGATATTTCTTAAAGTTTTATTATTGTATAAATAACTCTCTTCTCAAGATGTTATAGGTTTGGAGTTCGAGATTCATTGTTCATTACTTGTCAAGTATTGACTGTTAATTCGACTTAGAACCTGGAAGCCACCTTCGAAGGAAGCGTTTCTAGACACTTGATGTACTTAGTATTTCTAGAACCTTAATACAAAGCAAAGGATTTTGAATCTGGTTTTACACTGTTTGTGTTATCCTATAAGTTTTTCCAGTTGTAAGTCATTATTTTTTCTTCATATTCTTATGACTTATAGAGATATCTAGGTAGGAAGAATTGTGTTTCTATTTATTCCTATAAGCTCTTGAAGTGATCATCTATTAAGAGAATGGATTAATGAAATGTTTGTTTAGCTAATCCACTCTAATTAGTAAATCATTAACATCTTTTCTAAGCTTAAGCATACTTCCTTGGACCTTTGGAACATAGTTTAGAAGGTTTTCCTACTTTATGATTGTTCTGTTTTACAGTTTGGAAACTGTGATAATCATATTATTTGTTGTCTTCTTCTCACCACTATTTTGGTCTATATCACTGTGTAAAGTATTATAGCAGCCCTTTGTTGAGATATTAATATAACCCAAAGGATTAATTACTTCAATTCTACATCTGTCTTCATTCATTGGTCTTCCAAAAAGCTATAACCAAAAACCCCAAAACAATTATTTTAGATGCTCTGGCATTGGTAGCTGACCTACTACTATCTCAGAGGTACAACTAGAGGAAGAATACAAAGAATGGTTGACTCAACCACCTATTCAATTCCTACTACATCCAGACTCACCAATTAGCAATGACTACATCAGTGATAGTTCTTCATCACAAATTGACAATGGAGGCAATGAAGTAGATGTTGGTATGGATGATTACTTATGGGATATGACTTACATGGAAGAAACATTGATAGATGCATTCCAGAATGATGAGCTAGGAAATGGTGCTCATATCACTAATACCTTATTCAAAAGCCTAAAATATTCTTCCACCATCCCTCTCTTTAGACTTAGAGGAAAGTCAAAGTATATTGTGTTGGGGACAATGACGTTGTTATACAAATCGAAAGAAAATTTTAGCATGTCGAATGCATGTTTCTCGACAATATTGAGGTAATTCACCTGCATGATCGATCAAGTCCCTTGTATTATGAGAAATCGTGTCACACAATCAATTTTACAAACATTAAATATTGACATTGTACAATTATATTCCCCTCCAACTACATGTTATTCAAATATAAGTTTCTTTTGAGTGATAATTTCTTACCAGGTAGTTGTGAAGAGACAAAGGAGTTGTTGAAAATATTGGGTGTTGAGTACATGTCATATCATGCATGTCTAAATGATCGTATTTTGTATAGAGGATAAGATGTAGACAAAGATATATGTCCTAAATGTGGGCATGATAGGTACCTTAATTAAAAAAAAATTGTAAATCACATGGTCATCCTCATAATATATCGAGAAACATGCCTATAATCCCAAGTATTCAAAGGCTCTTTCGTTGGAAGTAATTAGCTATGTTGCAGGGATGGGATGCCTCACATAGGAGTAGGGAGTTATGTGAATCCCAATAGATTCAATAACCATGAAACATATAGAGGATAGATAGCATAAAACATTTAAGGATGAAGTACAAAGTCTACGACTCAAGATAGCCGTAGATGGCGTCAACCCATATTCACTCCAAAACACTAGCTATTCTATTTTGTCTATAGTAGTAATCAATAACAATATCCCCCCATGTTTTTCCATGAATAATGAACATCTTACGTTGGCTCTCATAATCCCTCGTAGAAGACAATTGAAGAATATGGATATCTACTTACAACCATTGGTATATTAATTGAAACAATTATGGGAAGGGATACATATGTACGACATATCAAGACCCATTGAAATGGAGAGGAGTTTAATGTTGTATGGCATATGTGATTACACCATACAACATTATTGAGCCTTAGGAGTTTGCTCCGGTAAATTACTTTTTTATAATTTTATTTATACACATAACAATATTATTTTGCATATAGATTTAATTCACTTAAATTGTTTTGATCTTCATGGTTGCACACGTGTCGTCCTGTATACAATAATTTCGTAGATCTTGTAAGAAAACGGTACATGGATGTAAATGTTGTGGATATTATCTAAACGTTAGGTGGTTCAACCACCTAAGAAATCTACTGTATGACTTCTCCATGATACTCCTCCTAGAATAGCATCGTTAAATTGTAGAGAAACATCCTCTTTCAATGGTAAACCAGAGAGAAGCCAAAGGCATACAATAATGACACGAGTTGAATGACTTAGAGAATATGAGAAATAGAAGGAGAAGGGTTTTTCATAAAAATTTTATTCAAATGGGGAGCCTACGTTTGATGATCCATCATTATTTGACACCTATGTTGAGGAATTTCCCATTGGGATGAAAAGGAAGTATATCTCTTATGAGCTCCCATATTGGGAGCATATTACGATTTCCCACTTACTAGATCACATGCATATATTTAAAAATGTTTCATATTCTTTATGGAGGCACATATCATCGAAAGAAAATGACACATTGGCTCTTAGGAGAGGTGTCATTTATTCAAAAATTGAAGAGAAACATTGGCCAAGACAAGAAACTAGAGGAGAGGATGGTCCCTCTTGCTGTTTCAATGAAGGTGATGACGCATCAATTTTAAAGAAACATGATATTTCTTTGGCAGAGAAAGTTATAATGAGTGTGAGGGTGCCTTCATTACGAGGTTCTTCACCACAGCGCTTTTTCACTATGGAAGATCATTTGTCGAGGTTGAAATTACATGACCATTTCAACATTCTAAGAATATGTGTTAAAAACATGATTTTTCTTATTTTTTTATTTTTGTGTAATGGGATATTTTAAAATAGTTTTTTGTTTAATGTAATATATACTTTGCAATGTCATTAACCCCTCCTCATGCATGGGTGTGTGAAACATGACTTCTTCAATACCTATGACGTTCCATATCTAAATTATTTCATTTGTACATTAGATCACTTCAAGGAGAATCATATGGCTAGCATTCCATGGTGGCATTAAGAGATAGATGATATTGTTTATATTTTTGAGAAGGAACTGCTAAAAATTTTCATGGACTTGTAGGTTCATCTTCTAATCTAACTAGTAGATGAGGTTGAATTAGCTGGGGTGGTTTCTTGTCATTTGATGTTCTTCCTAGAGAATTACATGAACAAATTGAAAGGTTTTATTTGACAAAGGGAAAAATCCAATGGGTTATGGCAGAGGAGTATATATTGTATGAGAATTTCTACTATGCGAGTAAGAACATCAAGCAAATCAGCAACAAAACAAGCATGATGATTTGGGAAGATGAAACCGCTGAGGAAAAATGAGAAGGGGAGCTTCTCGAAACAAATGCAAGGAGACACATGATAAAGAGTAAGTGCCTTATCATTTGTCAAATTTCTACAGAGTAACTATTCACATTGAACTTCATATTAATTTGTTTTTTATCTCATACACACTATATTTGTTGGTTTTATTTCATTCACAAATTCATAAATTGAAGCCATCAACAAACTCATTATTTACAATTTGGAAGCCGCACAACCACGGGTTGCATTGTAAAAGCATAGGAGGAGGAAATGTGATAGTTACAAGAAAGAATTCAAAATGGTTGAATGGTAAAATAATGCATTATCTTGATCATTTAAAAGAAAATATGTCAATGACATACCCTAATAGTTGTGTTTTTTATGAAGTCAAAGAGAAATATGGTGCATCTTGTCATTACCCACGTGCTGAATAGGATGTTCTAAACATAGGGATTGGCTGCAACAACTCCGTAATTATAATCTATTTTTGTACATTTTTAACTTCATAATGCACCCTTAAATTGTAACATCTATATATATTTTATATTTCTAATTATTTCCAGGTAATTAGACACATGACACTATGATTTTTCACTTTTTTATAGCTGCATTTGTTCTATTCTA
This sequence comes from Pinus tabuliformis, assembly GCA_031772625.1. Taxonomy (NCBI): domain Eukaryota; kingdom Viridiplantae; phylum Streptophyta; class Pinopsida; order Pinales; family Pinaceae; genus Pinus; species Pinus tabuliformis. The sequence continues at coordinate 995,732,905 of CM062812.1, read as the reverse complement.
TCTGGGATTGTGGACATCATTTTCACACAGAGGATGTTGATGATGTATGGATGACACAAGAATGTGGACTGGAAGTCAAGTTTGACCAATCTAGTCATGGTAGACACTACGATCAAAACCTAATGTAGGGGACATTCTATTACATTGGAAAGATACAAAAGATCAACAAAGTGGACTTCTATTCATTCCAATGTGTTATTTTTAGGTGAAAGTAGTGGGACAAATTTGATCAGAATAATGTAAAAGAATATCGTGATAGTGGGTTGATATCTACTTACCCTATAAATATGTGGCATTGAGCAAGGGAGACTTATGTTTTCCGAAAACATTGAAAATAGGTGTTTTTTTACCCATATGTGTTGGAGAGGGATTGGTGGTTCCTATTAAGACATGACCATAGATCAAAACATATTTTGAGAACAACAGTGCTATCATGGAAAGGTAGGAAGATGATCAGAGTGATGAAAATGAATAGTGATATGTACTTGTGTTATTCCATCATTTATACTATTGTTGTATGTTTTTTTTCTTTATTTTGCTAAGTATATTTTTTTTATTCATCTTGTTGTCATTTTATATAATTGGTAACATTCAAAAATTCTTTTACACATTTTTTGGAGTCGAAACATTTTTACACTTAAAATAAAGTATTTACATTTGTGTACAATATCTATGATAATAAGGGTTCAAGGTCACAATCCTTCTCAAATAGGAAAATGAGAATAATATAACCAAAATGAGAAAATAGTGAATTTAGAAACAACATTGAATATTTATTCTCGATTTAGATATTTATTGGTTTATTAATCAGTTCACATGTTTTTCTTCTTGTTTCATTCAAAATCAATATAAATCATGTGGTGATAACTCTATGAGCGCTTTAACAATGAAAAAATTATGAATTAATATGTAAGATTAAATTCTTGACATGAGAGGTAAAGCCATGTTTACTAATATGGGAGCTCATAAAATATGGATTTCCTTTTCACCCCTTCTGACATCCTAATGACAACTTGTTCTCCTTCTTCAATAGAATCACCCCCATCAAAAAAATCCTTCCAAGCTTTCAATTCAACTTCTTCATACTTATTAAGACAATTAGTTGGACCCATAATCATGGGAGAGCCTCTATTTTGAACTTTTCTATCAAATTGATTCTTATGGCAATTTCTAAACCTATGATCTAGTTGTAGAAATACCCTTAGTTTTTTCATAAATAAATTTATGAAGATCGTTAGAGTACAACCCTTGAAATTATTCTGTAAATCTTCGACATGCAAATATCCCCTTTTTTTTAATCCCTTCAATTAATTAACGTTAATAACATCAAAATAATAGCACAAAACTAAGTATGCAAGTTGGGATGACAATAAATTATGATTGTAAATAACTTTTTTTATCTTACCGAAATAATCACGAAGTCCTGGGAAACCATGAATAGTCCAACATAACACACCATACAAAACAAAGGGCATGTTTGATGGAGGACATGATATGTCATACATTATTTATGCCTTTCCATAACAATTTCATCTCATCAATAAAATGCGCAAGATAAACATCCATGTTTTTAACTTTATGTTTTCTTGGAACAATTAGAGTCAGCATAAGGTGCTCCTTTCTAACACTCATCCATGCGAGAATATTATCTACAATCAATATGACTTGCCAAATGCTATAATTTGAGCTCATGAAAGAGAATGGGAACACACAATCAATTGCAAGACCAAACTAGCTACTATGGGGTCCATTTTTGAATTTTGTTGTCCATTTTCCCTATATGTGTTTCAATGCTTTGAAGTCGGACAAAATTTGCATGAATCCATATTTACTGCTATTCTTTGCATACCAATCCATCTATTGTGCAAGTGACCTGCATCGAAACATTCTTTGAATTCTAGGTATAATTGGCATGTAACATAAAACCTTCTTGGGAACTATAGGACCTTGTACATTTGTACGATATATATTCTCATTCTATACATGTTGTTATAACTTGTGTTGATATTCATATATATATATATATATATATATATATATATATATATATATATATATATATATATATATATATATATATATATATATATATATATATATATATATAATGAGATAATTTTTACATGACATAATTTTCTTATATTCAATCCCCAACTCAACCTGCAAATGACACACATCTCTACAAGTTGATGGAAACATATTCTCTTAAGGATTTTTTTTTTTAGTGCCTTGTGAGATTGCCAAATACCAGATCAATTAAATTTTTGACTTATGATGAACATGTTCAATATGTCAATATTCAATATTATGTCTATTCATATACAATATATGGTTTTAAAATATCCTTAAATAAATATAAACAAAGTTGATGAATGTTTAGGAATTACGTAGACAAATTGAAAATGAATTTTAAGAAAAAGATTTCAACTCACTTCGATACGGTGGAGAATATTTTGTCTAACCAACCAAATTGTGACTTGATTTCAAATAATATTAATGTCCATGCCAGTTGTGACATTCTACTTTCACCTGATTTGATCATGGGTGTCTTTGTTTCTTGCTTGATGGAATATTTTAATAGGTTATTATCATCAACATTATGTTGGTGGTAATTACCCTTGTTGTCATCGTCAGTGCCAACCGTATGATCATTATTCTGATCATTTTTTCCATCCCCAAGGAAACCTGTAGGTATATCATTAAATCCTTATTCATGCATTTCATTTTCACTTTCCTGCTCATCATCATTAAGGTCCCTAGCTGGTAGAATATTGAAGTCATCAGTGTATGTGAATCTCATGAGTTGTTAAAATTTTTGAGATGGAAGAGTTCTCTTTGAATATTCCTTTTCCGCCCTGGTATGGTTTGGATCATCACTTCCAAATCTTAATAGCCTAATTAGATTAGCTTGGGTATTAATTGTCATTGTTTCATCATCAACTTATATTTATCAACAAACAAAACCATTATTTAATGTTTGGCAAGAATTGGATAAATCATAAATGTATCAATTTCAAAGAAATATAATCAAATATCACTTAATAAATCCCATCCCATGTACTATAGTATTGACCAACCTCTTCTTCAGTGGAATTATTTGTTGTGTCTGAAGTATCCATTGTCATATCTTCTTCCACCCATTGTGTTATTTGTCATTTAACAGTTTTAGGTCCACACCCATGTACATATGTTTTTTTTTTTTTTTTCTAGTTGAACTCTTAAGTTGTGCACTTGTTCAAATATCGATCTGAAATATCAACAACATGCATTAATTTATTTCAAGGTTGGATAATACACTATAAATTATAATAATACCATGAAAATTGATGGACATATCACAAATGATTCCTAAGTTAAGTGAAAATATGATAATTACCTGATGTCCTGTGACATATGTTGTGTCCTTATTTAATATGACACGTTCAATTTCCATGGCATCATCTTTCCCCTACAATACATAACATAATCAATTATTTTAAGGACACCAATTATATCATTTCAAACAATATGATATCCAACACAAAACCTCACTTTACTCATATATTTGACATATCAATTACATGTTTTGGATTTGAAAAAAACAACAAATTTTATATAAGCTTATCTGATCTATGGTGTAGCATATGCGAATACATAAACACCATCCCCTTTTGGTTGAGGTTGCTTTGTCTTCTTACCTTTATTGTATCTACAAATTCTGTATCCAATTCTATGGCCACCCGCTTTCTTCTCATTCACTTAGTAGGTCTACATTGTCCACATCCTTTGTGCATGGCCTCCTCTAGATCCTATAATACACAATAGTTACATTAGTCACATGAAATCTATGAATTTCATTGTTGTTCCATCCAATTTCTAAATGCACAATCAACTTAAGGTTAGTTGGTTTTCACTGCACCTTTCTAACTAAAATGCCCCTATTTTCAATATATACCCTTTTTGTTAATTTATATTCCCAATATGGTGACATGACACAACTCTTACAAATCTTAGATGAGGATTATGAAAATTAATGGACTATTTTATTTTTATTTCATATTTACATTTAACTTAATCAAACTCTTCAGCCATAATATTAAACTACCAAATATCTATATTTTTGTATATCTAAAAAAATATCCTTTGATCCTATATACTAGAGAATATACTACTTTCAAATTTTTAATTTTAAGTTTTCTAAATGAACTCAATATATAATATAATAATTAGTATAATTTAACTTGTTTATGAGATATATTTTCAAAGCCACTATCCACCCTATAAAGGAGTAAAGAGTGAGCATTGGAATAAAAAATGTTTGTGTCACGTGTATACATAATCACTAAGCAACACAACCTTTAAAGGTTAAAATGTGTGTATGTGACTATAAATAGTGGATTGTTACATTATGAGTCATTGGTTATTAAAATAAAATTAGAAAGTTTGAATCACACCAAATTCATGAGTGAGCTAAGAAAATATGACATAAAACACCCTTCATTCCACAGTGAAAACACCATTTATAGGACTTTACATCAACCAACATTTCATCTCATCCCATGTCCCTGTGCACATTGCACATCCAGTATTGGTATTTAAATAGCACAACCACATTAAAAAATGTGGTTGATAAACATTGATAGGCATATATTAAGTACATTTATTATATTTATATCAACCACATTTATTAGTAGAAATAATAATAATAATAATAATAATAATGATTATTATTATTATTATTATTATTATTATTATTATTATTATTATTATTATATAATATTTAAATAATTATAATTATCCTATGTGCCTATGCACATCCAATATTGGTATTCAATTAAACCTCATAAAAAATGACAATAACATTCAAACCTCCCACATAGACATTGCAAAGTTCTAAGATGACATCGAATACAAATGTTACCAAATCAAAATACAAAAATAAAAATCCCGCCAATCTATAATTAGCACGCACAATGGATAAACATATTGTGTATCATGACTATTCAACCAAATAAGTGTATTACACTCACCTTGCTAATACTCACCAGTTACAAATCGAGGGAGCTTTGAAGTTTTGTGCATAGTTGGAGCAGACCATGGATGGAGAAATGTGTTGAGGCTATCAAATAAAACAACTAATCGATTGAATCTTTGTTGATAGTCGGAAGAGATATTGAGAGACCTCTCCTCCTCTACTGTGAGCTTCACTAAAAAAAAATTATGTGTGGGTGTGATTCAACCTCTAGTAATCACAAAATCAATTTGTGCATCTCATTCACTCCCTACTGGAGATGAAAATCAAACTAAGGTCCCTCTATTTTGCAACATTATTGTTTAAAATAGTTAGAGAGAAGGCAAAAAAATGAAGGGAGAAACTAATTTTCCACAGTGTGGAGGAAACAAAATTTCCCTAGAATGCCAAAAAATGTGAAGCAAGAATAGCGGGAAATGAAAAAAGGGATCTAATTCTTGCGAGAATGATGTATTTCATATTGAATTTATAGATCTGAACATGTTTCCTTTACCTGTTTGAATTTTATTTTTTAGTCTTTAGTTTCTAAATTATAAAAGAATAAATTAGGGTTTATTTTTTTATTTCTAATTTTAAAATAAAAAAATATATTGTACATATATAGGTACATGACAGTGAAAAACTGAAAGAGGAAATCGATTTTATATTAGAGGTAGAAATAGTGAATAACCTAGAAGGTATGGATGTGTCCATGCTTGCCAAATACATCAAAATATGTACTAAAGGCACTAAAATAAACCAACCAAAGAAACCTTGTCAGAGGGAATCGTTTGATTCCCCATCAACTCCTAGATCGAGTAAAAGATCTAGGAAAAAATCAATCACAATAACCTCTATGAATGTGGAAAAAGGAATAGAGACGTCCAATGTCCCACCCACTCCTAGGACAAAAATTTATTCCACTTTCAGTACAGGTACTTATGCATATTGCATTGGTAAATACAAAAATGAGCTAGAATATGATGTTGTCTCTGGGGAAATCAGAATGACAAATGCCAGGAAAGTGTTCAATCGTTCATTGAAGGAATCATGCCTGAAATGCTTTAAATAACATCCACATCTTCCATTATCAAAGATGCCCATGCACCTTGAAAAGGCAGTCATCCATGAAACATGGTTTGAATTTGGGACAAGTTGGCAAGTAAAGTAAGTAAAGAAACAAATGATTCAAAAATGCAAGAGATTTTATCACAACTAAACGAAAAAGATAAAATAAATTCCTCCTGATCTAAGGGCCAAAATAAAGCCAATTCATGTAAGTTTGAAACCATGGAAAGAGCTCATGAAAGCATATGATGGAGCAGATGCACAGAGGAAGTCTGGTGAGGAGGGCATATAGGTATTTAAATTTGGTTATAATATTATTGAAATTCATTAAATGATTTTTATCTTTTACTAGTGCATTATTAACTTGAATTAGTGTATGTTTTAGGAGACAGCCTTGAAGGTCAGGCTTGCCAAATATTGTGGCACACATCACACTCGACAAAGAAGTTTAGAAGCCTTAGTATGAAAATTTGTAAGTATATTTAAGATTTGAAATTATATATTTTTTTAATTTTGAACAAAAAAATAAATGATTGGATATTAATTACTTTAACTTGTCCATCTACCATGTTTTGATAAGAACAAAAATATGGCCATTGTCCCTCACAAATGGAATTTGATATGGTACAAGACAAAAATTGGTCCAATTTGTTTATCTAGAAGGAGAATAATGTATCATAAGTTCACTTTCAATAACATACTTGGATATTGTTATGTTATTATGCCAATTTTCATTTCTCGTGCTAAGTTATTTGTTGCTCCCATTGGTCATAACACCCTTATAAATCACCAACATTTCACTATGATCAAGTCCTTATAAATCAATATCCAATCACGGCTTTATCACGTCCTTTTCCAAAACATTATGCCAAAGGAGGGATTCAATACCATGTAATACATAACCCATAGACAAAAATCAATATTACATGGGATTTATTATAGATGCTTAGGTTGACAGCACATTACATGGGATTGATTATGGACCCAAGATACATGTGTTGAGGAGCATGGTATGATTGCCTTGGAAATCAAGTTTTTTCATGAAGAGAACTTAACACTTACAACACGTTCCTAGAGACTGCACCACCTGAGGATTAGTATCTTGGCGTGTATACCTTGGAGAGAGATCAATTCACTTACATCCCTTATACGTTTCATTAAATTAAATTTCTTGTGGAATTAGTCTACTTTACCAATGTCGACTTCCCTCACCTAGTCTGTATAGAGGGAAGAGAATGTATTTATCTACACTATAATCATTATTCCATCTATATAATTATCATGGAGAGTTCTTAGTGCTTGTGTGATGCAATAGACAAATGCATAGAGTTTATGATGTAAATGATAGAGAATAAATGAAGATCTTGAGTCTTAGCATTTGTTTTAGAAATTATTTTCCATATGGTATGATGAATGGTGTATTGAGGTCTAAAACATTTGTTATATATCTATATCTATATATATATATATATATATATATATATATATATATATATATATATATATATATATATATATATATATATATATATATATATATATATATATATATATATATATATATAGATATTGAATAAATTAAGAAGATATGTAGGGACATGACTATTCGACTATGAACATTTACGATGTAGGCCTATGTTGGAGCCTATCTGAAATTTGAACGCCTGGTTTGAAAGAAAGGACCTGAAACTCTATAGAGCACTTCCTTTTCTAGTCATATAGGGAGTGTGGTTAACACACAACTTGGTGATTTTTCAAAACAAAATTCTTCCAACATTCTAGTTTACAACACAATTTTGCTAAATATATCGGATATATCAAACCTTATCAATTCTAAAACAATAAGAAAAGTGGGGCGAGTGACGATAGACCTATAGATGCAATGTGAACTAGTTTTTGGATAAACTAATGAATAAATTAAACTGACCTACTTATATGTGATTACAACCTTTAAAGTTGATGTTGTGGTATGAAGAGAAGAACATAGCGAAATTTGAGGTTTAAAGCATAGGGATAAACAAAATATTATGCATTAGATATGCATCAAAAAGCATGAAATGAAAGGAAATAAGATGTAGAGATTCTCGAGTACTTCACTAAGGTTTCTTAGATACAATAGGAACACCCAAGGAAAACTACGCAAGGAAATAGCAGGCTTGGAGGGTAGAGGAAAGGCACATGAGCTATCTATTCTATCTATGAGTAGCAGTGAGGGATTGTATTCAGAGCTGGATAGCTATGACAACTAAATCTATGTGTAATCCTGATATATTTCCACTTGTATGATAATACAGATAGCGAGGTCTTTAGCTGAGGCTTTCCACAAGGTATTATTCTGTATTTCATGTGTATTGATTCTTCTTCTCTGTTATATGTGTTTTATTTGATCCTTCTCAAATCGATTAAGCTTCTGCAAGTTTTATTGTAGAATTAGATTAAGTATTTTGCTTTATTATATTGCATTATCAAGTTAATCTATAGTGAGAATTTCTACATGGTATCAGAACAAAGGTGATCGAAGCTGTGAACAATATACTCAAGAAGCAAGAATTCGAAGTTTGAAGTTCTTGATTGGAGCAGTAAAATCGAATTCTTATCATACCTCTAAGTTCACCAATGGTGTTCAATGGCTTGAGACTCGAGTGCACACTGGATGGAAACTCGAATTACATAGTATGGAAGGATCACATGGAAGTGGTATTAAAAGACAATGGTTTCAAGGATTTCAGTGATCATGAAATCCCCAAGCCAGCTATAGCTAATGCACAAGAATTGGCTCAATGGAAGAAGTGTGTGCTGAAGGCGAGGCAGATTCTTCTGGAGGTATTTTGAGACCATATTGTCTCGAGTCTCCATGGGTAGGAGACTCCATTCTCAATCTGGAAGACATTGAAGAACCTCGATTAGAACAACAATGACCAGAGGAAACTGGGGTTCAAGGATAAGCTTCCAAAAATCAAGATGGAAAAGGGAGATAGTATTTCTACATATCTAAACAAGCTCACCACCTGCAGAGATGAGCTTGGTAGTGTAGGAATAACTATAGCCAACGATGATATGGTTAGTCTTGCTCTCCTCGGTCTTCCTAGGAGCTAGCATAGCTACCAAGACTCCGTGAATGGAAGAGAGAAACTATTGGATTGGGAATGACTATGGTCGGATCTAATGCAGGAGGAGATTAGGAGGAGCACCAGAGATGGTCCTTCATCTAAGCATGATGATGAAGAAAATCTAGCCTAAGCAAGTAAGGCAAGGAAAGGGAAAGGGAAGGCTTCCCATTCCAAATCGAATTCTTCTCATGGAGGGAAGAAGATTGAAAATCTATAGTGAGATGATTTAATTATCATGAGGTGGGCCATTATGCAACTAATTATCCATTGGAGAAATCTAAGAAGGGAACCTCGAAAGGATCTGAAGGTAAGGCATTAGCCTCTCAATTCGAATTGGATTTTACCCTCATCGCATGCATGGTTTCATTGATGGTGGGTTATGTTTGGTATCTTGACAGTGGAGCCTCATTCCACATGACAAGCGACAAAAGTTCATTCAATACCTTGGAGGAGAAAGACCTCAAGATGCGCATAGAGATGGGTGACGATGGGAAGTACAGTGTTTCAAGAGTGGGCATGGTTACCTTTTAGAGGGAGCCTTAAGCTCCTCTCACCTTGACATATGTGAAGTATGTGCGTGGACTGATGAAGAACTTGGTATCGGTCGCGATGTTGGAAGATAAAGGCTACGATGTTTTCTTGAGTAAAGGAAAGGCATTCCTAAGACACATAGCCATGGGTCAAACCAAGAGGATTGGGATTTGAGTGAAGAATCTCTACAAACTAGAGGTAGATGACTGTGCCACATTGAGTTCAAAAGTAGAATTGCTACAATGCCAAGATATTGGCGAGTTATGGCATAGAGGATTGGGCCACTTGCATCATGGGTCCTTAAAGTTAATGCAACAAATCTCTACCAGACTTCCCAAAGGTAAACTTGAGCAAGTGGACACATGCAAAGGTTGTACCTTGGGAAAGTATGCCAAGTCTTCCTTTCATGATCGGGATAGTCGAGCTAAGGAGATCTTAGAGTGAGTTCATACTGATGTGTGTGGACCATTCTTGACAACATCCACTGCGAAGAAAAGGTATTATGTGATTTTCATTGATGATTTTTCTCGTAAATGCTGGATTTGTTTCATGCAGAAGAAGGATCAAACCCTCTCAATTTTTTGTGAGTTCAAAGCTTTGGTTGAGAAAGAATTAGGGAAGAAGATCAAGACCTTGTGAAGCAACAATGGTGGAGAGTATGTCTCTCAAGACTTTAAGGACTTCTGTGCAGCGGAAGGAATTAAATGGGAGCTGACGGCACCTCATAACACACAATAGAATGCGGTGGCTGAGAGGAAGAACATAACACTTCAGCTCCCATGACCAAGGCCTAGCACTTTATTTGTGGGCTAAGGCATGCAACACAATGGTGTATTTGTAGAATAGAAGCCTGCATCGCATACTTGGGATGAAGACACCAGAAGAAGCTTTCTCAGGGAAGAGACCATATGTGAGTCAGTTCAGGATCTTTGGCTCATCAGTATTTTTCCATGTGACCAAGGATGCCCGAAAGAAACTAGAGCTGACAACAGAGTTGGGGATACTTGTGGGGTACACTGATACACCTCACAACTATCGGGTGTACTTGCCTACCAGTCGGAGGACAGTGGTACGCAGAGATCTAAAGTTTGATGAGCAAAAGGCCATGTGAGTTTCCCTTGAGAGGGAGCTCCAACTGCAGGCTGTGGAGGAGCTTTTGGCTCCTAAGGAGAGTCTTCCGGAGAGGGGCGGAAGCGCACAAGAGAAGCTAACAGATGTTTGTTGGATGTGAGAGAGAATGTGGGAGAATCATCTTCTTAGCGCAGATAGAGGAGGTCACCTGATAGGTACACTTGATACATGGCCCTTGTTGGGGAATGTATTGAGACTGAGCCATCTTCCTTTGAGGAAGTAGTGTCGTAGCCAATTTTGTTTGATGCTATGGTGGAGGAGTACGACTCCATAGTTTGGAACAGTGTTTGGGATGTGGTTCCAAGACCGAAGAACAAGTCAGTTGTGAGTTCCCATTGGCTTTACAAGGTAGAGAAAGATGTTGATGGTAGTGTGGAGAAACATAAGGCAATATTTGTTGCCCGTGGTCTCTCACAGGTCGAGGAGATTGACTATGATAGGACTTTTGCTGCTGCAGCAAGGTACTCATCTATGAGATTGAAGTTGGCACTATCAGCACAAATGGGTTGGAAGATCCATCAGATGGATGTGAGGACAACATTCCTCAATGGAAAGATTGAGGAGGAGGTGTACATAGAGCAGTCGAAAGGTTTTGATACCTTCGATTGTGAGTCACATGTCTGTCGACTCAAGAGAGATTTGTATGGGCTGAAGCAAGCACCTCGTGCTTTGTACCAGGATCGAAAACTACTTCACCATTTTGGGCTTCACAAATAGTGAAGCAGATGCGAACCTATATCACATCATGGTGAAAGGTAAGCAGTGGATCATTTTTCTTTATGTTGATGATCTCATATTGACAGGTGATGATCAGTTGATCATGTCTTGCAAGGAGGACCTTGCAAGAGAATTCAAGATGAAAGACATGGGTCTCATGCACTACTTCCTTAGCATGGAAGTGTGGCAGAAGGATGGGGAGTTGTTTGTGTCTCAGGCCAAGTATGCCAATGAGATGCTCAGGAGATTCCACATGGATAAGTGCAAGCCCATGCAGGCTCCTCTAGCAGGTAACTGGAGGAAGGAGGATGATATTTCAAGAGAAGTACGAGGAACCTACTATGTATAGCAACCTTGTGGTTCTATGATGTAGATAGTGAACACACGACCAGATTTGTGCTATGTAGTGAACCATCTGAGTCAAGCTATGGTTCAGCCTACCAAGCTGTTTTAGAAGGCGGCTAAGCATGTTTTGAGATACCTCAGAGGCACATATTAGTGTGGATTATGGTACAGATAGACAAAGGGAATGAAGCTACAGGGCTTAACTGATGGAGATTGGGCAGGGAGTCCATCAGATTGGAAGAGCACATCAGGAGGAATTTTCAACCTTAGGTCAGCGACAGTTTCTTGGTATAGTAGGAAACAGAGGTCAGTTGCACCTAGCTCGGCAGAGGCTAAATACATGGATGCAAGTCATGCAGCATGTGAGGCGATCTAGATGCAAAAAATATAGTTGGCTTTTTTGATCAGAGGATGGATCCAACTGTGATCTATTGTGATAATGAGAGTTGTATCAAACTCTCTAAGAATCTAGTGTTTCATGACAGGTCCAAGCATATCAACATTCGGTACCATCATCTGAGGGAGTGTGTGGTGAGGAGGATCATGTTGTTGCAGTATATTTCGACCGAGGAGCAAGATGTTGACATTCTATCTAAGGCATTGTCAAAATGTAAATTTGAGTTCCATAGAGATAGGATCGGGGTGGTAGATAATCCCTTTCTTGTTCAGAGGGAGTGTTGAAATGTGGCAACAAGAATATTCCAATTTTAATTTGTCCTTGAATTAAAATTGAGAATTAAAATTCGAATTTAGTCTCACCAGCTACTTGGAAAATAATTAAGTAATTCATCTTGAGTTAATTAGTTGGAGAAATTCAAGCTAGAAGTCTTTGTGAAGTCATGCAACATTTATTCCTTTGATTGAGGAGATTATCCCTTAATTAAGGAGATAAGGTTGAGTTGTATTTGAGTTGTAATTAGTTAGCTCAGTTAATTAAGTTAAGTCCAGTTAAATTAGTTCCAAACTATTTGAGGAACTAATTGTGAGTTCAATCAGTTAACGCATTCATGCATCAAACTAGTGTACTCCGGATAACTAAATATTCTCTCATCAATAACTCATGCATGTCTATTCAAAGAAAGACCCAGTTGAGATTAAAGGAAGGGACAATGTACTATCAGTTGCAAGAATTTTCCTATAAGAAAATCTCTTGCATGTAGAAGGAATTCATTCCTTGAGATTTGCACATTTTTATAGTGTGTTGGAGCAGTGTACGAGATCACTGTCACACAAGGCTACAACAAGTCACGCAGGGAAAATGGCACAAGGAAATGGGAGGCTTGGAGGGTAGAGGAAAGGCATATGAGCTGTCTATTTTTTCTATGAGTAGCAGTGACGGATTTTACTAAGAGCTGGATAGCTGTGAGAGCTAAAGCTGTATGTAATCGTGAGAGATTTCCACTTGTATTATAATATAGATAGCCATGTTTTTAGCTCAGGCTTTCCCCAAAGTATTATTCTATGTTTCATGTGTATTGATTCCTCTTCTTTGTTATATGTGTTTTGTTTGATCTTGCTCAAACCGATTAAGCTTCCGCAAGTTTGATTGTAGAAGTAGATTAAGTATATTTCTTTAGTATATTGCATTATTAGGTTAATCTACAGTGAGAATTTCTACAACAACACCTGTTGTTACAACATCCACTGTTACAAAATCCATTGTTACAACATTTTCTTCTCAATCTACTATTACCTATATTTGTGCTTCTTAATTTATTTTCTTCATCCCCGAAGTATTGGCATAGTGTTTGGTGGAACAAACACCTCTTTAGCTCTCCAGTTTCAAGCTTAGAAAAGCAAGATGAAATGGCTTTCTACCCCCTCAATTGTTATAACATATGTTGTCAGAACATTCATTGTTACAACATATGTTGTTACAACATATACTGTAATGGTCATTATTTCAGTAGTTTAAATAGTAGGAGTTGTTATAGCATCAACATTTACAGTATTTTTATCATTTTAAATAGTAATGATTGTAACAACATCAATTTTTACAACATTTTCGATAGATTTAATATTGACATGTTGTTATGACATTTGTTGTTACAACATATGTTGTCAGAGCATCTGCTTCTCAATCCGCTTCTACCTATGTTTTTGCTTGTCAATTTATTGTCTTGGTCCCCCATGTTGTATCCTTGTCCTCAACTAAAGAATTGAGCCAAAGCATCAACCTGAGGAATAGAGAGGAACTTAGAAGGATAAACATACTCCGTTAACATTTAATCATCTAATAATAGCAAATATGCATATGCGAACCTTTATAGTCAACATAAATATGTACAAGTACAAAATAAAAGCCTTTGATTATATCCAAGTTCAAAGTTTTACAACAATATTAGAACAACTTTCTCCATGTATCAAACCTTTTTTATTAAAAAATAAGGTATACGGGTGAAAGCATGAATATGGGTTACACTTTTGGGCCAAATGTGGAGATGAAATTTCAAGTTTTATCTCTTTTATCAAATTGAAGCCCTCAAAATTCTTATAAGCACTATGAATTTTGATTAAGAGAAAAATTAAAAATTGTGGAGAATTATGTTGTTGTCCTAATGATATTTTTTGTAAAAATATTTAGTGTTGTATAATATTTCAATTTTCCAATAAATGAATGATTGTCCTTGCAAATTTTCACACATATTAAGAGGTACGTGTGTGTTCATGTAGCGTAACATAGTCTAAAATGTATAATTTTAAAAATACATATATAAGACCATGATCTACATGGAGAGATCTAAGTTTTTAAAATTAAAAATCTATTTTTTATGCAAAAATATATTTTTTATTATTTTTCAAAGTTGGCAAAGTAATAGTTCAGTTGCATTTCGTAGACACATGTGTTGACGTAACGTTTTTTCCAACTCTTTAAATAAATTGAAAAATAAAAAGTTCCCCTTTGAAGAGGACTCATAAACAAATATAGTGGTACATTTTGAAATTTTTTCATTGTATATATTTTATGATATCGATTTTTTTATTCAGCCTCTTTAAAACAATTCAAACAAATTTCAAGCATTATGTTTAAAAGAAATTAGATGAAAAATATTATATGAGTTCAAAAATGTCAAAATCATATGCCATTTGATATAAGATTTATTCAAGAATCCAATATGATCAACTCCACCACCTAAGGAAAACTTTAGCCTTAAGTTTGCTAGGGTAGGAAATGATGTTGTAAGAAATTTGGTAGAATGGGTGCTGAAACTATGGATTTTATGACTTAAGAGGCTTGATCGAGCACATATGACACTCGATTGAGCTCTTGATTTTGAAATTTAAATAGCTCGATTGAGGGTTTAAGAAAACCTCGATTGAGCCCTTACCATAAAGCTCAATCTAGCTTTAAGGCTCGATCGAGCCTATAGCTCGATAAAAATTTAAGGCTTCATGGAGCCACTTTTTTTAATTCCATGCCTAGGTTGTATTGGTGAGAAATTTATAAAACATTTATCGATCGAGCTTCTAGATAACCTCGGGTTACATTTTTTAAACCCTCAAATAACTTGATCAAGTGCTTAAAAGACTCTCGATCAAGTGCTTAAATGGCTTGATCAAGCCATCATTTTTTCAACCCAAACGTGCCCTCTCTTGCCATAAAATGTAACCTAGCTCCATGGTTTCACCCATATTCAGACTGCTTTAAAAAATATCTTATGTCTTAAAAGATTTACATTCAAAGTATTCTCTATCCAAAGCTTTGCATAATGTTTAAACAAATTTTATCCAATGTTATGAACATGGGCATTGGGATAAATCTATAGGGGTCCAGAAAACTAAAAAATCATAAAAGTCGGGAAAGTATCGGTAAAATTTGGAAAACATCAGCTAGGGAAGAAAATCACGATTTCGAGATAAAAAAAGGATGTTATTGAGATGTTTATAACACTGATTTTAACTAAAAATTAGGAAACTTCTTAGAAAACTGCTCCAAAAATGTCTGCAATTGTGCTCGATTTCGGCATTGACATTCAATATATTTGAAACTTCTTTGTTCTTGTTGCTCAAAATGCTTAATAGTTGTGATATGTTGCTAATATGCTGCATTGATAAGTTGAATTTATTGAACAATTTTGACCAAATTCTCCCATTTTTCATCTGTTGGGTAACTGAGATCCATCATCTATTTGTATCATTCATCTGCATCAGTATACTTCTCATAAGAAGGTTTCACTATGAACAATTGTTTGATTTCATAGCAGATGAAAATGTCATGAGTTAACATTTGAAGTATATTATGACCCCTAATATCTCCCTTGATTGCAACAAACATTGTCCTATCCCTTGCGTCTGTCTTCAACAATCCTTCATATTGGTCTTCTATTATCGTCTGGCCATATGAATTCTTAAAATATCAAAGACCTCTCTCTTACAGAATATAAATTTTTTCATAGAATTTATTGATTTGCACTATAATATTTTCACACTTTTCCTTTGCCTTCAACATCTTCATGAGAAATTTTCTAGTTTGAATAACTAATTTTGTTCTTTCTACAATTCCTAGTTCTTCAAGTTCTTATTTGGACCTTGTCTTTAGATCTTTTATTATCACACTTTCTTGTTTAGGTTTGTTTCTCAATTGTATTTTGATGTGAATAATAGCTTCTTTAGCTCTTTCAATCAACTCATCTTGTTCTACAATAATCTCAATAAACTGCCAAATATCATACACAGATGACATAATTTCTATCCTTTGTTCTTTGGCATGTGATAAACATTAAATATTGTTAGAACTACTCAAATACTTTTCTAATTTATTTTGCAAATTTGTATTTTTATTTATTTCCTCAACTAAGGAATTCTCTTATTTATTTTTTTCTTCTCAACTCTATCCAGTTTTTCTTTCAATATTTCAATCCCAACATCATTTAGTTAAGAGAAGATAGTGCATGTGATAGAATTTCTATGAAACCTGTTTCTGTGGAACCTATTTCTCCTGTTGGAATTACTGCATTTTTAGTTTGGGCCTTCTCTTTTAACAACTAGTCCTTCCTTTCTTGTATTTTCTGAATATGTAGGTTCTATTCAATTAGATAGGGTAATATGGTTTCCTTCTCCTTCTCTAATTCTCTAATTTCTTGTGTTTACCGATGCTCTGTTATGGGCATCTTCAACAATCTCTTGAGTTGAGTCCACATTTTTGGGATTAAAAAGCTGATTTGAGTACAAGGTCTTCCAGTGATTTCATCCTAACTTCCTTTGACAAAGAAGAAGTATTTTCCATTTTATGTTCTACAATAGTATTATTCAAAAAATTCTATAATTTTGATACATTTGAAGTAGAACTAGTGAGAGAGGAATATATCACATCACTATTCTGTCTATGCAGATCAATCTAATCTATAGGATGGATATGTTTAGCATTGAAAGATAAAGCAAAGGTATTATAATCTGTAGCACCTCTAGGAGTATAAACTATAGTTTCAAGAAATGATAATGTACATTCACCATTTTTAGTATCTAGAGCTAATAGAAACCTCTTTTACTGGAAGAAGTTTGCTTCAAGAACTCGTTATAAGTTATTTCCTTCAAAGCCTCGCTCTTTTTCTTCATTTCCAAAAACTTAGAAAATATGTTTTGGTTAGAAGAAGAAGAAGAAGGAGAAGATTGTTCTGTCCCTGGATCCAATTATTGCATTATGAAAATAGGATCACTTGAAACAATAGTCATTGGTAAAGAAATGTCAGATGAGAAAAATTTTGATACCTCTCCCTCCATATTGTTTGTCTTATTTCTCTTGTATACTCTGAAATATTCCATTTTTTACTCTGATAAGGTTTGATATGTCCACTTATGCTATTTTTATTTCATTAGAGGTGTAACCAATTTTTTTTTGTCCTACTGATTGCTCCAATGTTTATTCTTATGTCACTTCCTGCAAGTGTCTTCCTACAAGGATTCCTTATTAGCCAAATTCTTTATCTTAGGCTTGGACACATGAAAATAAGGTGGGGATTTCTTCTAAAATCTAATGGATGAAATTGTCCCAATGGGGTCATATGGCGAAGTTAGCCCCAATTTAAACTCACTTGTGTCGATAATTATTCCACCCTTTGCTTGCTAACCTATGATTCAGTATAAATGGCCCTACGTGTTCCTTAAGTTTAAACAAAGTATGTTTCCTTCTAGGTAAAAAATGAACTTGATCTACATTGAGGATTTGTCTGATGAATTCAAGTGTGAAAAAATGCATAGGTAACAAAAAATTTCAACTGATAGGGTGGAAGTTCACACCAATGCAATATAATTTTTCTAAAATGTTGGTACAAATGCTAATCAACAAGCCTTTTTTGTACCCTAAGCTGCATAATCCTTTCAATATCATGTGAAATTCTGGGAGGACTATCACTAATCAATAGACTGTAGCACATCTGAAGAAATTTGTTCAAAAAATTAGCGAAGGAAAATTCCTCATAATTTCTTCTAACCAATGATGTCCAATGAATCACATACCATTGATTCCCTTTAATATATTTCTTTTGCAATTTTATTGGGAATCTGTATGATTGATAATACAAAAAAAATACACCAAGGTTGCTTGATATTTTAAAGTTTTTTCAAGTCCAAATTTAAAAAATTAATCATGAATGGCCTCAAATAAAAACTCGTTGAAATTGAATAAGATCTGTGGTTTCTTATCTAGACAAAAATTTGAGAGAAAATCTAGAACTACTTCATCCACTTTTTGATCACTCTAAAACCCTAAAATACAACATAAAATGGATATGGTTTGTCTTGAAAATTCTGGAAACATTGATTAAGAGTAAGGAAAACTGTGAGCGAGAATACCAGTCCCTTCAGGCATGAATAATTAAAAAATATGCACTCTTGTTTCAAAAGTCAAATTCTGATATATTTCCAAGATAATTTCACTACACCAAACTACAAATTCTGGAAAAGGATGAGTTTGACGAAATATAATTTGTGTTAAAAATGAATCCCATAGAGAAACTTCATCACTATTATCTTAAAAAATTTGGGAAGTCCAATTCTGCAATTTATATAGGTCAAAATATGTTATGCAAGTGACTGAAAGAATAGAAGAAAATATTGATCAACAACCTCAAAAATAGCCTCTTCAAGGGGAAAACCTCCTTTACATTACATGAATTAACAATTCTTCGATGATTCAAATGATATAACATCCTTTCAGTATATAGGATTCTAAGGGGTCACAATATAATTAGAGCTGACATAACAATAATAATATAAGGGCACAACAATAACAATAGTTGGCTTCTATGGGGCATGAAAATAACAATAATGGGGCTACACCAAAACAATGAGGGAATGCTCTAGTATTATAGGGACATAACATTCCCCTATCCTTCAAAAAAAGTGTTTTCCTCAAAGCTTGAGTATTTATGGATACTCGTGTATAAAATTCTCGTCCTCCCATTTGGAATATTCTGTGTGTAAGTTCTTCCACTTGATCAAATACTCTGAAATAGATCGATTTTTTAGCTTTCGAGTTCCTGTTTCCATGCTGCTTCAGGTTCCAATATGATTTTTCCTATTTTTCTTTCCTCATCAAGTTATGGCAATATTTTTTGAACTGGGATCCTCTCACCTGTAACCTTCTTTAAGCATGAAACATGGAAAACTAGGTGCGCTCGGGAAGATGTAGGAAGCTCCAATTTGTATGCCATAGTACAAATATTTTGCAACACATTGTAAGGAACATAATAATTTGGTGATAATTTATTATCCTTCTTAGCTTGCCTGATGGAAATTTGTTTGTATGGTTGTATCTGTTAAAATACCCAGTCGCCTACATAAAAAATTCTTTCACTGTGATGTTGATCAGCCTGTTGTTTCATTCTATCCAGCACCAAAGTGATGTTATCCTTTAAGAGTTAGAGAACTTGTTGTTGATGCTTGATGTGATCTTCCACTGCTTGAACCTTACAATTTTCTTGTAAATATAATGTGATGGACGGTGGATTATATCCATAAATTTCCATAAATGGGTTCATTTTTGTTGCAGTATGGAAGGAAGTGTTATACCACCATTCAACCAGAAGTAACCACTTGACCCATTGTGTCTATTTATTAGATACAAAGAAATGAAGATATCCTTCCAAACATTTGTTCACTATCTCAATTTTCCCATCTGATTAAGGATGACAAGATGATCTATGATCTAATTGAGTACCCATATAGGGACATAATTTCGTCCAAAATTTCCAGTGAATACATGATCTCTGTAAATTACAACAATATTTGGGTTTCCATGTTGCTTTTGAATTGTTTCCATAAATACATTAGCCATTGTACTAGCTTTAAATGGATGAGATAATGCACAAAAGTATGCATACTTGGTATGTCTATCAACTACCACCATGATGGCACTCTTTCCTTTAGAATTGGGTAAACCTATGATAAAATCCATTGAAACATCCTCCCAACATTAACTTACAATGGATAAAGGTTGTAAGAGATCTGGGGTCTTAGTCGTCTCAACTTTGCTTTTTTGGAAAGCCAAACATTCCGCTAAAAACTTTTGAATATAAAATTTAAGACCATCCCAAAAAAATTCCTTCTTAACCCCGTGGTAAGTTCTTAAAAATCCTAACTGCCCCCCTAAGGGAGAGGTGTGCAATTCCCAAAGAATATTTTGTTTACATTGGGATTTCTTACAAAGGTACAATCAATATTTGTACCATAATGAATCATTATTCCAGCTGAATGTCTCATATGTACTAGGAACGTGTTGTAACTTTTGAATGAGTACCAACACTTCTTTGTCATTCTTCCATTCAACCCTTTCTTTAGTTATCCAATATGGTTGGATAATAGAAATGGAAAAAAAAAAATGCTTCGACATCGTCATCCTTTCTTCAAAGTGCATATGCATAACATTTTTCTTCCTTTTTTGTAGATAATTAAAAGTCATAACCCAACATATTTGTGACCCATTTTTGTTTCTCTTCTGAAGATAATCTTTGTTCTAAAAATTATTTGAGACTATCATGATCTATTTTTACCTTGAAGTGCCTTCCCATTAGGTAAGGTCATCATTTCTTAAGTGCATGTAATATTGCCAACATTTCCTTCTCATAAATAGCTATATGTAAATACTTTCCTTTGATTGGAAGACTTTCAAAAGTAATGGGTCTTCCTTCTTGCATTAAAACAACACCAATTCCATTTCCTGATGCATCACATTCCATAATAAAAAAAAATTGTGAAGTCTGGCATAGCTAAGGCAGGTGCTTGGCACATTGCCTCTATAAGATTCTCAAAGGCCTTAGTTCCTTCAGGAGTCAAAGAAAATGCATCTTTCTTTAGTAATGTTGTTAGAGGTGCTGCTATTATCCCACAATTCTTAATAAACTTGCGATAATACCCTGTCAACCCAAGAAATCCTCGTAGGTGTTTTATGGATGTGGCTATTTTCCATTCCTTAATGGCTTTAATTTTGTTAAGGTATACCTTAAAACCCTCATGAGATACAATATTACCCAAATATTCCACCTCCTATACTCCAAAAAAACATTTTGAGGTTTTTGGATATAATTGTTACTCCACCAATAGCTTCAACACCCTGTCAAAATGTTGAACATGATCCTTCCAAGACTTGTTGTAGATTAGTATATCATCAAAAAATACTAACACAAATTTTCTAAGGAAGGGTTTGAAAATGGAATTCATGAAACCTTGAAATTTAGAAGGTGCATTAGTAAGGCCAAAAGGCATGACCAAAAATTCATAATGACCCTCATGAGTTATAAATGTTGTTTTCGGAATGTCTTCAGTCTTCCTTCTTATTTGATGATATCCTGATTGAAGATCAAGCTTGGTGAAGTACATTGCTCCATGTAATTAATCCAATAAATTATCAATGAGATTAATGGGAAATTTATCATTAATAGTGAGCTTGTTGAGCTCCCTATAATTCAAACACATGAACCATGATCCATCCTTCTTCTATGCCAATACCACTAGAACAGAGAAATAATTTTGACAAGGTTGAATTGTACCAGTCTCTAACATTTCTTCAACCATACATTCAATTTAACTCTTTTGGGCATAGGGATATCTGTAAGGCTTGATGTTTGGAGGAATACATCCCGGAATCAAATGAATAGCATCATCATGATTACAAATAGGTGGGAAGCCTTTCGGAGTCTCAAATACCTTGGAATGATTATCTAATACTTTTTGAAGGTCAGGAGAAATAGATGATTTCGATGTTTGAGCCTCAAGTGACCATAATTTTGCAATTGCGCCCAATTTTTATTTATTTACAATCTTTATCATTCTATTAGAGCTAATTATATTTCCTCATTTCCCTATGATACCCCTTAATTCAAATTCCTTTCCTTCCCAAAAAGAGAAGTTCTTGAAAATTAAAAGATATTGTACCGAAAGATTGTAACCATTGGACTCCTAGTACAACATCATCACCGCCAATTGGAATCTAAATAATTGGACTATTCAATACATATTCTCTCATGGATCGGTTGATATTATGGAACTTTCTCAAGGAATTTATGGTTCCTCCATTTGCAACCATCACTTGACAATATAGTGCTTGATATAGGAAGAAATTTGATTCCTTGGCTATCTTACAATGAATAAAATTATGGGTTCTACCCAAATCAATCAACGCTACTACAATTTTCTTCCTCATATGTCTGTATATTGTGAGGGTTTGAGGAGTGGTAATTCTTGCCAATGCATTACAAGATATGGTCAGATTCATTTCTTCTTTCTCTGGGGTTGGTTCCTAGTGTATATATTCTTCTTTTGATGTTTCTTGTTCCTTTTCTTGCTCTTCTTCACAATCAATGTAAAATAATTTCTTCTCAGCACACTTATGACCTTTAATGTATATGCTATCACAACTGTAACAAAGCCCTTTGGCTCCCTTTTCTTCCCATTCTTGTGGTGTAAATCTTGTAGGTTGTGGAAGGATAAGAGCAACCACACATGAATCTTTACAGTTGTGAGTGGTGGACTTCCTTGTTTCCATAATTTTGCTTTCAATTTTTCTTGCCAACCTGAATGTCTTCTCCAATGAATGAGGCTTCATTCCCAAAGGCAAACCTCATGTTATATGTTATCATTTAGAGTCCCTATGAATACATCAATCATATGCTCCTCTGGAATATCATTTACCCTTATATTCAACTTTTGGAAGTCCTCAATGTGCTCCACTATTGAACCCTTTTGTTTGAGATTTATCAATTGGCTAAAGAAGGTGTTGCCCTTTGCATCATCATAAGGTGCTATCATTTCCTCCGTAAAAATTGACCAAGTGGCAATTTGTTTACAAGATAAAATCCATCGATACCATACAAATTGGTTGGGTTA
Organism: Pinus tabuliformis; assembly: GCA_031772625.1. Lineage (NCBI taxonomy): Eukaryota > Viridiplantae > Streptophyta > Pinopsida > Pinales > Pinaceae > Pinus > Pinus tabuliformis. The sequence continues at coordinate 995,709,691 of CM062812.1, read as the reverse complement.
TAAATATAAAGTTGCAATGCATACCTTTTGTGTGTTTTTCACATTATGGAGATCAAAATATTACTCCATCTATAGTATCCATGTTACGGTATCCCTACCATCAAACTTGCTCTTATCGATCTTTGGAATATGGTGGGTCTTCAATCCAATATTAGAATCTATGAAATCATGATTAACATTTCTTTTGTTCCCATAATGAGTTTCTTGTACTACCTTTTCACCATTAGGAAGCATTTCGTGTAACAACTTTTCCAAACCTCCCTTCAAACCTTCAATGTCGTTCTTCAAATCTTCAATGTTACCTTTTGATTCATTGATTCCATTATTCAAACCATGAATCTTAGCTTTCTTAGAAAATTATATATTACAGAGAAACAAAACACATAAAATATTACAGAAACACAAACACAGAAATTGCATAAAACAAGAGAGACACATATATACGTGGTTCACGCAATTTGGGCTACGTCCATGGAGAAACAACCAATACTTCCTTTTATATTATCTAGCAAAATGAAGAGATTCAACCTACAACAAATCCGTTGTAATTTCCTCTTTGCTCTCACACAATCTCCTCTGTCTTTCTCACTCAGAATTCATATCTCCATAGCCACAATATAATACCCTCATATAGTGAGGGGTTTCCTTCTAGGGCAAAAAACCCTAAATTAAACATAACTTCTACTATCAGATCATCCGCCTAATGAATGACTCAGATTGATTACATAATTACAATATATTACAAGGCAATTTTACATCTATTTTTAGCTTGAGGGGCACTTTCCTTGACCACCTGGGAGGGGTGGGCTCTAAAAGTTGTTGTCGCCCCCCTAGGCCACACTCAGGACAAAGAAATGGGTGGTGTTGCCACCGCATTACGAACTGGGGTCCAATGCGGTGATACCTCTAAAGACGATAATCACGCTCCACATCCAAAAATATTCAATAACATTCTTCAAATCATCCATCTTAGCTTCCATGCCATTCTTCAAAACATCCATCTTAGGTTCTATTACTTTTTGTGAGAGTGAAATTTGTTGCACTTGATATTTTAATTTTGTTATATCATGTTCCATTTCCTCCTCTTCTTCATGAGTCACAGAAGAGATTTCGGGTTGCTGACTAGGTGTTTCCATTTTCTTTCTTTGGGATATCAATTAATAATAATTATGCTTCAATATTACACTTGAATCACTTAAAACTAATTTTTTAAACAAAACTTATGAAAATTTTAAAAAAGACTACACACATTTATTTTTTCTATCTCTGAAATTTTAGATCTCCAAGGTATGAAGTTTCATATTCTTGTAGACTTATTAGTCCTATTTCCAACCCCACAAGTCTTATCAACATTGGATTTTTCAAGAAATTGTTATACCAAATCTCCCACAATGGCCTGATTATACACTAGTTCAGTACAACAAACTTGTATGAAGTGTCGCGTTTCACTGTTTCAACCATCAAATCTGAACACGATACCCAACAAACTAAATTTTGTCCTATTTATATATATTTTGATGAAATTATAATCTGATGCTTAGAGAGAATGTTATGATGATTTTCCCAAGGTCACCTATTTTGGATGGAATTTAGGATCCTACAAAAACCCTAACTTCCTCGATTCATATCCCCGAAAAAATTGCGATAAACGTTTTGAAATTTGGATACAAAGTTCTTCAAGATGTCTATTTAAGTGGGTTTTTATTTCGTCTTCTGAAGCTTCACAGAAACAAAGTTATAGCAAAGCTTCCATGATGTCCTGCTTGAAGTAGAGAAACCATAGAATCCAAATCTCTGATTCCAAATGTTATGAAACCAGCTCACAAAATAGAAGAAAAAATATACCAACAACTTCAAAATCAGCCTCTTCAAGGTGGAAACCTCCTTTATATTATACAAATGAGAAATTATTTGATTATTGAAATGATAAACCTCATTTCTATATATAGGAGTCTAAGGGGTCATAATATTATCAGAGCCAACATAACAATAATAATGTAAGGGCACGCAACAATAATAATAGTGGGCTTGTATGGGGAAAAATAATACAAATAAGTGCGTTACACTAATAACAATGAGGGAATACAGTAGTACTATAGGGACCAAACAAAATTTGACTTTATATCTTCTATTTTTGTTTACCTATAAACCAAGGGAAATTCATCAATTTTTGGGAGAGATTCATACTGAACCTGCGACTATTTCCCTTTAGTTGAGATCACTATGAACTATCAACCGGTAGTAAGGAGCAAAATTACCTGTGAAATGCACCGTGGATAGTCACATTAAATCCCCGAGTAGGTATTTAGGTGTCTCCCATACTGAGATTGAATTCTTAGTGATCATGTACACTCTAGCAAGGCTTCCCATTCATTCTTAACCACTTCATAGATACCTCAGTGTGCTGAAGATGCGACTCTCTTTATTTTAACAGCTGTAGAATTTTTAGAGCCCATAAATTTTCTAATATGGTGTCCCGGAAGAAATTCTCTTCATTGATTTCACTGTAGCGTGCAATTAATTATCAAGGGAGACTTACTTCATCTTGGGATAGGTTTTACTTTCACCATTAATCAAATGGCACCAACCTCTCTATGTGTATTTACTTTATTTGTCAACTCATATGTCCTTTAATCTCTATGCTCGGGAGCTGTGAGCTCATCCATGCTTTTAAACAATGTCACTACAGAGTTGGAGGCCCTGGTTCTCATAACTTTTCTAAAATAAGATTTCGTAAGAATTTTGGGCTTCCAGGATTCTGGGTACTAGCCAACCAGTGTACACAACTATCAATGCACTGCCGACTCACTTCACACCCATAAATATATGCCTGTAGTTCCTTTTTCTTTTATGCATAGCCTGAATTCCTTGAAACACTTGTCCACAATGAATTTGTTTTATTAATAGCCTAAAGGCTCTTAGTCACAAAATATCATGTAACTATCGCACAACCAAGTCCTCAACGTGCCTTTTGTTATTTGACGAAATGTCAAATGACGGAAACTTTTTTGTCTCCTATCTCTTTTACTTGTCGTAGAATCCTGATGCTTTATCACTTTTCGTTAATTCTTTATGGGTTTCTAGGCCTTTTGAGGTTTCGGGTTTATTTCTCACTACCCTCACTCAATGCTTATCCCATGACATTTCTTCTGGGCTTGCGGATTATGAGCTTCCAGCTCCTAGGTACTATTCTCGATACCTCATGTTGAAGCCATCCTGTAACCCCTTTTAAAATATACCTTCAGGCTTTTAGGATTGTAGGATTCATGTTACCATAACTTACTACAATCCCATAAAACTTTTAAATTATAAGCCTTTAGGATTCCAGGATTCTAGGCTTTCCAGGCTTCCATGCAGTGTTACTAAGGACTTCAAGATATTTACTTTCACTGATCATAAATTTTGATTTAGAGTCCCATTTGTAGAATTCCACATGCCATTAGAAATATCTTTCTAGGCACTTTCAAACTATGCCACTTTCAGGAGAAACTGTGTTGATCTCCTCAGACATAATCTCCTCCAAATTTTGGGACTCCCCAACCATCATAGTCATATTTTTATGACTTCTCCACTAAGTCTTCTACTATGATGGTTCTCTATAGAACACTACAACAACTATGGGACACCCCCTAAACAACATTTTCATCAATGAAGATATTTGTTGCCTCCATCCTTAATGATAGTTGGTTGACATCAATGCCAACATACCAAGTGACACCCATAATTCATACAATGCCAACTATCCAACATGCACCATTTTGTTTTACTACATGGAGGGGACTAGTGTTGCAGGTGTAGATAGAGCTGGAAATTTATAAAAATTGACCTATATCCAGTGCTATCGATTATTCAAGCACATGTGTGTGGTATAAAGTCTACGCAACAGATCACTATAGTATTGGCTTAGCATCGAATCATCATCACAATATATCATGGGACTGTAAAAATTGAATTTTACGACTAATATTTTTGTAAATTTATCCCTTTTCTCGTGCTATCGAGTGGTATACACATCAAGGCTCTTTTTTATTTTTGCACCACTTTTTTATTTAAAAAGGTGAATCTACCACAATGCACCATGTTCTATTTAGCATCGATTCTTATATCGATAGTAAGACACTAGTTCATTTGTATATTATAGATGCGGCATAAAAGGAAAATCCCCTAAATCATCTTCCCACCTACCTCTCTTAGTGACCTCCACTACAAACAAATTTTTGGCCTATTTTTACTGGAGCTTCTGCAAAAACCTTCACTAGAAGGTATGTTTCTTGTAGTGTTGATTATTAGTTTTATTGTTGTTCTTACTATTACTCTCTTGTATTTGTTTATTTTATTGGTTGCAATTTCTCTTCCATTTCCTCTTAGTGAGGATTGCATGTATATAGTAAAAGTGACCAAGGCTTCGAAAAGCAGATGGAAGAATTGGAATAATGAAGAAAGTCAAGAGGAATTTCATAGAATCATTTTTTATTTTGAGAGATATTGTACCCGATTAGATCTAAGCATAGACGAAGAAGATAGATCAACGAATTTGAAGTATATTGTGATTGTGCCAAAAGGAAGTCAAATGTATATCCAAGATCTAGCATGTAGCAGATGGAAAAATAGAAGCAAGATTTAAGAAAGTTCTCCAAGAAATAGGGAGAGGATCATGACAAGACATTTTCCCCAGCTGTGAGGTATATTTATATTATCATTTTTTTGACAATTGCACCTGGTTGATGTAGAGATTGCTCTCCTCAATGAAGTAATTAAGGAGGAATAATTGCACATAGATATACCTCAGGTTTTTGAAGTGCATGAAAAGAAGTCTCATGATTGAAGAAGACTTTGTAAAGTCACAAGAAGATACATTGGGCTTGGAATTTTTTGATTAATGGATCAATGATGATCCTATATGACTTGTCTCTTAAGGAAAAAAAAAGGAATTTTATGTCAGTGGGAGTAGATATGGTTGAAAGAATTTCTTCTGTAACAGAGGGAGCAGTCAGACAGCCTTGTTTTAGCTTCAGAGGGAGTTAACCTCTGAGTTTGAGATGATGAAATGTCATTGACATTGTTAGGATAGCTAACTAATATGTTGAAAGAAACTGGTAGCAAAGGGAGCATACTAAATTACCATAATATGATATGTTTCATTGTAAGAGGGATTACCTAGTTAGAGTTAGATGAAAGAAGATTTGGCGATCGACCCAGTGAGAAGAAGTTTACCAGTTTTATGAGCCAAGGAATATTGATCAACTTGGGTCAGAGTAAAAACATGGTATAGTTGGTAATGGAAAGGTTAATTATGATTTGGGATTTTTTTTAGTATATTTGTAGATTTAGATTAGTAAGAGAGTGTTGAAGATAGAAAGAGTTCATGAATATATTTATTTAGATGAGCATGAAGTGGACATTTGTGAGTATGTTGCAGTTGGATTGGAAAGCTGGGAAGCAATATGGATTTAGATGATACTTGCACGAGTGTCTTGATGAATTGCAGGTGACGATCTTAATAACATGTTAAAGCACATTAACATCCAATATCAAGACATGGTAAAAATGGTAGTGTGGCTCCAGTATTATTCTATGACATAGCGTATTGTTGGAAAATCTTCTATCCTAGGATGAGGTATACATATACTTCATGGAAAAGAATGGACTTGTTGAGATTGCCTCTCTCTATAAAACGGAGTGTTGATGAGATAGCATCAGGAACAAACATTCTTCCTATGTCATATATGACCAAAATTAGGGAGAATGGTCAAACATAGGACAACCATTCTTCTTGTGTCAAGTGTATTGACCAAAATTTGGAAGAATGGTCCTATAGGTCCAAAATTACTGAGATAGAGTGTGACCTTTCAACATCAAGCTTATTTAGCATCATCCCTAGAATTACTCAGATAGACTGTGGCCATTAGAGATTCACCATGACTCGAAACATTAACCAAATTTATGGTGAACCAATACTAGTATGTATACCATGTGTCATATAGACCATAATTATGGTGACTAGTTGATATTAATGATGTACTATGTGTTAGGAGTACCAACCAAGATTATGGTGAGGAGACACCATAGTCCAAAGGCACCCACCAAGGTTATGGTAACTTGTTGATTTTGTTGACTCACCATGAGAAAAAGTTGTTTGACCATATTATGGTAATTGATTGATGGCATTGGATCACCATGTGTCACATTTTTCTTGACCTGATTATGATGATGATTTTTTATAACCTTTTCTTAGAGAAATTTTTCAACATGGGAGAATCTAGCTAGTCATTATGAATACCTCCCTAACTAAGAGGGAGTGTTGTATTTTGTAGTTATGGCCGGCCTTCATAATTAATATTTTTGGTATTGATTTATTTATAATAAATATAAACCATGTTCTTCATTCTAGTTTCAACAACAAAAGTTCCTAAGCCATGTTCTTCATGACCTTATTAAAAGAGGAAATTTTGAATTTTGAAAAATGAATTTTTGGCTCCAAAATAGCCAAGTAGGCCCTCCTCCTAGTTCATGTCAGTTCCAACCTAAGAGGAAAACATTCAACCTAGAAAAAGACTATATATGAGGCATTCAGCCTCCCTCTAAGAGCACAATTCAAAACTATTATTTTCAAGAAAAATTCAGACTTCGTGAAGAAATATAATGGGATGAGTCTGAGGGAAGAAGAAAATACAAATCCAAGCAACATTCTTGATGAAATAAATACAAGGTTCTGAGGTACTATTCTGATGAGGAAAAATGAAAAATCTCTATTGAAGATGGACAATTTTTTTAGGAAAATAAGGTTGAAGTTTTGAGACATAGCGAGGCCAAGTTTCAAAGTTAATATAAAGTTGAAGGAACAAAATATTGGGTTGCAAGACTGAACGTCTAGAGTATAACTAAGTTCTAGAACCGAGTTAATTGGTGCAATAGCATGCCTAACCAGATGAAAGCTATTGCATAGTGATATGACTTTACTAGGGGGAAGTGTATTAGTTTTGAAGAAGAATTCTTAGTGACTAGATGATCTACATTTGTCTCTTGTTGAACTAAAGAAATTATCTAAGGAAAAAGGTTCTTTGGTTTTCACCCATGAGGGTTTTCCGGGGATAAACTCTTGCGTTATTTGTTTGGTTGTCTCTTCTTCATCATAATATCATATGTTATATTGCTGATGTCAATGTGTAATTTCTTAATGATGGAATAATGGAGAAGAATGTGAAACAAAAATAAATCATTAGAATTAATTATCAATATATAATACCCTACAAAAAATCAATAAAGGGTTCTCCTAACTAGATGGACACTCTTAGAAGTCTAAGAGATTAATTGAGAAGCTACAAGGTGAACAATGCAAAGCTTTCTAGGTCCCATGAGAGGTAAGCATAAATGAATGTTTTCATATTGCAAAACCTATCATACCTACAAAGACAAAAGCAACAAGATATGGGATCCAACTACAAGTTTAAGAAAATTTCATCAGGACTTAGAAGACAAAAGTTATAGAGTCATAGTGTAGAAAGTAGTAGTTCCAAGAAGATACACAAGCAAAGAAGTTAAGACACAATAAGGGGTGGAACTCCTTTTAGTATCCCTGAAAGGAGGATAGGAATTCCTAAGTACTTTCCTAGTTCTACAACAAAAAGGAACTATCATGAGAGAAGGAAGGGAAAGGACTTCATGTTGGAAGAATTTAAGAAGGAAAAACCTGCTACATTTGGTGTAGAATTGAAGAAGGATGAGGAAGTAGAGACATGGCTCCTTGGGATAAATAAGTATTTCGAGGTCCATGATTACTCTGAAAATATGAAGAAAAGAGTGGCCATATTTAGTTTAAAAGGAAAGATTAATATTTGGTGGGAGGATTTAATGAATCTCAAGGGTATTAATGAGGAAGAGTTTTCGTGAAGAAGATTCGAGAAGTACTTCAGGTAAAATTACTTGTCAAAAGTATTATGAAAATAAGGTAAAAGAATCTTGTGAATATAGGCTAGGGAAGTTGTCAACTGATGAGTACATAATGAAATTTTTGGAGTTTCTAAGGTATGTTCCCTACCTCAAGGATGAAAATAAAAACATAGAAACCTTCCTTAGTGGATTTCCAAAAGCATTAAGGGAACTGATATAGATTGATGAGCCATGACCTCTAGAGTAACCTATTAGGAAAATGAGGTACTACTATGAGCAATCCAAAAAAAAGCCTGAGTAGAAGACTAACTGGAGAAGAAAAGGTAAAACCAGTTTTAAGGGAAAGGGGCAGGAAGTTCTTCGACAATAGCCTAGAGGAAGATATGTGAATTCAACCACTATTAACAAGGGTGAATTTTAGTAGAGATTAACTATTGTTGTTAGAGGCCAATTATCTTAGGATATAGGAGAGGAAACGAAGGGTTTTGTAAGAGAGTCTGTGGATTGTTGGATTTGCAGGGAAAAAAATAGGAAGAGAGATTTTCACCATCAAAGGAAGGATATCGTAGGATTGTACAATGTGTAGAAAGTAGAGATAGTGAGAGATGTGGTTTTAACTATGCCAATAATTTATGTTGCATTGGAAAAAAATAGGATGATCATCAAGCCTTGATAATCCAAATGGAAGGCATGATTAATAACCAAGTTGTCTCAACTTTAATATGCCCAGGTTCAAATTTTAGTTATGTAAGCCCTGAGATTGTTCAGAAATTTGCTTCACTAAGAACAATGCACAAGGAATTGTTGCTAGTCTAGCTAACCACTGGGATAAAGAAATGAGTGGAGTATCAGGCGAGATCATGCCCATTCATGTTCAGTGTAATGCCCACCATTGTAGATTTAAATTTATTTCACTTAGGTCCATACAACATCGTCATTGGGATGGATTTGATGGAAAATCACTAGAATAAGGTTGAATGCTACATCAAGTCAATCGAATTATTCAATAACAACGGAAAAAAGGTAACATTGCAAGGGAAATAGAAACAAATCTCATTCAGGCTAGTAAAAACACTACAACTAAAACAATGAAGCCAAAAATGGTGAAAATTGTTTGTCGTCCAAATAACTAGCGAGTCTAAAGGTAACAACAATAGTTTGGAGGAGCACCTGATTTAAAAGAAATTGAAGATGTATTCCCTGAGGAGATTCAAATATTGTCACCACATAGGGTAGTTTATTTCTCCATAGAATTGTTACCTTGAAAAACACCTGCATCTAAGGCACCTTACCCAATGATCATGCCAGAGCTCACATATTTGAAACTACAGCTAAAATATATGTTGGACAAGGGTCACATTGGGTTGAGCATATTACCTTGGGTGTGTTAATTGTATTTGTAAGGAATAAATATGACATACTAAGGCTATGGATAGACTATAAACAACACAACAAATCGACCATTAAGAATAAAGATTCGTTGTTGTAGATTAATGATTTATTTGATCAACTGAAGGGAGAAATGGTCTTATCAAAATTTTATCTAAGATTTGGGTACCATTAGGTACACATAAAGGATGAAGATATTCATAATATAACATTTATAACTAAATATGGCAACTATAAGTTTGTGATTGTTCCCTTTGGACTTACAAATGCTCCTTCCAACTTCATTTGTTTAATGAACAATGTGCTCAATCCATATCTAGAAAAGAAAATATTAGTTCTCATTGATGACATGTTGGTCTATTCAAAAAACAAAGAGAAGTAGGAAGACAATTGCTAAGAAAGCATAAGATTTATGAAAAAATTGGCAAGTGTGAGTTCTTTTACTTCCAAGATTTAGTACTTGGGAAACATAGTCTCAAAGGAGCTGGTGGTAGTTAACCCAAAAAATGTCAAGGAAATGATGGATTGGCCAACTCCACAAACTTTAGTGGAAGTTAGATTATTTATGGGGCTAGAATATTACTAGAGGAGGCCATTAGAATCTCTCTAAGATTGCTTACCCAATTACAATGCCACAAAGAAAGAGAAATATATTTGAATGGATAGTTGAATGTGCTATAAGATTTGTGAAATTAAAGCACTTACTTAGACATGCACAAGTGTTAGAGATAACATACCCAAACAAAGATTTTGTGGTTCGCAAATAAGGGTTCGAAATAATCCTCATGCACGAGGGACAAGTATTATGATATGAGTCTAGGAAGTTGGATGAATATGAATAGAACTATGTCATCCATGATCTAAAATTGGTGAAAATATTTAACATAATAAAATGTGGAGATATTACCCTCTTGTGAGGAAATTTATAATGATGACATACCATGGAGGGTTGAAGCACTTATTTTACCAACCAAAGTTGAATTCTAGGTAGGCAAGATGGTTTGCATTAATTAATCATTTTAATTTTGAAACCAAATACATCAAAGACATGGAAAAAAAGGTAGTTAATGTGCTAAATAGGAGGTTGTTGGTGTCTCAACTACGATCTATAAGTTCTTTTAAAATCAAATTTCAGGGGAATATTTGTAGTAGATCTGACCTAAAAATATATTAAAATAGAAAATATGCCTAAAAATAATAAGATCGAAATATAGAAATGATTCTCTTTATTAATCAAAACCATTGAGGTAGGATAACACCATAAAATCACTCCTTAAGGAAGGCGAACACTCCACAAGCCATATTCTTTCCAATACAATAATCCTTGACATCCCATAATGAAGATTCTCTAGCCTCTATAGAGGCTTCATATATACAATACCATGGGTCATTACCATGGTTCTCTCAATACCATACATCAAATACAATCGACTTACCACATTATTCCTAACTACATCTTCTCCCTTACATTATGTGGGCTAACCAGTTTATTTATTAACTATGGTCCATCATATTATTTGATTATTCCCTTGGGTACCTCCCTCTGTAACCCATAATATCCCCCTAGGTATAGTACATTATTCCCTTGGGTACCTCCCTCTGTATCCCATAATATCCCGCTATGTATACTACATTCCACCCCCATTAAACATGTTTCATCCCTGAAACATAAAAAGAACACAAATAATAAGATCTACTCAAAAGAGTCATCCATTGGTACCATTCACGTGCATCTAGCCATCTAAGCGAAAGGTAATTGCTCGATCTAGCTGGTGCCTCACTCGCTTGAGATGGGAGTTGATCCTAGCAGTTCCTCTATGTTTATGTGTTATGGGTGGGTCGTTGCACCTCTCTATTTGTTGTGCAGGGGTTTTTGTCCTTGTTGCTAATTTGTTTCCATCTTGTTGGTTGTTTTCTTGCTAGGTGATGTGGGTGGTGATATGTTGAAGTTTTAACCAAAGGTGTATCTTTATTTAATTCACCATCTAATAGAGCCTCATTGGTATCTGGTACCTATTGTGGTGCTTGTGGTTGTTTCTTATCTTCCAGTATTATTTCAACCACATACTCCTCATCTGATGTGTCAGTACCTACACCATTTTCTACTTCAGCCTCCTTGGACTCTACTTGTTTATTGATGGAAATATCGTGTAATGTAATTTTATTGCTTTTATACCAAAGCTTCAAGAATTTCTTCTGCACATTAATATTGATAGTACCAAAAAATTCCATCCAAGGGTATCCCAAAACAACATCCATATTATCCATATTTGAAGCATAAAAATCAGAATGCAATACATATTTATCCATAGCAATCGTCAAATCTTTATAAACTTGCCCCTCCTCGTTATTATCCTGTGTGTGCTCCATTTGTTTGGTTGGGACTTGCAATCTTGTAGCCAAATCAACATTAATTATGCTTGTAATTAGGATTCATAGACATAATGATCTTATCTTTCTGAATACATCCATGAACCTGTAATAAGGAGATACCAACAGAAAATAACCCCTTATGTTTATCATTGTCCTGTTTTCTAGCATGCGACCATTTTTTCAGAAGGAATATTTCAAATTACTCATGAGGAAGGCTTAGCAACTTCTGGCTGTCAAGTGAGTTGCACCATTTGGCTGCCTCATTTTTGAAATAAAGTTGTGCTGCATATTTCCAAATTGTCATCCATGGTGAATTAAGATTTTTTAGGAATTCTTCAATAGTGGGACCATTATCACGTGCTGTAAAAATCATCTCAGTGGAAACCATGAAGTAGAATAAGGGTTTTGAAAAAATTTACCTACTTTATTCATCAAATTTAAATTGGTCACAACTTAGTCAATATAGTTCGGAATCTTGTTTCTGGAAATGGAACAGTCATTCTACATGTTTCCATGTGTTTGTAATTTCGATCTCGGAACTTTGGAACTCAAATTCACACTGCAAATGTCCTGCCATCACAAAAATTATGAAAAAAAAGAGAACAAATTTTAAATCAGCGATATCTCCCTTGTCCGTAGTCCAATTTGACCGATTATTTCTTTTTTTAATTTTCTAATTTTTTAGAAGATGTTCAGATCTGTAATCTATTTTCTAAAATTCTACACAAAAACTCTAAAAATTGACAAGAGAGTCGTCATCCACAAATTGTCGTCAAAAAAAAATCTACAATGCAGCTGATTTTAAATCAGCAATATCGCCCTCATCTGGACTCCAATTCGACCAATTTTTTTCGATTTGGGTCTTTTTCCGCAAAGAATCCAAATATGTTATTTGTTTTTTGAAAATTTAGCACCAAAAGTTTCAGACCTTATCTGCAAACCCGCTGCCACAAAAGCTTCCTACAAAAAATGAAAAAGATTGCTCCCCCTCGTCGCCCAAGAAAGTTCTCTCATCCCACTTGTAGTACATCTGACCTGAAAATATATTAGAATATAAAATATACCTAGAAGTAATAATATCAAAATATAGAAATGATTCTCTTTATTAATCAAAACCCTTGAGGTAGGCTAACACCATACTATCACTTCTTAGGGAAGGAGAACACTCCACAAACCATATTCTTGCCAATATAATAATCCTTGACATCCCATAATGAAGAGTCTCTAGCCTCTATATAGGCTTCATACATACAATACCATGGGTCATTAACACGGGTCTCTCAATACCATACATATAATAAAATGGGCTTATCACAATTTTCCTAACTACTTGTGGTCCCTTACATTATGTGGGTTAACCACTTTATTTATTAACTATGCAACATAACATTATTACACTATTCCCTGGGGTACCTCCATCTATACCCCATAATATCCCCCCTAGGTATACTACAATATAAACGAGGTAGACTCCAACAAGGTAACGAGTACCAACAAGTTAAGGAATGCTTGTAGAAAGAAACTAAAGGGGAATTATGCAATAATTATTCTCTCACGAATGATGGATTGCTAAAGTTCAGGGAAAGGTGGTATGTTCCTTGTGAGGGTGACTTGAAGAAGCTCATTTTGGATTAGTATCATAAAATACCATATTTTGGTCATCTGGAAATGATAATGGCAATAGATAAGTCATATTATTGGCCATACATGATAAAGGATGTGGTTGAGTATATTGAAAAATGCTTGGAGTTCCAACAAGTACAGGTGGAATGTAGACATCCAATGGGATTGTTATACCCAGTCCCCATTCTAGAATGGAAATAGGAGGTCATATCCATAGATTTTATCATAGTCTTTACAAGAACAACTAGGCAACATGATGCCATTATAGTTGTGCTGGAAAATTTGAGAAAGACATCTCACTTCATGGTTGTCATATCTAATAATACAACATGTGACATTTCGCAAGTTTTCGTGAAATAGATATTCAGGTTACATGGAGTATCTAAGAATATTATCTCAGATAGGGATGCATATTTTACCTCTAAATTGTGGAAGGAATTGTTTGCTAGTTTGGGGAAAGAATTGGCTTTTAGTATAACCTACTATCCACAAACACATGGGAAAACCAAGATAATAATAAAGGTTCTAGATGACATTCTCAGGATGTATTTCATGCACTAACAAAGAAAGTGGGAAGAGCTTCTTCCATTGTTAGAGTTTTCTTATAACAATTGATACCAACAATTGCTAAAGATAACTCCATTTGAGGCTCTTTACAGTAGGAAATGAAATACTCCTATTAGTTAAATGCAATATTCCTATTAGTTGGAATGCTCTAACGAACCAAGTTCATACCAGGCCTTATATGCTAAAAGGGATGAAACAACAAATGATGACCATTATGAAGAAATTAAATATAATAACTCAAGACTGGAAAAAGAGCTATGTAGATCAACATAGAGTGCACAAAGAATTTAATGTGGGACATCATGTGTATCTCTATATCAAACGAAATAAAAGGTCATAGAGAATTGGGTATTGTGCCAAGTTGGCACCATGATTTTGTGGGCCATTTCAAGTTTTATAGAAAATAGGTTCAATGTCAAAGGAATTAGAGTTGCCACCCATAGTTAAGATCCATGATGTTTCCCATGTTTCATTACTTAAAAGGTATTTGTAGGAAGTTAATGTTGTCATTAATTGGTTTTTGCTATAGGTAGAACTAGAGGGATAATTTTAGCCAAAACATCAGTACATTCTAAATTAGAGGTGTATCATGCTCTAGAATTGAGTAATTGAGTAGGTCAAGGTGCAATGGAGACACTTTGGACCAGATAAAGCCACATGGGATACGGTTGAGTAAATGAGGGTGTCATGCCCATTTTTGTTTGATTGCTAAGAAAATGTGAATATGACTATAAATAAATGTGAAGGGGTATGTGTGTAAGGCTTACGGGGAGATTTATCCTATGTATAGAGCATGGTTATAATTGTGTTTCGGGATATAACACCAACAACTTTGTTCCTCCAAGGGGGTTGGTTCTATGAAAAACCTTTTGTTAAACCATATTGTAAATATGTTATGAACTCTAATTATTGTAATTACTATGGAAATATAGACACAAGGAACTAGTTAAGACAAGGGACAAAAATTTAGATCATTGGGGAGGATATTTCTGGGGAATTAGGGAATGGAACATTGATCATTTAATTGTCACCATATCCCTAAATATTTTAGTAAATATTTATGGCTATGTCTTCAATAAATGATGTATTAGAAAGGAAGAAGAGTACCAGGCTTCTTGAATGGAGGACAATCCCATACTCCTATATCAATTCTTGAGGACTATGTGTTAGAAGGTTAATGGACAATAAATGATTGGAAAGGAATGGAAACACAAGATTGAGAGGAAGAATTTAGGGGATGGAAAAAGATATTTCTTTAGAAAAATAGAGGAAATTAGGGGTAGTGTGATTTTCCACATGCTGGGAAGGGAGTGAATGCTGTGAAGGAATCACAGACTTGGCTTTGGGGTTGTGGGTGTTGGTGTGTTAGCTAGGCATACTAGGTTTCCTTAGCAAGTTGTAGACGTGGAAAGGTGATACTACGGGAGAAACCATGGAAAGAGTCTACAAGATTCACATACCTAAGTTTAGGTTGCAAGTGCACATGGTGTAGCATGGACAAGAAAAACATGTGGAGGTACAAAGTGCTCTAGATTCCCAATGAAGGGTGCAGACTTTGTCCTCTCATGATTCTTTGTTCATAGAGTGTAACTTCATCTTTTTTTGGCTTATGGTATTTACATTTAGATAGTACTATTTTATGGAGTTCTGGGAAAAGGGTGGAGACATTGGAGGCATAATTCTTGGTTCATGTGGGTGGAGACAAGGTCATCCTTAGATTATTGGTAACAATTGATTGGATTTGATTTTAACTCTCTTGAGCACTTCTCTTCAGACTCTAAAACAAACTCGGGGGTGGCTGACTACAAGAAGGAATAGAAGTGCGATCAACCTATGCTTGGGTGGAGATTTGAAGTCCCACTCACATTTTCCACTTGTTTAATTTACATGAAGACAAGTTTCTTACTTATGTCACTATACATGTTAATGTAATGCAAATTTTTATTGGTGTTTTTATATTGTTGTCTCTCATGATAAGGCGTGCGTAATCTCATATTTCTTGATTTATATGTATACATATTTATTCTCATGGGTTGCAGGTCGTCATTTACCTTGCTTATGGAATAATAAAGGAAGGCAAGCCACACTATTCTATTAGCAAGGACTAGTATTGTTGTGGCCAAAGAGATAAGCTATTGATTGACATGTATGGTTGTGTTAATGCGTTAGGGAAAGGGAGAATTTTGTTTACGTGGATGTATGTAATCATCTTTGTTTATCAACGAAATGTGTCATGTCCCTTTTAAGGAAATAAATTCCCTATGTTCAAGCATGGTTGGAATAGAGCCAAGCTCTCAGGGAACCTTGGTCGAATAGGGTTGATGAAAAAATCCAAAAGGAAATTTTAAGTTTTAAGGAGGATATATGTATATATGTATGTGTATATGTATAACCATCATGTGGTGAGAATATTCAAGCTCGAACTTGGGTTAGCTTGGAGTAGGACCCAATCCATTTAAAATAAATGTGACAAGTGGAGTAGGGCCCTCATTTCTATAAACTATACTGATGTAGATGTATATAGGTATGGATTGCATAAGAATTGGGGTGTAGTACAAGCCCCTGATGTGTGCTAGAAGTTGTACTAGCTAGAGGACCAAAGGTCTGTTGGACAGGAGTGCACACGAGTGCATAATTAGCCTAGGGCATAGATGTGAGCCTAGGTCTAGAGTATCTCGGGAGTTTGGGGATCATGGTGTGACGATTCTAGTATTGCATTTAGGCTCCACTACTTGGATAAATATAAATAAATACTTATCATTAATCCAACGTGGGAAGGTTTATTTCACCATAAATCTTGATCAAGTTATCATTTTTCGATGAAATGTTTTGGAAATATATTGATCAGCTTACTGTGATGTTGAAGCCCAAGGTAAATTCCACTAAGTTTTGTAAATGAAGAAAATTTTCAACCCCATTTCTATGATGAGACTGTGGAGCTCGAGTTAGGACACAATAACAAACCCCACTTATTTTGTTTACGTGTAATGGGTGGAAGGGATTATCACAATTACTCGCTTTGCATTCAAATGAGGTAATAAAAAACAACTATCATTGAAACTTACTTAGGTTTTAACACTCCATAAGTCACAATGGTTTACTTTGGAGAAAGATACTATTAATATTGGAGAGCAAGATAGAAAATTTATGACATTTACTGCAATAGCTCAAGTTAAATATTTTAATGGTCTACAATTTCAACTGCCATATTCATATGATTTATATGAAAAGATGGAAAAACTAGTAGGTGTGACAGTAAAAATAATATAATAAAATAGTTTGATATTGATCACAAGGAAGGCTATTTGTAATTGACTACATTCTTATTATTCACATCTTTTTATCATTGAACATTGTTCCATTGCTACTTTGCATTCCAATGGTTTATTTCAACATTTTTCATCATTCAAGTTATGAGTAGTCTCTATCATCTTACAAACTGAGGTAATTGAGAAAAATTAAAATTAAAATGACCATATTAATATTATACATATTTAGCATATTTAAAATTATTAGAATAACTAGATGTTAAATAAATTTTACGTGGTTGCACATGACTGAAACCAACATAGATCCATCTAAACCCAAGAATTATCAAGCATTGAGAGGGATCAAATCTCTCGAGGTGAAAATATTTCCTCAAGTTTTGCAATCAGAAAAAATGTTTATGGCGCCAAGGGGCACTATACAACCTGCTATGGGGTAGATGTCAAGTGTAAATGTTTAAAATTTAACACTTAACATTTAAAAATATTAATTGTGCCTCCAGTATGGGGCAGATGTCAGGTGTAAATGTGAATATGACTATAAATAAATGTAATGCGGTATGTATATAAATCTTACTTTGAAATTTACCCTAGGTATAGAGCATGGTTATAATTGTGTTTCAAGATATAACACCAAGGACATTGTTCCTCCAAGAGGGTGGGGTTTACGACAAACCTTTTGTTAAACCATATTGTAAATATTTTATGAACTCTAATTTTTGTAATTTTTGTGGAAATATAAACACGAGGAACTAGTTAAGAGAAGGGATAAAGATTTATATCATCGGGGAGGATATTTATAGGGAATTAAGGAATGGAAGGTTGATCATTTAACGGTCACCATATACCTAACTAGTTTATAAAATATTTATGACTATGTATTCAATTAATGATGTAGTAGAATGGAAGAAGAGTATCGGGCTTCTTTAATGGAGGGCAATCCCATATTCCTCTATCAAGTCTTGCGAACTACATGCTAGAACATTAATGCACAAGAAATGATTAGCAAGGAATGGAAACAAAAGATGGAGAGGAGGAATTTAGGGGCTGGAAAAGGATATTTCTTTAGGAAAATAGAAGAAATTAGGGGTGGTGTGATTTTCCACACACTGGGAAGGGAGTGAATGGTGTGAAGGAATCACAATCTTGGGCTTGGTTTTGTGGGTGTTGGTGTGTTAGGCTAGGCATACTAGGTTTCCTCAGAAAGTTGTAGAAGTGGAAAAGTGACTCTCGGGAGTGACCATGGAAATACTCTACAAGATTCACATACCTGAGTTTAGGTTGCGGGTACACGTGGTGTAGCATGGACATGGAAAACATGTGGAGGTACATAGTCCTCTATATTCCCAATGAAGGGGGGACACTTTGTTCTCTCTTGATTCTTGGTTTATAGAGGGTAAATTCATCTTTTTTTGGTTGAGGGTATTTATAGTTGGATAGTAGTTTGTTATGCAGTCCTTGGAAAAGCATGGAGACATTGGAGCTAGTAATTCTAGGGTCACGTGGGTGGAGACAATGTCATATTTAGATTATTGGGAGCAGTTGATTGGATTTTTTTTAACTCTCTTGAGCACTTCTCCTTAGAATCTAAAACCCACTCAGGGGTGGTTGACTACAAGAAGGAATAGAAGTGTGATCAACATATTCGTGGGTGGAGATCTGAAGTCCCACTCTCATTTTCCATTTTTCTAATTTAAGTGAAGACAAGTTGCTTATGTCATTATACATGTTAATGTAAAGCGAATTTTTAATGGTGTTTTTATATTGTTGGCTCTCATGATAAGGGGTGTGTAATCTCATATTTGTTGATTGAGATGTATGCATAGTTATTCTCATGCCTTGCAGGTCATCATTTACCTTTCTTATGGAACAATAAAGGAAGGCACATCACACTATTCTATTATCAAGGGTCAATATTGTTGTGGCCGAAGACATAGGGCATTGATTCAGGGTTCTAGTTGTGTGAATGCCTAAGGGAAAGGCATAATTGTGTTTATGTGGATGTATGTAACTGTCTTTGTTTCTCAATTAAATGTGTCATGTCTATTTTGAGGGAATTAATTCCCTATGTTCAACCATGGTTGGAATAGAGCCAAGCTCGGAGGTAACCTTGGTCTAATGCAGTCCTCAACATCAGTTCCTAATCCAGCGTGGCCCCTATCGAAATTAGCTGATCATGGATCTCATTCAATTCACCAGGAAGACATTTATCTGCTCTCCCTTTTGCATGGTATGACCACAACTGATTTTCAAGTAACATCTTCCTCTGTAGGGAAGTATGTTGGTACAATTTCATCAGGGCCTCCTACATCTCATTTTCCATGTCCTTCTCAGAAATATGAAACACCACATGATCTTTGACCCCATCACAGATGATGCACTTTTCCTTGGCCATTGCCTCCTCGTACTTCTCATTTTCAACTGGGTCAATTGAGATCACTATAATTTTCAAGGTGAAATTCTTGATGCAATACCTGTCTAGAATAAACAACATCCTGGCCTTCCAAACTACGAAGTTGGAAACTTCTTCTAGTCTATCCTAGTGTCTTAGCCAATTCACTACCATCTTGCTT
This sequence comes from Pinus tabuliformis, assembly GCA_031772625.1. Lineage (NCBI taxonomy): Eukaryota > Viridiplantae > Streptophyta > Pinopsida > Pinales > Pinaceae > Pinus > Pinus tabuliformis. The sequence goes on along the minus strand of CM062812.1, from coordinate 995,690,010 downwards.
CTCTTCTTCTGACTCCTCTAAGTCTCTTTACTTCCCTCCTCGAAGTCCTTGGTTTGACTCCCTCCGAGTCTCGATTTCCTTTCTAGAAATCCCTCCTCCTTGGTCTTGCCCTATTAGGTATTGTTCTAAACACAGTACCCAACCAACTTCGCTCAACAAATCATCCGCAACCCCCTCTACCTCAGCAGCTTGAAGAACTGAGCCTCTAGACTCTACGCAATCCTGGCACCGACAAAATCTACACCTCCTAGCCACAGTGTCAATACTTCCTAGCTGAGAAAGATGATTGGGAACTACATAGGTCAGGCCTACTCCTCTCTACCACTGTGTTGATCCTCCTCCTTACTCGAACAGATAATGCAGGCACTCTGTGTGACCTCTTCCTTGCTGCTTTTTACTGGGAACAACTTCTGTCACTCGAGACAATTGTTTTCTGCTACTACTACTATGCTCAGCTAATGCCTTCAGTTATCCTATGATTTGCAACCACGCTCTAATACCATGTTGAAATTTATAAGCTTAACACATTAGAAATTCTCCCAATACTATCTGATTTATTTCTTCCTACTTGTTCAATTACTTAACAAGTTATTTACCATGTAAATAGTGAAAATAAATACAAGTACAATATCAACACACATATCTGCATTAACTCCAAGTAAACAAGAATTCAAGTGACATTGTTGTTTTTGGACTAATGTCCGCGGAAAAACCCAATGTGGGAAAACATTGAAGCTATTCAAGGGGTTTTATTATTATGCAGTTTCAGAATACAACTTGGGTGTTAGAAATGGCTCACCCAACAGAGAATGCCCTCGGTAGTAGTATCTCTCAGTCATAGATAGATATTCTAGCTAAACCACTGGATGAAAAATACCACAACAACAATGCAGCTTCTGTTGCTCTGCATCACTCTGATAGGGATTGTGTCACCTTATCTGGCTCTCCATCTCTCAGTATATCCGACAAAATTCTCCCAACACTGCCTCTAGGCCGCGCGTCAGCCTCTCTGACCTAGCGTCAGTCTCTCTGGTCTCTGCATAAGCTTTTGGAGCCTCTGCGTCATCCCGTGGACCCTCTATATCTCAAATGTTGGCCCTCTCTGGCTCTGCATAGCTCCTGGCTGCCTTTGCATGGCCTCTAGCTAGCTCTGCGTCCCTCTGCCAACTTTACGCTGCTCCTCCTTGTGCTAACTCTACCTCTCTTCTATGTATTCAGTGCCCCTCAGCTGCAACCCTGATCATGCTAAATTTCCTCAACAAACCCTACCCCACAAAATTGAGTTCTTGATCTCTCTCGGTGTGTTCTCCAACTGACCCTCAAGCCTCCTCTCATACTTTTCTTGTTGGTCCATCAATGGCTGAGATTAAATCTCTAATCAATGGCTAAGATTAGATTTGTCTTGATCTATGACTTTTGGACCACTCTAACCCGATTTTATATTAATACCCATTAACATTTTATTTTTCCTATGTTTAGATTTAGGAACACCATTAAAAATATTAATTATTTTAATATCTCTCAAATCGGTTAGATTCCGCCCAAACCATTTTTGGGTCTTGGATATCACATGTTCTTTAGCCTCTCGAGCAATTTTTGTAGCTATAGCTCATCTAATGCCACCCCAAATCAATAGAGGGAGGGAGATAGAGGAAACAAAGAGAGAAGGAGAGAGGGAGATAGAGGAAGGAAATAAGAAAGACGTAGAGAGATAGAGGTGCATAGAGAGATGGAGTGACAAGGGAGAGATGGAGAGGGAGTGAGGGAGAGATGAGAGGAGGGAAGGGAGAGAATAGGAGAGGAGAGAGATAGGGAGAGAAGGTGGGGAGAGAAAAGGAGACAGAATGATGGATGAGAGAGAGATAAGGTGAGAGGGAGGGAGATAGTGACAAAGTTAGAGGGAAGAGAGAGAGAGAGAGAGTGATGGGGGGGATAGACTGAGGGAGGTGGGAGAGAATGAAAAAGAGAGCGAGGAAGGGAGAGGGTACACAATAGAGAGAAGGAAAGAGAGATGGAGTTGGAGGGGTAGGGAGAGGGACAAAGGAATACAAAAATAGAGGGAGAAAGGTGAGAGAGAGAGGGAGTGATAAGGAAGAGATGGAGAAAGAGTGAGACAAAGAGGAGAGTGGGAGGGAAGAAGGAAAGGAGAGAGAGAGGGAGGTAGAGAAGGGTGTGAAAAATCCTTAAACGTAGGAATTCCTTCTACAACACTAATGATATGTCTTCTACTTATTAGATTTTCATGAACAAATTATTTGCAGTTTCCTACGACAAAAATCCAAATACATGCAATGCATCCTACGCCATTTAAATAATATTCCAAAAAAAGAAACTAAACAATAGAGAAATATACACACAAATGAAATTGTAGTTTTTTTTACAAATGTTCCCAGAAAAACCCAACGCGGGAAAACCAATGGAGCATATCTGAGGGTTTTTACTGAGCAGAAGTGTTTTTGAATGCAATTGATGGATGCACTCCTAAAAATCCAGTTGTACAGAAAGTGACTTGGCAGAAGAAATTAATGAGATTACTTCAATCTGCACTGCAAGTCTTGGGTGATCCGGCAGCTAAATCATGAGTTCCCTAGCTAGTTCTACAGTACCCTTGCATGGGCATTGTGTCAGCCTCTCAGGCCCTACGTCAGCTAAAATAGGAATTTATTTGCCCTTAGAAGCCTATTCGAGGCTTCCCTACTTAGAAACATCATATTCCTCAGCAAACTCGAACTTCTACACTGGAAGATACTACGCTTCTTTCTGTGGTGCCTACGTCAGCCCTTCCTAGCTCTAGATCACCCTCTTTTCCCTCTGCGCTGCCTCCTTTTTGTGTCTCTCTACCTCTTTGCTAGTTATTATGGGCTTTGAAGAAGATCCTCCATCCAAAACTGTCTTTGCCCCTCTTTGCGTGATCACTATGAAATCATTGTGTTGCCTCTAGCTTTAGCAATTCGATTTGAGATCAACTCCCTATGTGTTTTCCAAATGACCCTCAAGCCTACTTAAATAATATTCTCGTTGAAATTCAATGGCCTAGATTAGAAGCTAATAAATAGCTAAGATGATTTCTGCTTGATCCTCATCTTATTCTATAAGTTACACCCACAGTTAGATTAATGCCCAATAATTAGTTTATTTTCCTAAGCTTAGACCTAGGGTCCCATTAAATATAATTATTCATTTTAATAAAATTGTTTCTAAGTGGAAATTCCCAAAAACCTTTCTGGGTTCTTTGGAATACATGTGCCTAAGCGTCCCTGCAAAACTTGAGACTTAGAGCTTATTCGACACTACCATAAATAAACACTTCTTCTTAGCAAGGAATGTTCTCTCATAATGCCTCCCACTAAAGCAACACCCTCACTTCATAAGATCGTCATCTATGATGCTGATGTCTGACATGTTGTATATGAACTGTTGCATAAATTCTGCATTTGTACTACTACTGACCCTCTCACTGTCAACATTGCATCCGTACAACAACTTCCTCTGAATTTTTGCATATGTGTTGTTGCTGGCACTCCCATTGTCAACTTGCCTTGCACTGCAAACTATTGTTGTTACTTCATCACCAATGGAAAAAAATCCCAATTACTAACCAAGTGTTCAACATAGATGCATCTCAATGTTGAAGATCTGACTGTTGCTAGTCCTACGTTTATCTTCTGAAGCCACTGCACTGTTGCTACTACTTTATTGTGCCTCCCTACACTTCTGTAACTCTACAATATGTTGCTTAGACTTAGCATTCTATCCACTAAATCTGTCACTCCAACACTCCTTTACACCATCTGACACTTCATCCATCCTGCTACTACTAATCTGGGCTCTCGTAGAAAGGTATTGATCTAAGAGGTATGCTCCTTAAGGACCCTGCCCATCTGTAGCTCTTTCTAACTAAAGCTCCAAATCATCCCACCTCCCTCCTGGAAGTATCTTGGTTATCATGGAAAAATCCTCCTCGATCTTTGTGGGTGCAGCCTTTGGATCATGCTTCCCCTCCTTTTCCTTCTTCTTGAGAGTACATTGTGTTGTGTAGTGACCCATTTCACCACAGTTGAAGCATTTTATCTTTGAGACATCCTTAGTTTACCTCCACTACTCCTGCTACCCATTCAATGCAAGGGCTGCATTCTCATCCTCCTCCTTGGGATTCGACCCACTGTTGCTGCTTCCGTCAAGTTTACACTTGACCAAGTCTCTTCTAAGATCCTCTTTCTTGAGGGTTTCCCACATATCATCCCAATTCGGCAAAGTCGCCCTGCCCACGATAATCTCGACAAAGACTTACCACTCATCTGAGATCGAATTAAGGGCTAGTCTAACCAACTCGGACCTTTGAGGTGTAGACCACACAACTGCTAACTCATCTCAAGTCTCCTGAAGCTTCATGAGGAATGGATCTATGCGCTCCCTTTTTTGCTTCTATGCATATCTCAGTTTCATCTCTAAGTACTTGTTTTGCTGCTTACAAGATCCCTGATATTGTGTAGACAAATCATCCCACATCTACTTAACAGTCCCTCTGCTAGTGATGTGACAGACTACATGATCCTTCAATCCGTTGAGGATCATTCTTTTTTCCTTCGCCATTTATACTTAGTAATTCTGCAATGGATCCTGATTTGTAGGCATAGTCACCAAGATTTCGACATAGGTCTTGATAGAATTATCATCTAGAAGGAATGACATCCTTGCCTTTCATATGACGTAGTTGGATGCCCCATCTAACCTGTCTTGATCTCTCATCCCATTGGTTACCATCTCTTCCATGAAAATGTTGAACTCCTCCTCTCTGCTTCCTATTTTTGTTGCTAAACCAACAAGAAAATAAACTTCTTGATGGGAAATATACTGAGGGAGAATTCCCTCACTATGCTTATCTCCTCTCTTCTCACATCTTTCTGCCTAGAAAAACGGCCTATAGAAAAATTTCCTCTCTATCGACTCACTCAAAGAGACACTGCGTCGAAAATTCTTCCCTCCTGTCTTGGACAATGCAACACCTCTGGGGATTCGAACTACTGCCTCCTACAACTATTTCCATCTCCTTTTATGCGCAATGTCGGGTTCTTTGGTACTGTTCTTCTTGCTTCACTTGCATTGTTCTAATACCATGTGAAAATTCCTTAAACCCAAGAATTATTACTACAACACTGATGATATTTCATCTACTTGTTAGCTTTAAATGAGAAAGTTATTTACAGTTTCCTATGGAAAACATCGAAATACATACACTGTAGCCTACACCATTTAAATAATATGTCAAAACAAGAAATTGAACAATAGATAAAGATACCCACAAATGACATAGTTGTTTTTTGGAAAAATGTCCCCGGAAAAACCTAATGCGGGAAAAAAAGTGCAACAAATCTAAGGGTTTTATTATTAAGTAGAAGTATTTCTAAATATAATCGCTAGATGCCCTCCTGTCAATCAAATTACATAGAAAATCACTCAGTAGAAGAAATTAATGAGATTACCTCACTCTACACTACAAGTCTCGGCTGATCTGGTAGCTAAACCATGAGTTCCCCAGCTACTTTTGTGCTGGACGTGCGTGGGTCTTGCATCAGCCTCTTAGGCCTTGCGTCAGCTCAATTAGGACTCAATTTTCCCTTAGAAGCCTATTCTAGTCCTTCCGGCTCAGAAACATTAGCTTCCTCAGCAAAATCAGACTTCTGCACTAGAAGCAACTGTGTTGCTCTACGTGAGCCCGTCCTGGATCTACATCACCCTCTCTTCCCTCTGCATCGGCTCCTCTGGTGTGTCTCTCTACCTCTCTGTTAAGTATTCTTAGCTCTGGAGAAGATCCTCTAGCCAAAACTCTCTCTGCCCCTCTCTGCGTGATCACTACGAAATTAATGTGTTGCCTCTAGCTTCACCAATTTGATCTGACTGATCAACTCTCAGTGTGCTTTCCAAACGACCCTCGAGCCTCCGAAAATAATATTCGTGTTCACATTCAACAACCCAGATTAGAAGCTAATCATTGGCTAAGATCATTTTTTCTTGATCCTTGTCTTCTCCTAGAAGCTACACCCATAGTTAGATTAATACACATTAATTATTTTATTTCCCTAAGTTTAGACTTAGGGTCTCATTAAGAATAATTAATTAATTTAATAAAACTTTTTTTAGGTGCAATTTCCCAAAAAATTTGGGGGTTCTTTGGAATACATGTTCCTAACCCTTCCTACAAAATTTGAGACTTAGATCACATCTGATGCTACCATAAATCAACAAAGGGAAAGAGAGAGACAGGAGGGGAAGAGGGGGAGAGGGAGGGAGGGAGACAAAGATATGTTTGGAGGATGAGATAGAGAGATAGAATAATAAAGAGATGCGTAGATATAAAGATAAATATTATATAGTATTATATCACCATCCTAAATCCAACTTAAACGTGGATCTATCAAGCACCGAGAGGGATCAAATCTCTCGAGGTGCAAACCTTTCCTCAAGCTTTTCACCCAGAAAAGAGGTTTGCACGTGGAAATATTTGATCCGTCTCGGTGCTTGATAGATACAGGGTTAAGATGGGTCTACTCTAGTATATATAACAATTGAAAATAAAAATAAAAAGTCTATAACTAGCCTAGATCCAACTTAAGTGCGGATCTACCAAATGCCAAGAGGGATCAAATATACTTTCACTCTAAAAGATGTGTGCACCTTTGTTAGATCAAATATCTTATCTAGTGTTTGGATTGGTCTTGTGTCTCTCATATTTACAAGGAATTAAATTCTCATGCTAATGAACTTTCAAGGGAAGCTCTCTCCCTATAGGTTGTAACATTTATCATCAATGAATTCTTTGAGGAATATTTGGTCGATGATATATCTTTCTCTATATAAGTTTTGAAATGTAGGCTTCCATCTCATCATGATGTTTATTACATTTTTGAATATCATACTCACTATGTAGATCCTCAATAGTTGTATTTAATCTAGTGATTCTTTCAAGTAATTCCCTATGTTAGGAAAGCTATAAATCAAATTTTTGAACCCAAAAAGGCATTAAAATTCAAAATTTTATGTCTCTCTTTTAGTTAAACCTATGGATCAATAGCCTACCCCTATGAAGAGAGAAATACCTATATATCTCTCTGATGAAATATACATATGTTTTCTTTTGGGGAAAATAATTGACATAGAATAGACAATTGAAATTGAAAATGAAAATGAAACTGACATAGAAATATAAATAGAAATTGTCATGTACAATCATTGTGTTAGAAATTGACTTGTACACTGAATTCAAGAATTTTGTTTATGTATACTGAATAGAAATAAAAACTGACATGTACATTGAAATCAACACATAATAAATTAAATAGAATTTGACATGTAGGTTGAATCAATGTATTAAAAATGGCATGTACATTGAAACCGCACATCTAGAAATTGACATATACACTGAAATCAACATATCAATTTATGTCTTTATACATTAATTTCAATGTACATTTTTTTATCATTCAGCATTGTCAGTTTATTTCTATTCAACTTATTCCTCATGTAATTCTTCAAATATACATCTAAATAATACTCTATGTTTTGAGCAAAGACAAGAAATTAAGTAAATTTTAAATGATCATATTCATCTAAGACATAAACATAATATTTATTATTTACAAATAGTGCCACTATAGTAAATATTGAATAAGAGAAGTTGGCATTGATCTTTCTTGAGTACATTGAGAAGGATTCATTATCTTGATCATTTTATTTTGTTATTATTTAGTGTCTTCATCACTACAAATTGTTACTTTGTTATTGTTTGGATTCATAATGATGTAAATTTTAAATGAACATGTTCATCTCAAACATATACATTTATATAATGCGGATCCTCTAAACATTTAATGTTGCTACACATGACTGGAACCAATATAGATCCATTTTAACTTTAGATCTATCATTGATTGAGAGGAATCAAATCCCTCATGGTGCAAACTTTTCTTAAGTTTTGCACTCTAAAAGGAGGTTTTCACCTCGATGGACTTGATCACTTTTAGGGTTTGATAGGTATAGAGTTAAAATAGATATTTAAAATAAAAATACATTTAAGTTTATAATAAAGTACATGATGGGATGTCTAGGAGGTACACCTTTCTTTGAATCATACATGTGTTTTTTCATATTAACCATAAGCACTTAAAAAAAATGAACCACTTAAAGTGGAATAGACATAATGATATCAATTTCAAAATATCATTTTCATCTCAAACATATACTTATACAAAATGATTCAAAAGATCATGTTCATCTCAAACATATACATATACATAATGAGGATCATCTACACATGAGCGGAATCAAGGTAGATCCATTTTAACTCTAGATTTATGATTCTTAGAGAGATCAAATGCATCTGGGTGCAAAGCTTTGTTAAGTTTTTCACTCTAAAGAGAGATTTGAAATGAACTTCCTCTAGTTACTAACTTTGAATGGAACACATGTAATTGCCAAAAAAAATTAATTAGATTTTAATAACATAGTTTAAATGTTTTATTGTTTTTTTTCTTTTAGAAAAGATATTTTATGTCTTTTTTCTTTGCCATATATTTAGATAATTTTTGTCCAAAATATGAAATAAAATAATCTAAATGGTAAAATTGAGTTATTGAGAAACTCCAGAATAAATGTACCAAGAATTTTTTAGAGTTTGATATATATTTATGCCTTTTAAAAAAATGAATAATAATCTCGCCAAAAATGATCTCATCAAATTTTACCCAAATTTTAATATAAAATTACTGCAAACTTAACGTCGAGGAAACTCTTATTTTATGCAAAACGTCACATCGAGGAAACTCTTATTTTAGTCATTGGTGTGTTTCGTCGCTGGAAATCAATCAGATAAGGAAAAAAACTATGATATCTGAGAATTGACAGTGATTGTCAATAAAACTCCCTTGCGTCATAATTAACAGTGAATGTAATTAATACTCCCATGCTTGAAAATTACCCAGATAAGATAAAAAATTAATAATATCTAAGAATTAACAATGTAGCAATTTGTTACATGTTGCATTTTGTTAATAATATCTGAGAACTAACGGTGACTGTAATTAGTTGCGATTTGTTATATGTTACTGTCAGCGTTTGGAGGTTCATTATCAAGACAAAGAAAGATGCCAGTGGTCTATATTACTCTTGTGGTTGACAAAAAGAATTGCTACATGAGAAAAACGTGTGTATATACTCTTGCAGAATCTTAGTCGGATCTTCGTGATCTACTACACAGTTTTACAGTTCCTCCTTCAATTGGATTCTGCTTTCTAAAGACGACCAAATGACCATGGTCAAAGGCAAGCATGTAGCTAAACACCATATCTTATACGGACCCAATTTCTGTGAATAAATTGGATCCACATAACATATTTCTATGAATAAATTGGATGCAAATCCTGCCAAAGTTTGTAAAACCATAACCACTGGTTTGTTGATGGCCCTTTGTCTTCCTGTTATTCAGCATGTATGTCAGAAATCATGGCACCCCAAAGGGCAGAAATTAGAGGCCTGCACCTGGAATGGAATGGAAATGAAACTCAGTCACTTTAACAGCAGTATATCCAACTCAAGCCAAAGACTGTATTCAACATATTCAGCATAATGCTTACTGAATGAAGAAAGAAACTCACAATATCACCCAGGCACACCATCTTTTTTATAGACACTCCTCAGTATTGAGTATACTGGTACCCTTTTCATTCTTCTTTGATATACCTTTCTTTTTTCCCATCGAGTGCATTCTTTTTACTGTAAGAAAACATAGAGGATTCATACAAGTTTCGAGGGCAGGACCGTTTGGTTTATAGTTGAGATTTTTCTGTCATGTTAAAAAAACCAGTCTAAGATATGAGTAGATAAAGCAGAGCGAGCTTATCAATGGTCTGCTAAACTTTTGGAAACATATAAACTCAAATGGAGAAGGCAACTTTTTTATCATGGCCAATTCAAATTATTGCTAACAAATATTCAGACTTAGCTTTCTCACTCACATTAATGGTTAACCGTAAGAATATCAAAGAAGCTAAACTAAGAAATCCATTACAATTCTACGAGAATGTAAAGAACTGCAAATGTGCAGGGATGCAAGCATGGGTGCCCTTCATTGTTAGAGTAAAAAGAAAGACTAATGATATATATGAACATGAAGTTTCATCCACAGAGATGATATGTGCCTCGTACATCTGCTTATTGATAGTAGATATTATATAAGTCCACTGTCAGAAAAACTCCTAATTATACACAGAGGAACATGATGTTTCATCCACAGAAGGGTGACACTGGCCTCGTACATTTGCTCATTGATCAGAGATATTATATAAGGCTAGTGTCGTCTCTTCTGCGGAAGAAACACAGCAAGCCCTGTTCTTCTTTTTCATGAAAATGGATGTTACCCTTTTCATATTTATAAGTAAAATTGTTTGTAGATGATAAAGTATTTTCAGTGTGAACACTTGGTTGTATTAAATTACTAGTCTTCTGAATATCTGCGAGATCTCAACCAATTCGTGGATTTTTTTTACAAGTAAAGTAAAGTCAATGCGTGAAGCTACGGACTGATTGAAAATGATACACATGACAATGACAAAAGTGAAATGCGTTGAATTGACTGGGGGAATTCAGGAGGCAGAGTCAATGGCCGGAGCTTCCGATCATGTGGTTGCCGGTGAGAAACCAATGATGTCTGGTTCATTTTCTATCATCATGGGATTTTTCCCATTTTTCCCATCAACTTGATTCTGGCTTTCAGGGACAAACCATTTTTTTCCACATTTAAATTACTATATTTGTTTTTTGAGTGGATGTGATGATCGTTGAATTCGGAAACCAATGTGAAAAGGGGTACAATTATCATATTTGTGTTTTTTGAGTGGATGCGGTGATCATTGAATTCCGAAACTAATGTGAAAAACGGTACAATTATCAAATAAAACAAAAATAGTTTAATTTATTGTTTTTGGTATTATTAAAATATCAATATCAAAATATAGAATTTTCAAATACAATTTTTTTCCTAAACAGTCTTTTGTGTTTTCATGATAGGTATTTTCTTTTCGGTTTGGAAAGTACTTGAGCAATATTTAAATTAAATAAATATATGAAATAAGTTATATAATAATTTTTTTTGTATTTATGTTGGTTAAAAAAATATATTCTACACTTTTAAATAAATGTATGGAATAAGTTATATAATATTTTTTTTTTATTTATATTGGTTAAAAAAATATATTGTACACATATTTTTGCATTTTATATTTCATAACAAAAACCAAACCCAAAATGATTAAAAAAATACAAACCATCTCAATCCAAATCCAAAATGATTAAAAAAAAATAAAACCATCCTGGTAAGAGACATTCATGTAAAATAGGGAAAATGAGTATTCCTTCTCGTCGTTTATGTTTCCAACTTTTTTCGTATACTAGCATTAAAAAGGACTCATCTATCTAACTGATAATAGGTCATCATATAAGAACAGAAAGATCCATAAACTATTCACTGCTCCTAGTTGGAGATAAAAAGGAGAGAATAGATAGTATGCGCTCAACCGAAATGAAATTGCCATGGCATTTGATTTGAATTTTTTATATTATGAATTGATATTTTTTCTTTTGTTTGAAAGAGAAAGGAAATCAATATAGGATTATATTTAGTTTGGAATATGAGAAAATTATGGTTGGAATTGCAAATATTTGCTATTAATATTATACAATTTTGTTGTAACAGGGGTGTGGGAAGGTGTTGAATTTTTTTCTTAATTAATAAGAATAATTTCATCAATTTAAAATTTTAATTTGTTAAATTGTTTATGCAGATTCAGCTAATGGGAAAATGGAAAAGATTATAAATGTTAAATGTTATGGTGATTGTGGAAAATGGTTTTTTATTTTTAGGAAAACAAGAACTAATTTTTAAATTGAATAAATTCCAATCATAAACATAGCTAATTTCTAAACTGCATAAATTTAATTTTTCTAGTTAATCATCAATTATATTTATTTTACATCTTTTGGATGAATAATTGTTATTCTCTCCATCCAAATTTAATTCACCCATGTATCATAATGAACTCTATTGTAATGGTTTCTAGACTTTTTGTTACGGTTAAATAATCCCTTAAGAACATGTATATCTTTTATATGAAATATAAAAATACTTTTTTATAAAATAATGGTTAGAATATGGTTTTGTTATTGTAAACTTTATGATTTTTGAAATTTGTTAATATCTTTTCTTTCACATCATTATGGCCTTCCCTTTTTCATTATAAGTTGGGAAGTGAGGTTTATTTTCATTAGATATTTGGTGATTATTAAAAATAGTTTATTATTTTTACAAGTCCAAACAAACGTGTCGTCTCTCAAATTGGATAAATATGGTAATCACTTTTCTATGTGCGCTATTAGTTTTGCACTATTGTTAGATATTTTTTCCAATAATAGTTTTACCAATATCTATAACATTATTTTCCATTATGGTTCGAATTTTCTTTTTCCCACCATATTTTGAAAGTGAGTTTTCTTTTGAAAGTGGCCCTTTTATTTTGTTAGTTAGAAAATTTATCAATATTCATATTAATAAAATATCAAGTATCAATATCAAGTATCAATATATAATATTGAGTATCAATATTTTGTTATATAGTTTATTATTTTCTCAGCGTTTCCAGATTTTTTTTCCTTATAAAAGTTGAAATGGGGTTTTGTTTTTAATGTAAATTTAGAAATTGTTTAAAGTAGTTTTTTTATTTGGTTAGGTGAGGAAGGGACTAATGTTCAAATTGGATAAGATTCAAGCATATATTCTCTTATCATGGTATTAGTTTCTTACCATTAATCTTTATTTTTATTATAAATTATAAGGGTATTTTAATAGGATATAACAATGATAATGGTCATATGAATTATGGGCATAATAATTTAGGGAGATAATATTTGTTCCAAAAAGTATTCAGGACTATCATGATATTTTCTTACCCTGAAGTGTCTTCCCATTAGGTAAGGTTGCCATTGCTTTAATGCATGTAGTATTTCCAACATTTCCTTCTCATAAATAGGTTTTTGTAAATACTTTCCTTTGATTGGATGAATTTTAAAAGAAATTGGTCTTCCTTCCTGCATTAAAACAACACCAATTCCATTTCCTAAAGCATCACATTCCACAATAAAAAAAATTGTGAAGTCTGGCATAGCTAAGACTAGTGCTTGGAACATTGCCTCTTTAAGATGTTCAAGGGCATGAGTTGCCTCTAGAGTCCAATAAAATGCATATTTCTTTAGTAATGATGTTATAGGTGCTTCTATTCTCCCACAATCCTTAACAAACTTGCGATAATACCCTTTCAACCAGAGAAATCCTCGAAGATTATTTATGGTTGTGGGGATTTTTCATTCCTTAATGGTTGTAATTTTATTAGGGTCTAACTTAACACCCTCATGAGATAAAATATGACCCAAATATTCCATCTCCTAAACTCCAAAGAAACATTTGGAGATTTTTACATATAATTGTTTCTCCGCCAATATTTTGAGCACTCTGTCAAGATGTTGAACATGATCCTTCCAAGACCTTCTATAGATTAGTATATCATCCAAAAATACTAACAAAAAATTTCTAAGGAAGGGTTTGATAACGGAATTCATCAAACCTTGAAATGTGGAAAGTGTATTAGTAAGGCCAAAAGGCATGGCCAAAAATTCATAATGACCCTCATGAGTTCTTGATTCTGTTTTTAGAATGTCTTTAGTCTTCATTCTAATTTGAAGATATCCTAAATTAAGATCCAACTTGGTGAAGTAAATTTCTCCATGTAATTCATCCAACAATTTATCAATGACAGGAATGGGAAATTTATTTTTAATAGTTAGCTTGTTGAGCTCCCTATAATCTTGACATATATGCCATGATCCATCCTTCTTGTGCACCAATACTACTAGAGTAGAGAAATAAATTTGACTAGGTTGAATTATACCAACCTCTAACATTTCTCCAACCATACATTCAATTTCACTCTTTTGGGCATAAGGATATCCATATGGCCTGATATTTGGAGGAACACTTCCTAGAATCAAGTGAATTGCATGATCATGATCACGAATAGGTGGGATGCCTTTGGGAGCCTCAAACACGTTGGAATGATTGTCCAAGGATTTTTGGAGATCTAGAGAAATACATGATTTCAATGTTTGAACCCTAGTGAAATTACTCCCCATTGTTATTTCTTCAGAAGATTTTTCATGTCATTAGAGCTTATTAGATTTGTTGGTTTCCCTGTGATACCACTTAATTCAACTTCCTTTCCTGCCAAAAAAATTTCAAGAAAAGTTCTTGAAAATTGAAAGGTACCATCCCCAAAGATTGTAACCATTGGAATCCTAGTACAACATCAACACCACCCATTGGAATGGAAAGCATTGGACTATTAAATACATATTTCTTGATGGTTATCTTGATATTATGGCACATTCCGGAGAAATTTATAGTTCCTCCATTTGCGACCATCACTTGACACACGGGTGTTGGATACAAGGAGCACGGGGAGCAATTGCATTCCTTGGGTCTCTTAGAATGAATAAAATTATGGGTACTACCCCATTCAATCAACACTATTACCTTTTCCTTCTTGATATATCCTTCTATCTTGAGAGTTTGAGGAGTGGTAATTGCTCCCAATGCATTACAAGATATGATAGGATTCATTTCTTCTTTCTATGGGGTTGGTTTTGGGTGTATATCCTCCTCTTTTGATGTTTCCTATTCCATTTCTTCCTCCACTTCACAATCTATGTAGAATAATTTCTTCTCAGCACACTTATGACCATTAGTGTATTTCCTATGCCAATTGTAACAAATCTCTTTTTCTATTTTCCGTCCAATTGTTGTGGTGTGAAACTCGTAGGTTGTGGAACACTAGGAACAACAACACTTCCATCTTTATAGTTATGAGTGGTATACATCCCTGTTGCCATAATTTTTCTTTCAACTTTTCTTACCACCATGAATGCCTTCTCCAATGAATCAGGTTCCCAAAGGTGAACCTCATGTTGGATGTTATATTTTAAATTCCTGATGAAGACATCAGTCCTATGCTCCTCCAGAATATTGGTTACCCTAATATTCAATTTTTGGAAGTCTTCAAATGTGCTCCACCATTAAACCCTTTTGTTTGAGATTTATTAATTCGATAAAGAAGGTGTTTCTCTTTGTATCTTCACAATGTGCTATCCTTTCCTCCATAAAAATTTACCATGTGATAAGTGGCTTACAAGAACAAGTCCATCTATACCATACCAATTGATAGGGTTCTAAATATAAATATGCAATATGTAACTTTTGTGAGGGTTGCACATCCTCTAGATCAAAATATTGATCCATTTGTAGTATCCAAGTTACGAGATCCTTGTCATCAAACTTC
This sequence comes from Pinus tabuliformis, assembly GCA_031772625.1. Taxonomy (NCBI): domain Eukaryota; kingdom Viridiplantae; phylum Streptophyta; class Pinopsida; order Pinales; family Pinaceae; genus Pinus; species Pinus tabuliformis. The sequence goes on along the minus strand of CM062812.1, from coordinate 995,674,576 downwards.
CTCATATTTATATTTGGAATGTGGTTGTTCTTAAACCCCACATTGGATTCTGTAAAATAATAATTCATATTCCTTACGTCTTCATCATGATTCTCATGGATTTCCTTTTCACCACAAGGAATTATTTCTTCTAGCAACTTTGCCAAACCTTCCTTTAACCCCTTTATGTTGACATTCATCATTGCTTCCATTTCTTCTTTTAAACCATCATTCAAAACTCCAACATCCCTTTCTATACCATCTATATTAAATCCCATGTCCCTTTTTATACAATATATCTTAACATTCATCATGGCTTCGAATTTATTTTTTGTTACTTTTAACGAGAGCAAAATTTGTTGCACTTGATCTCGTAAATTCCATATATCATGTTACATTTCTTCCTGTTCTTCATGCATCATAGAAGATATTTCTAGTTGCTTACTAGATGTGTCGTTTTTTTTCTTGAAGTAATTTTGGAACCAAAAAATGATATATATGCTTCAATATTCCCCTTGAATGACTTCAAACTCATTTTTCAAATAAAAGTTATGCAAATAAATTTAAAAAAAATACACACATTTTTCTTGCTTTTTAGGAGGTAGATATTGCAGCTATTGTATCCCTATAATTGCAAATCTAAAAGATATTAAATTCTGTCCGCTAGTATCCCTATGAGTCTTCTTTCTAACCCAATAAGTAAAAATAAGATTGGTTTCTTCATGAAATATTTATGCCCAATACCGCACGATGACCTGATTATAGACTATTTCAGTAAAGTGGACTTGTATGACATTACATGTGTCACTATTTCCACCTTCATCCCTAAAAATCATACCCAAAAAACTACATTTCGTCCTATATCCATCACTTTCTATAAAATTCAAATCTGATTCTCAAAGAGAAAGTTATGATGATTTTCCCTAGGTCACCTATTTTAGATGGAATTCTAAAATTCCAAAAATATAGCGAGAAAATATTTGAAATTTGTGTTCATCAAGATTTTGGCTCCACGTGCTTGCAATTTTAGCTTTAGAAGCTTTGTAGAAAAAATCTATAGTGAAAATGAGATGATGACCTATTTGAAGCAGCAAAACCTTAGAACCCAAAGCTCTCATACTAAATGTTATGCAACCAGCTCACAAATAGATAGATCAACGACTTAAAAATTATTCTTTTTCAGGGGGAAATCTCTTTTGCAATACGTAAATGAACAATTTTTGGATGATACAAATGAGAAGACCTCCTTTGTATATATAGGAGTCTAAGGGGTCAAAATATAATCAAAGCCTACATAATAATAATATTGTAAGGGCACAACAATAACAATAGTGGGCCTCTATGGGGCACAACCATAATAATATGGGGGCTATATGGGCGCAAAAATAATAATAAGGGGGATACACTAGGATGATAGGGACCTAACATATGACAACCTCTATCTCTATTTCACCCTCTTTAACTAGTATTTCCTTAACTCTTGAATGAAATGAATTACTATGTAAAAGAGAAGATTCGCTTATACATCATTAGTGGAAGGAATGCCCAATATTTCATTTAGAAAGCATATTTGGGGACATCACTATCTCTTTATCGATTAATATTGTAAAACAATAAATGAACCTTTTGTTAAACCATACTTTTGGGCCACCATTATATCTTAATACTAGGAAATTAGGGCCATGCATGTGAGTTTCATCTTGAAAATTGTTAAGTTTCTTATGTGGAGATTCCTTACTAGGGGTCTTATCTTCATAGTGACACTTGTTTCTTTAACATATAATCCTTCATTTTCCATTGAATATAGACACATTTAAATACATTCAAACCTAGATAATGAGGGGCATGATTAAGGAATTAGGCCCAATCTTGGAATCAGCCAAGGGTGTGGTTTGAACAATGAGAAAGGGGCATAGTTGAAGAATTAGAGTTGATCTTGTAACTGGACAAGGTAATTAAGGTTTGAATAGTGAGAAAGGGAATTGATTAAAGAATTGACCTCAACATTGAAATCAAGCGAAGGAAACAACTTAAATAATGAGAAGGGGGATTGATTGAGGAATTTGGATCTATCTTGAAATCAACCAAGTCATCAAGTAAAATAGTGGGAAGTGGGCTTAATTCAGGAATTTGGCTTGATGTTGAAATTATCCAAAGCATCAATTCAAATAATTAGAAGGGATTTTAAATAGGGAATCAAGCCTAATATTGAAATTGGTCAACGCAGTAGCTCAAACAACGATAATATGGGGTGAATTGTTGAATCAAGCTTGATCTTGAAATATTCTAAGGAAACAATTTGAACAATGAGAAGGTTCCTAATTTGTAGATTAGGATGGAAGAAAAAACCAAAAAAGAAAAAAATGTTATGATTGGGTGAATGCATGAAGATGTGTTAAGTTGATTTTTGTAGCTTGGGAGGTACTCCAAGCCTTTAAGATTGAGGTTTTGGAGGAAGGAGATCCACAAGTGTCCTTGTGGCCTTGAAATCAAAGTCTACGGTTTTTCACCCATCAATGTTTGGGACAAAACTGTAACGAGATTTACACATGTGATGGATGGAGATGATAGAGGATGTTGAGACGAATCTAACACAATGAAAATCATAGAATTATGAGGTCTTCAAGTGAAGATATTAATTTCTATGTGTTATGGTGGGCAGGGAGGAGCATGAAGGCAAGTCAGATTTGTGTTACAGGTTCCCTTTGGAGGGTTGTTCAATCCCCGCATGAAACATATAAATAAATACCTTGTGAGACCTTATTCTTACATCTAAGCATTCATCATCAAGATATACCTTTGAAATTTATGAGTACTTGAGGGAGCCAAGTTTGGCATTTTGTGACTATCTTATGGTGTTATTTTGTTGAAGAAGGGAGGCCATGGATGTATGAGGCAAGAATCATCCCATGTGGAATATAGAAGGGGTAATCCTAGACTAGATTGGGAAGTGAACTTCTAAGAGTGGAGGACCATAGTCTAGAGGTGAGGTTTGGGTGTTTTTCACATGTTATTTCGTTATGTTCTGGGCTGAAGATATTGGGGAATGCATAGGTGTATTGGAGTGAAATTTGGATGGGGAGAAGGCCTAGGAGTGATCCTCTAACCCATCCATGAACTCATGGAGTAGGTCACAGCCTAGACAAAAGTGTTTTCTTTCTCTAAATGAGGTCATGACATTGCTATAGGAATCCATGGTATTGCACGAACCTTGAGGAGGAAACCCGAGGTTTTCATTAGTGCAGAAATGCGGCTTAAAGGTAAGCGAAGGAAGGAACCAAGGCAGGACAAGAAAATATGGAAACAAGGAAGGACAAGAAAACCCAGTGTTTGGTGTAAGGGTTGAGGGTTGTTGATGTGCCCTAACCAGACTTGTAGGTGGACACAACCCAAGGTAAATAGGCAACAACAATTTATGGTTGCAGATAACTCCTTGGTAATGGTTGATTGCTAGTGGATGGGACCTAGAAGAGGACAGAGTTGAATCATCCTATGTGATGTCACATCAATAATTTCATGTATGTGTCAAAGAGGAGAACCAAGAGGCTGCAGAGCAGAGGTATGTTAGTCCTCTTGACTTCATGTGACTTGCAAGTGGATGGTGTGCTTCGAGAAGTAAATTTGATGCATTCTGTTGGAAACCAAAAAAGGATTCATGGGTATTAAATGCCCTAACTAGGAGAAGATGCTACAAAAGCATTGGTCAACCATTGATTGTTGGAGTGAAGCGTGACAGTGGACCAAGTGTGAATGTAGAATTGGAATTTATGGTTTGGTGGAGGATAATGCGAGACTGCCCAAGTTGGAGTCTGATGTGCACCATTTTCATCGACCTAGGTGGTTGCTAGAGTTGCAGAAATTGAGCTCAAGGTTTAATCCTCTAGAGGAGAAATTGAGAAGCCCTAGACATGTGTGTGATGAAGGACTTCTAAATAAAATGATGGTTAGTACTACTAGCCTGTGTTCATTGTGGGAGATGGACATCTTTTAGTGTTAGGTGGCAACTCTTCATGCCCTATGTTTCTCTTCATTGGAGCACCATAGGAAGACCATAGTGGGTTGAAGTCTATGAGTAGCTGCAGAGCAACATTAGGCAGTTGTGAGTTGTTCACAATTGGAGTTATGAACAACTCGACAGGAGTTTGGGTGTGTGTTTCCCTTGATGGACTAAGATACTAGTAGTGAGGAGATTGGAACGTTGACGTTTAGTGTCTATATGGACTTGGATCATTGGTAGAGGCAGTGCTATAGATGGGGAGTTGAAGGACCAGGTAGGTACACAGTACGACCCAGAGGATCTCAGAGAGCCCGCAACAGCCAAATAGTCTGTGTATCTTGTTGACGGAAGATTGATTGTCGATGGATTGACACCAAACCTAATTTTGTATTCTTGTACTAGTGGATATTTGAGGGCCATTATCCCTAGTACGAGAGCCCTAGACTATTGTATTATTTAGTTTTATTAATATAACAAATTTGGGTTTAAAATTATAAAAGGTTGTCTATATTTTGTGCACTTGTAGATTTAATATTGTTTATATTTCATTGTACAAAGTAGTTTGTTGTGATTCATGGTTTGGTAGCATAAAAAATTTAAGATTATATCTGAGACACCAAGGTCATGGAAAAACAACATGATATTAGAGCTACTTTGAAGCACGAGTGAATCATAGTGTTCACAATGAAGAAACTTAGAGGGATTTGTGGGTATCTAGATCATGTAGAAGAGGGATCAGCTGAAGACATGGAGAAGTGGTCTTGGTTGGCTTGGCAGTGGGATTGGATTGGAGTTCTGGTGGATTAGTGGTGAGCTTGGTGAATAATAGTTTGTTTTAGGGAAAGTTGTTGATCATGGACTTCCTTTTACTTGCCATGAATGTTTAGGATAGCTCTAGGGTTTCTTTGGCTTGGATGAGATCAGGTTGATTGAGATGGCTTCATGTGATGGAATGAAGATTAGCAGGTGAGAGTCTTCATCGAATCATGATGTTGTGTATCTGAGATTGGAGGGATTTTGACGTGTGGCATTTGATCCAAGAGGATGAGTGATTGAAGGACTGAGCCATTGGATGTCATGTAGCCTCAAAGCGAGTCTAGCCTCAGAGGAAGCAACCCTATGGAGGTTTAGGATCTTAAGGTTTAGATGTGATGAGGCAGAGGCACTATCAAGATTGTCGTGTTCATTGTACATGGTATGTTGCAGTGATGGATGTCAGGTGGGGTAGTGTCGCTCATGTTGTTGGTGGTTACTTCCTAGTCTTGGATGTACCTCCCTCACTAAGAGGGAGTGTTGATTTTTGTAGCTTGGGAGGTACTCCAAGCCTTGAAAATCAAGGGTTTGGAGGAAGGAGCTCCACAAGTGGCCTTATGGGATTGAAATCCAAGCTTGGGGTTTTGTACCCATCGATGTTTTGGAAAATGTCGTGACAATATTTTAGCATGTGATAGATAGATCTGAGAGAGTAAGTTGAGGCGAATCCAACGCAACGAAAATCATCAAATTTCAAGTTCTACAACTGAAAATATTAATTTTTATGAGTTATGGTGCAAAAATAGGGACATGAAGGCAATTTGGCCTAGTTTTAGAGATGCCCTTTGCAGGGCTTATTCATCCCCACATGAAACATATAAATAGATACCTTGTGAGAACTCATTCTTAAATCTAAAGAGAATTCATCATCAAGAAATACCATTAAAATTTCACAGTACATGAGGCAACTGAGTTTGGGGTTTTCTAACTATCTTAGGGTGCCATTTTCTTGAAGAAGGGAGGTCTCTAAGGAAGGAATCAACCTGTGTGGAAGATAGGAGGGCTAATTTTGGACTAGATTATGTAGCGGACTTCTTAGATCAGAGGACTGTAGCTCAGAGGTGAGTTTTTGGGTGTTTTACACATGTTATTTGGTTATGATCTAGGCCGTAGATATTGTGGAATGCAAAGGTGTATTGGAGGGAAATTTCAATGGGAAGAAGTCCTAGGACTGATCCTCTAACCCAGTCCTAGACTCCTGGAGTAGGCTTCCACCCAAATATTTTTTTTCTTTATCTAAAGGAGTTCGATATTTCTATAGGAGCCTGCAGCAGCATCCTGAAGGAGGTAACTTTAGGTCTTCATTAGTACAAAAAAGAGGCTAGAAGGGCAAGGAAGGAAGGCAGCAAGGTAGGACAAGAAAACACGTTTTTTGGTGCAAGGGTTGAGGGTCATTGATGTTCCCTTACAAGAGTTGTAGGTGCACAAAACCCAAGGCATGAAGGAAATAGTAGTTTGTGGATCCAGCTGACTCCTTGGTGATGGTTGATTATTAATGGATAGGACCTAGAAGAGAAAAAATTTGAATCATCCTATGTGTAGTCACATTAGTAGTTGCATGTATGTGTCAAAGAGGAGAAGCATGAAGTTACAAAGCAGAGGTAAGTAAGTCCTCTTATGTTTATGTGACTTATAGGTGGATGGTGTCCCTAGAGAGGTAGATTTGATGGAGTTTGTTGGTAGCCAAGGAGAAGGGATTAATAGTTGTTGAATTACCTAACCAGGAGTATATGCTATAACAAGATTGGTCACTTGTGGTCTGTTGTAGGGTAGCATGAGAGTCGACCAAGTGTGAATGTGGATTGGGCATTTATGGTATGGTGGACGACATTGTAATAGTGCCCAAGTTGGAGCCCAGTGTGCACCATATTCATGGACCTAGGTGGTTTCTAGAGTGGCAGAAGTTGAGCTCAAGGTTTGATCATCTAGATGAGCAATTGAGCAGCCCCTGACTTGTCTGTGGAGGAGGACTTTATAGCATATGATGGGAAGGCTTCCTCGCCCGTGTTCATTATGGGAGATGTGTTGGCATTATGATACAAGTGATACAGGTGTTGTCCTTGATGGAAACTCTCTCAAATGTCAGTAGAAACTCACTTAGATGTCAGATCATAGTGGAGCAAGTCAATAGCAAAGATTTAATGATCAGAGAAAGGTATATGCGGGTTCACCTTGACAAAGGATCATATACACGCTGGTTAATAGACCAAGAGATGCGTATAACGTACACATGCGGTTTCACAGAAGGAAAGGCACATAGATGTTGGAAACTTAAGTTTTTGTCCATGGTATTTGGTCCATGGTATTTTGATCCATAGTATTGGTCCAAGGTATCTGGTCTGAAGTATTGACCTGATGTATTTGGTCCAAGGTATTTGTCCTAAGTGGTTTTGGACCATGGTATTGAGAAAGGTATAAAACTATAAAAGGAGTAGAAGATCATTAGGCCAAGATACTCAAGCATTGAATATCTGATGAGGAGGAAGATCTAGTGTACAGGTTATTGGGTTATGGTGCATAGCTGGATCTGAACCAAGGATGAACCTTAGCACTTGATGAACAATAAGATCTAATAATGGGTTAAGACATTAAGGCTTGAAGTGAAGTATCTTTATATGGTTTACTCATTTATCTAAATAACTGGTGCATGTTGTAGTCTATAAATATGATAATCTGGGTATAACTGAAGTCTAGAATTATTGTAATGTTTTAAATCATCATTTACAGATCTGTATGTAGGCTCACTTTAGAAAAGGAGCATATACACGCTGGTTCTCGGTATCAAAACAGCGTATACATCTTAAATTTGATTTGCAAATTTGTACACATGTTAGCCTTGAGAAAAGTGTGTATATATGCAGGTTCGACACAGGGAAGTAGCCTATACCTTGTAGAATATGTTTTAGTTGCTTTTGTTTGCTGTTGAAATGTTCAGGGTTCTGGCTTGGGTTCTGGTTTCTGTATTCTAGTTACAACATTCTGAAAGATCAGATTGAAGGGTTGTCAAAGTGGGTGATTGGTTCAGTTGTGAAGAGGATATTGGTTGATGTAGATATATTAGATGATGGATCCAGTCTAAAAATTTATGAAACATGGTCCCTGGAAGAAAAGAGAATGTTGTAGCCTTCTGTAGGCTGGCACCCATGTACTAGTAAACATATCAGCTAGTACAAGAGCAAAGGGGGTTGTAGCTCCCTTCCAGGAGAAGCTGGAGAACAAGAGAAGGTTGTAGCCTTCTACAGGTAGAAGCCTGCGTACTGGTATAAGTCTGCACCAGTACAAGAATTGTAAAAGGAAGTCTCTTATTATTATTAAAAAGATGATAGAGACGATTGCAGCAGGTGGTTTTCACCCACATTGGGTTTCCACCTTATATCTTGTGTTCATGTGTGTGATTGTCTGTTTTGTTTGACAACACTTGGTTACTGTTTATATGGTTCTGATGCACTGATTAAAGAGCAACATATGATGAACTAACTGAATCTTAAGTTTGCATTATATACGCTAGTTTCTTTAATCACAGTTGCGTGTACACATGAGTTCCACTAACTGAAGTGGCATATATAAATCTGATTATGGAAATGAAAAATTATTGACTTGCTAATACTGATTCACCCCCCCCCCCCCTCTTAGTATTATTTCCTACAATTGGTATCAGAGCAGCTCCTTCAGAAGAAACTTGATCGCTTGAAGGAATATCCATCATCATGAGTAATAAAGAAAGAGAGGGATCCATCAGACCTCCAATATTTGATGAAAGAAACTTCATCTATTGGAAGGTAAGAACCACAACCTATATTCAATCTCTTGGAATAGATGTCTGGGAAATCATGGAAGGAGGATATATATTTCCATCAACAATTCCTCCAAATGAAGCAGGTAAAAAGCAATATGAAACCAATGCCAAGGCGGTAAATAAATTATTGGGAAGTCTATCACAATCAGAATTTGTCAAAGTTATATAGCTCAAATCTGCCAAAGAAATATGGGACAAAATCATTCTAAGCTATGAAGGAGACACTCACGTAAAATGTGAAAAACTGTAAACTCTCAGAATTCAATATGAAACTCTCAAAATGTACAATGATGAAAGTATAGCTAGTTACTTCTTACGAATAGATGAGATTATGAATTGCATGAAGAATTTGGGTGAAGAGATAAAAGAAGTTACTTTAGTTGAAAAGGTTTTAAGATCCTTGTCTGCTAAGTTTGAATCAGAAGTATCTACCATAGAAGAAAAGCAGGATCTTCAGACTATTACTATGACACAGATGCACGGGATTTTAACTGCTTTCGAAATGAGAAAAGGAGGTCCATCGCATATGAGAGAAGCCGCATTTAAAGCTTCAGGAAAAGAAGAACTTAATCAGTCAAGACATAGTTCAGAAGGAGAAGAAGAAGCAAACTTTTTTAGGAACCTTCAACGGGGTTCCGGAAGATTCAGAGGTAAAATACTTTTCAAATGTTTTGCTTGTTGAAGAGTTGGTCATTATGTTTCCAAATGTCCTCATAAAGATAAGGTTGATAAAGGAAGGAATCTGCAAAATGGAACAGAAAACAAAACGTAAGTAAAAAGAGCTACTATACTCATGAAGATAGCGATGGTTTATTAAGTAGTGATGAAGATGAAAATAGCAGTGATTATAGACTTCTGATGGCTTATGAAGATGATGATTTTCTAGATGATTTAGATGAAGATGACCTTTATGAAGAAATCTCTAAACTCAAAATATGTTTAGAATAAAAGAGTGTGATTATAGATACCTTGACATTCCAACTTGCTGAAAGAGAAAAACACAATGAAAAGCTAGAATGTGAAATTGTGGGTCTAAGAAAGGATCTTGAGAAAACAAAAGTTCTCAATCTTAGATTTGCTAAAGGATAAAATACCTTAAATGAAGTTATCAAAGTGCAGTGCTCTCCTCTGATAAAGATAGGTCTTGGATATACAGAAGAAACATCTCAATCACAGAAGTCGTCAACCTCCACTAAAAGCTATCGTGATGCAGCAAAGAGCAGCGAACAGTTCAACAATCATCAGCAAAGGCATAAATCAGATCATCAGGTGAATCAAGCTCAATTTAAATCACGAATGAACATAGGCCACAATCAACCTCAGGTAAACCACACTCAATTTGCTTCAAGGAATATCAATCGATAGGTCAGTAGAAGGAACTTCAACTACAATCATCAGGTATCTTGATCCATGGTATTGGTCCAAGGTATCTCGTTCGAAATATTGACCCCAGGTATTTGGTCGAAGGTATTGGTCCTAAGTGGTTATGGACCATGGTGTTGAGAAAGACCTAAAACTATAAAAGGAGGAGAATATTATTAGGCCAGCGTACTCAAGCATTGAATATTTGATGAGGAGCAAGATCTAGTGTATAGGTTATTGGGTTATGGTGCATAGCTGGATCTGAACCAAGGATGAACCTTAGTGCTTGATGAAGAATAAGATCTAATAATGGTCAAGACCTTAAGGCTTGAAGTGAAGTATATTTATATGGTTTGATCATTTATCTATATAACTGGCGCATGTTGTAGTCTATAAATATGATAATTTGAGTATAACTGAAGTCCCGAATTATTGTAATGTTTTAAATCATCATTTACAGATCTGTACAAAGGTTCACTTTAGAAAAGGTTCATATACACATTGGTTCTGCATATCAAAACAACGTATACATCTTAAATTTGATTTGCAGATCTGTACACAGGTTAGCCTTGAGAAAAGTGCATATACACGAAGGTTTAACACAAGGAAGTAGCGTATAACTTGTAGAATATGTTTTAGCTACTTCTATTTGCTGTTGGAGTGTTCTGGGTTCTGGTTTCTGTACTCTGGTTACAACATTGTGAAAGATCATATTGAAGGGTTGTCAAAGTGGGTGATTGATTCAGTTGTGAAAAGGAGATTTGTTGATGCAGATATATTAGATGATGGATCCAGTCTGAAAATTTATGAAATGTGGTCCCTGGAAGAAAAGGGAAGGTTGTGGCCTTCTGTAGGCTGGCACTTACGTACTTGTAAACATATCAGCTAGTACGAGAGCAAAGGGGGTTGTAGCTCCCTTCCAGGAGAAGCTAGAGAACGAGAGAAGGTTGTAGCCTTCTACAGGTAGAAGCCTGCGTACTGGTATAAGTTTGCACCAGTACAAGAATTGTAAAAGGAAGTCTCTTATTATTATTAAAAAGAAGATCGAGACGATTGCAGCAGGTGGTTTTTACCCACATTGGGTTTCCACCTTATATCTTGTGTTCACGTGTGATTGTCTGTTCTGTTTTATTGCACCTGGTTATTGTTTATACGGTTCTGATGCACTGATTAAAGAGCAACACATGATGAATTAACTGAATCTTAAGTTTTTAGTATATACGCTAGTTTCCTTAATCGCAGTTGCATGTACACGTGAGTTCCACTAACTGAAGTAGAGTATATAAATTTGATTATGGAAATGAAAAATTATTGACTTGCTAATACTGATTCACCCCCCTCTCAGTATTATTTACTACAAGATGGACATCCTGCAGTGATAGGTAGTAGTCCTTCGTGCCCTACGTTGGTCATCATTAGAGCAACAAGTGAATACCATAGTGCCCTACGTTGGTCATCATTAGAGCAACAAGTGAATACCATAGTGGATTAAAGTCCCTAAGTAGCTGAGGATCAATAGTGGGTAGCTGTTAGTTGTTCACAAAATTAGTTGTGAACAACTAGACATGAGTCCAGATGTATTGTGCCCTTGATGGAATAAGGCACAAATAGTAAGAAAATTGGAGAGTCGAGGTTCAGTAGAAAGATGGACTTGTATCGTTGATAGAGGCAATGTTTCATATTGGGAGCCAAAGGACCAGGCAGGTACAAGGTAGGACCAAGAGGATCTGAGAGAGCAAACAACAACCATATTGGCATAATATCTTGTCAAGGGCAGATTAGTTGCCGATGGATTAAAAACAAGCCCAAGTTTTGTATTATTGTACTAATATATATCTTAGTGCCACTATCCCTAGTACAAGAGCCCTAGACTATTGTATTATTCAGTTTGATCAATATAATTAAGTTGGGTTGAAAATTGTAAAACATTGTCTATATTTTTTGCACTAGTATATTTACTGTTGTTTATATTCCATTTGGCAAAGTAGTTTCATTGTGATTCTTGGTTTCGTAGTGTTAGAGATTTAATATTCTATCTCAGACAATAAGGTCATGCAAAAACAACATGGTAAGAAAGTGGGAAGGGGTCTTAATTGAGGAATTTGGCTTGATGTTGAAATTATCTAACACATAAACTCCAATAATTAGAAGGTATATTGAATAAGGAATTAACCCTAATTTTGAAATTTGCTCAACACATTAGTTCAAACAACGAGAAGAGGGGGTGAACTGAGGAATCAGGCTTGATCTTAAAATATTCCAAGGAAACAATTTGAACAACGAGAAGGTTCCTAATTTGTAAATTAGGATAGAAGAAAAATTCAATCAAGGAAGAGAAGGTTATGATTGGTTCAATGCATGAAGACAGGTTAAACTTTTGGACCAATGTGGCGATGAAATTTCAAGATTTTACTCTTTTATTGAATTGAAGCCCTCAAAATTCATATAAGCATTGTGAATTTTGATTAAGAGTAAAAATCCAATTTGTGGAGAAGTATGTTGTTCTTCCAATGATATTTAAAAAAAAAAAAAATAGTGTTGTATAATCTGTAAATTTTCCATTAAATGAAATGTTTGTCCTTGCAAATTTTCACACATCTTAAGAGGTATGTGTACGTTCACGTACTAGGATAACTTGTTCTAAAATGTGTAATTTAAATATGTGTGTGTGTGTGTGAGAGAGCTTGATCTACATGGAGAGTACCCTTTTGAATAGGACTCGTAAACATAGATACTAGTATGTTTTGAAATTTTTTCGTTGTGTATATTTTATGTTATTGATTTTTTATTTATCCCCTTTGATATTGTCCAAGAAGAATTCAAGCATCATGTTTAAAAGAAATTAGATAAAAAATATCATATGAATTAGAAAATTTCAAATTCATATGTCATTTGATATTGGATTCCTTCATGTTAACATGATCAACTATTTCACTTAAGGGCAAATTATGCCCTACGTCTGCCAAGGTACAAAATGGTGTTGGATAGAAATCTCTAGAAGGGGTGTGAAAACTATGATTTTTAGTACCTCAGGAGCTTGATCGAGCCCTTAATGTGGTTAAAAAGAGCTTGAATCTAGATTTAAGGCTTGATCTAACCTATAACTCAATTTAACTTTAAGGCTTGATATAGATTTAATGTTCAATCAAGCCCATAGCTCGATTGACCCACTCTTTTTAATTTTGCGCCTAAGATGTATTGGTGGGAAATTTCAGAAACATATCTCAATCAATATTATTTCTCAATCAAGCTCCTAGATAACCTCGGGCTACACAAGAGCTCGATCGAGATATCTTTAGGCCCTCAAAAAACTCTATGGAGGGCTAAAAGATTGCTCAATGAAGTACTTAAAATGGCTTGATAGAGTTCTTGTTTTTCACCCAAAACACACCCTTTCTTGTCAAAAAGTGTAATCCAACTTCATGCATAGACTATATTTTAAACATTCATGAGGGGTTACAAGAGTTAAAAAGTGAAGGGAATTTTGGCTAAGTAGGGGGGAATATTAGAGTCTGTGAAAACTATAAAGGAAAAGCTCAGTTTCCAATGTAATTAGCCATGTAATTTCTTTAGAATCAATAAGATAATAATATTATTTCATTTTATGAGATCCCTTCTACTTGTAAGGTGCCAAGATCTAGATTCTAGGGTGTGTAGATCAATGCCTTAATCCATTGGGACATGGAGTCAAAAAATTGCTTCTTGTCAAACTCCTTTTTTGGATAGTGGAAACTTGTCCTCAATATAATGTTGGAAAATAAAAATAAATGTTAAAAGGTTGATAGTTAAATTTAGGGAATTGATTTAAGAAAAATAGAGACTCTCCTACCTAGCCTTTTTGGAAAGTAAGCTCGCTAGGTTATATGGCATGGCCAGTGGAACCTTGTATTCAATTTGATAAATTTATGAGACTTTTGTATGTGTAAGGCTGATAGGAGAGTATAATCCATTGGGGTATAGAAATAAAAATTAAAACGCATAGCATCCAAAAGGACCATAAGGAACAAGTGGAAACAAAGGAAAATAATGAATTAGTTACCCATATCCAATATCTTCTTGCCTATTATACTTTAAGGAAAGTCTCCTCCATCCATGTTACATCTATCCCTTCTCAAAGAATCACTTCTTCAATGCATCTAGACTTAAATGTTAGTGCATATGACACATTGAACCACCTGAATGATATTCTAAACCCTATGCACCATAACATGTTTAGGCAAGGAAAATAGCTAAAAAACAACAAACATGGGCAAAGGAGGAGCTTTCATAATTACTTTCCTACTACATATTCATCAAATAGAAAACTAATGTGTAAGGAAACATTAGTTAATTATCTTATTCAATATTATATAATGTAGGAAATAAATAGGGAAATAAAAAGAATAACTTGCATGAATATATTCTTAACTAGACCTTAGATTTGATTTGATAATAAATCTAATAGTTCATTGACAAAATAGTAGTTTTATGGGGATGATAGATGTATGAAATAAAAAAATCCATTATATTAGTAAAAAAATCCACCATGAGTTGGGATTACAAAATCATTGTCATGAGCCTTCTTGTTTTCTCTATAGATCCTGGTACTTAGAGAATGCTTACAATAAGAATGAGATTAAAGTAGATGAGAAGATGAAGGAGGATAAATCCTTTTGATGTTAGAATATTGTAATGATCTACTCATATCTTCAATTTCTGATTACCTCTATCTATGTTTCACTCTCTTCAATTGATATTATTTTACATTGGAGTGAAAATACATCCTGGGTCAAAGAGAAAATTATCCTACATATATGTCGATGGGGAAGCGGCATGCCTAGTATTATATTTCGAAAACATCTTTGCTGATGCAGAAGCATGTTCCATAGTTCAACCCTATAATTGACCTCAAAAGAGGGGTCTTATCAATTTACTAAAGAGAGTGGGTTCCCTTAAAAAATTTATAATGTAGAGTAATTTAGCAAGAGTAGAAATATAAATTTTTCATGTAATTATAAATTGTCTTAGTTCTAGGAGAGAATCTAGAGTTGTTATGGAGGTTTTGATGAGCTAGAATTTCTGTGTTGTTTGGAATTTTATTAAAGGGATAAGGTATTTACGTGTGACTTTCCCCTAAACTAAATAATATGATCCCATCTAATTGGGAACCAAATAATTGTATAAATTGAATGTAAAAGAGGTATATAGGGACAAGGAGAGGAAAAATGAGTCAAGGAGTAGAGAACGTGAAGAGTGGTTGGTTAATCTAACAATATGATTTCTTATAAATAAATAGATTAGAATTGTGTGAAGAGAGATATAGAGACATTTGAGAGGAGAGCAAGAGATTGACTTCTGTGTAAAAAGAAAAGTTGCACAATTTTTGAATTCCTATAAACTTTTCCCATTCATATTCAAGTTAATATATATGTTTTTTGAATTTATATATATACTATGATTTTTTTTGAATTGTTTGTATGTGAGACTAATCACTTGTTTGGGTTGAAGGTTCAATTTACACCAAAAAAAGATTTAGTTCCATATCTTAGAGTATACAGCTAGGAGAACATACGTTCTAGAAGATAGATATATGTGATGCAAAGTGTAATCTTAAGGATTAGATCCAATATAGATTGGCTTAAGCATTGGATCCTTTAATTTCCAAAGATAGAGAAAGTTCCATCATAGAAATTTCATCAAAGCGGTCCATGGATATTTGGTTGGTAACACATCTACCTGTCAATAAACTTTGAAATGGAGATTTTATGACCAAATCCACTTTGGAATAAGATCTTTTAATTGACAATGTTGTGAAATAATTTTTTCATGAGAAGTATGTTTCCTTTCCTCAAGCCATCCAATTAAATCAAGGTGAAATCATGAAAGCCTACACCCAGATCCAGATTGAGAAGGAAAGAACGTGTTGAACCCACTATAGCAGGCATACCTAGTCATCAAAAGTCCATGGGGGCTTCACTATCGGAGAAATACCATAGCATGTGGGTTCATATTGGCGGATGTTTATTGAGGAAAAAATGACATAATATATTCAGGATATATAGGGGGTAGAGGGTTTTTGTATTGACAGGTATAAAAAATGGAGCTCAAAGTTAATGAAAAATTATAAATGGATATAAAAAATGTTAATGAAAAAATGGATACCTACAATATCTAGTGAAATCAGGGCTTTCTTTAATTTTGGAAGGTCTATTGGGTTTGTATTGCTAGGGGGTTAAATAATGTGATTTTTAGAAGTATTTTCCAATATGTAGTCAAGGTAGGGGCATTGTTTAGTATGGAACAAATGCACATGATATGCCATAGGTTCATTGAGTGAAGCCCCCGTGCAAAAATCCATCAGTACCATTGAAGAAAAGTGAAAAAAAGTAGGCAGATTCCATATCAAAGAACTTAACAAACTTTTGGAAGTAGAGGTGGACTGCACATCAAGTCTGAGGTGATATTCGAGCCACAAGGCATCTAGGAGTGCAATATACTGTGAAGGGGACCAAGAATAGGATACTGAATCTCTTTATCAAACATTACCAAGTCACAAGGTATCTAGATTTGAGGATATTTGGACCAAGACATTATTCAAACAAAAAAGAGAGCTTTCAGATTAGTGAAAATAATCTAGAGTGAATAAGTTAGGTTCAAAATTACAAAGGACCAAATCTTGGATCATCTAGATTGAGAGTGGAATATAAATATATCCAAACCTAGACCATATTTAGCAGTGTGCTACCAATTACATACTGGATAGGGACATGATTTCCTAGATACAATATTACACAAAATTTTGGGTATAATGAGAAAATGTTGATTCACCAAGGATAATAGGCTAAGCACCTTTTAGGATAAGAACTCAGCATTAGCTCGTGGTCATATGATATGATGCGCTTTGGTATCAAAGTCCTAGGACTATAGAATTTTTGGGATCACACAAATTTTAATAAGTTATATGTGGTTGCCTTGGGGATTCCAAAAGGTGCTAATGGTGTTGTATAAAAAAAATAAAAAATTGATCCATAGTATTGATTGATGTGCGAAATCCCAACCATAGTGATTATTATTCATTTGCATCATTTTTGGTATTAGGTCCAATGAGTCGAAGATTATTTCCTATTATTTTTGTTATATCTACCTCCATGGATACTTGTAATAAGGAAAGAAATTTCTTTAATTTTACTTGATATTAATATTGGAAATTGTTTTTTGTGCTATAGTTGATGGGCATGCCACTATCGGAGATGGTTAACCAAAATACATGTCAGCTACCAACAAGAGATAAATTTTTCTTAGTGCAATTAGTGTGCACCGTAGATATGGAATAAATTATCTCATGTAGGAGGAAGGAGGGTGCTTCAAGAGCCATTTATTATTTCGTGTGTTTCAAAATTGAAAGAAAAACAAAATCAAGGGAGCTACCCACTTCAAATCAGAACATGGGTACCTTCTTCAGCTTCAATATGGGGCATCCATCAATCCTCCTACTTGCACACAAACATGCAGAGTGAGATACATGTGGATGGAAATTGTGTAAATATTTTTGATTTTAAAGATTATAATAGAGCTCACTCTGGTGTAAATCCAAGTGAAGATCAAGTAACAGAAGGGAACAATAACAAGACAAAGATGTCAGACTTTAACACATTTTTATGAAATGACTTGGAATCTGATTAGACTTAGGGTCAACAAATACAAGTAATATGTGATGATAAGAGAGATGGAGCCCCATAAGATGACAAGCTCATCAAAGGACGATTTCCAAGCATTCATAAAAGCACACCATCTGAGGGGGGCATTGTAAACATAGGTTGAATATGTGGCTTAATCAATTGTTGGAGGGTGTGAGTAATATTACTATTAATTAACGTATTGTGATATTTTATTGATATCGTTGTTCTTATGTGATATTTATATGTGTAAATATTGTTGTATGATTTCTCATAATTCCAATAATTGGTATGAGAGAAAGAAATTAAAATTTTTGTGTATTTAATTTCTGATGATTTATATGAGATAGGAAATTGCAAATATATTTAATTAATTACACACTACTAATTGTAGGAAAGTTTGCAAGATATATTGATTGTAGCATAATTTTTTTACATATGATTGGTAATGATTATAGAGCATTCAGTAATTGATTTCCAAATTGCATCTAATTGATTTCGAATTATAACAACACTATAGAATATCATTGGAGATGATTGAAGAGTTTATGTTTGCATGTAGAAACAAAAAGAGAAGTTGGTAACAAAAGCATATGAAGAAATCATTAGAATCCTAGTCACAATTCAATACTAGAAGATAATAATATATAGAAAGATAGCACAAAAAAACAAAAGTGTGGAAAGAATCATTATAGCTAGGAGGGTTGTCAAAATAAGAATAGAGGACGTTCTCTAGAAGAAGTGTGAATGCAACTAGAGGAATTGTAAGAGAGGAAGAAGAGAAGGGAAGATCTTAAGAGAAAATGGAAGCTCGTCGAAAAAATTATTATAACACATACAAGGTCTTGGAAAGTTAAAAACTTCCAATTGAGGTTGGATAATGTTTTTCTAGACGGTTCCATAATTAATATTGTGTATAGAATTTTCAAGAGAACTCAGAAGGGTAAAAAAATGCTAGAAGAGAAAGGGAATCTCAAGAGGTTATAGAGAAGAGAACAATAGGATACCAAAAGCCCAAGTTTAGGAAACAAACTTGGTGAGGTATTTTGTAACAAGGTGAAATAGACGTGTTATTGCAGGGGCTTTTTGCACCTCACAGTGACCATGAGGAGTGTCACAAAGGAGGAAATGGAGATCACAAGGGGCATCTAAATTAAGGGTTCAAAGAGTGGAAGCCACAAAAATATGAGAAAATATGCCAAGGAATTTCAAAAGAAGAACATAAGGGAAGAAGAAGTAACCAGAGAGATTGCTGAGTTAAAAGAGCAACTCAGTATAATTACGATGGTGCTACAAGAAAGCAAAAAATAGTAAAAAAGTAAATGGAAGTTGAATAAAAAGGTCAAACAACATGTTAGGGTCCTATGATTCATAGGATCAAATGATGTTTGAATGTTTTCTTTTAGTATATCAAATTGTAAATAATATTGTATATTGCAAATGATTTGCAAAAAAGAAGAGAATATATAAGAAAAATATTAAAAAAGGAAAAGAGGTTATATATAAAAAGAGGAATAGAACAAGAAATAAATTAGAAAAAGATGAAAAAGAACCCCATGAAAAATAGAACTAAAAGTGATGCAAATTCAAATGCCACTACCAGATAAATACTTTGATTTTTTAGAATAAATTTATTGTTGTGTGAAACTTGTTTAAAATGAAACAACCCTAAGTCATTGTTTATGTCATATAGTGTAATCATGATCAAACAAGTTTCAATTTATGTTAATTAGATTAGAGAATAAAATTAGCCAAACTATGAAATCTTGTCTAATGATAGTTAGGTAGAGTAGGTTAATAAATTGATCCAATAATTTAATCTATTCCAATGAATTACTAGGGTTAGGCTGCAGTTAGTTCAAATGATTTTCCCTTCTAAAGAAAATAAAAAAGGGTCTTCACCTCTAAATGAACCCTTGGTTAGTCAAAATTTATCCTAGTTAAATGGAGATCAAAGAGGTTGAAATAAAACAGAATTATGTTTTAGGTCATCCTATGCTTGGCATGAAATATAGTTTATCCAAATTCTGGAGTTCATATTGTAAAGTTACAGATGACAAAAGTTTTTTTGTCGTAATTTATTAAGTACAGTGCTATATCCAATAGCGGATTGTCGTCAGCGTCCAGATCAACAGTTGTCAAGGCCTCCCCCCCTCCTGGCCCAGTCTCTTATAACTTTATCGGCGAGTGGTGGGAGGGGTGTCCAAAAAGGTGTTTTCCCCATCTTGACCCACGCCTCTGTGTTGCCCCCTCATTCTTTCACATCCCCCCTCACCATACCGCATACCACTCACACCCCCCTGAAAAATTACCCCACCACCATTCCTTCTTGGCAATGTTCCCTGCACCAATTCTACCACTCCCTCCATGACACCTGTCCCCCTATCCCCTAACCATTAGACATTTATTTCCCCCTGCTTAAATTACCATTAATCTCTCTATGTCCCTGTGCATGTAACAGACACATTCCTAACCATAAAAACATGAGAGTTTACCGTATTTGTTTCCCTTCACTATCTTCGAACACTGCAGGTATCAAACTTCAAAATTTACCCATATGCGGAATTGGATATGAGGAGAGTACTACCAACAATCGTATTATCATTATCTTAACAAAAAAACTTTCATTTACAGGCTTTTTCTGGTCAATTCTCTAAATTCTCCAATCTGTCTATTCCTCACATTTCTTGATATGGCTCCCAAAAGTTAGATTGCCACCAGTGCTGAAAATCCCATGATCCCTCCACCCATTGACCTGAATCACCTTCTCCTATTTGACCAAGATTATAAGATCTCAGAACCAAAGTGTGAATTCTATTTCTTCGATTTACACAATTGGCTCAAATATCTTCATCTTAACCAAAGTGATGAAATCAACCTCTGGGAATCTAATCTACCCTAATGCATAGTTGAATACATACCTAATCAGAGAGTTGAATAGCCCCCACAGTTGAAGTTTTATTTGTAATTACCCCTCAGTCCATCGAGGAGATGATGCACATTCCTCCAAATAGTGCCTCCACCCCTTTTTCAATACAAGCCCTAAATGAACTATACCAAAAGCTAGATTTTTCCCAAAGGGCTAGAATTTTTTAGGCTTTCCTACCTGGAGATACACAGTTACATAAGAAAAACCCGCCATATCCTTCTTCAATTCTCCCAGAAAGAGCTAAACAAATCATACCAATTCTTTCCTCTTTATTAGGTGACTATTCTGCTGAATGGGTAGCTGAACCCATCTTAGGCTTTCTGTCCATATTTTCCACAGAAGATAATCCCTCAGTTGTGTTTGATTTTAGCCAATTTCTTGATGATATGATCCATGAACAATTACATAAACTCCAAATTGAAGGAATGTTTATATATGGTTCCATTTAATGTACCTACTTTTATTTTTCCAATGAGAGAAAATCCCATTTGCAGTGCAGAAAATCAATGAGCAAGGGGAGCCACAATTTGTTATATTTTGGACCTCCATTTTAAGAATAAATTAAGAGGAATATTATTTTCAAAGAATTCATAGATCAGTTTGTGCATGCAACTAATTTTTTGTTGACCAGTTAGATGCAACCCAAGGTCAATCAAGAAATCCTGAAGATCATACATCTCATTGAGCAAGCAAATACAAGTGACTAGTACTTGTACTAGAATTACGTAAAATCAGAGTATATGGGTGTGAATTGTCACCCTATAAGATACAAAAATGTCTTCCAATGAGGACTTTTTCCTTGCAATACATTATGAAAATGATTAATTATGATGAAATCCATTTTGTTGCGGCCAAGAAAAAATCCCAATTTAGGATAAAAACATAGGTTGGGCCTTTTATCTGTACCAACAAGATAGCAAGGCAGGAAGCAAATGAAATTCTAAAATAGATGAAATTTCCCCTAAGATTTACCTGGTCATATGACCCATTTCAAATAATTTCAAAGCTTTGAATGGAGCAGGATACTACACCATATGTGCATACTTAGGGACCAAAAATTAAAAAATATATGAACCGGGATCAATGGTAAGAAAACACCTTATAAGAGGCAGAAGAAGAGCTTTTGCAGAGGACCACTTCACATATGCCTATTCCTTAGGAAGAGACATAGAAAAGTACAAGAGGAGAGGACTCACCTTCAATCAGCCAACGAGTTCAAGATTTACACAAAGAAAGCTAGGAAAAATCCTACAACATGGTTTGAAGAACAAGAAGAAGAACAAGGACCATCTACAATTTTTCTAAAAGGTCCACAGTTTCAAACACATTCAAAGGATATATCTATAGGGTCCCCAACTTCATAATTTTCATAGGGAAATCTAGAAAACACTACACCAAGAAGAAACAATTAAATATTTTTGAAAAGTATAAAGAGATCAAACAAAGAAATGAAGTCCTCAAGCACAACAGCTACACATAGTTTTGGAAGAGAATTTCCACCTCTCATCATAAGCTCATGTCAACATTTGACAAAGAAAAGGGGAGAATTTGGATGGCATTCTTGCAAGCACATGTCCCCCATCCACAATTATCAACAGATTACAAGAAAACAACATTTGAGTTTGAGTCAAATGATGTCCATCCTTTGGACTAGATGGACATGCATAGGAAAAATGGAGAGATGGTTTACTCCACATTTACATAGACTGCAATAATTGCTTCCAAATTGCATGTATCTTTAAGTAGTATTTAATCACAACTAAAACCTGACAAGATTTCTTCTTTGGCTAAGGACAATAGGTTAAAATCCTTAAAAGATCTAGTTATCAAAGCAGGGTATGATACAAGCAACATAAAGACAGTGGAAGAAATCATAAAAAAGAAGAATGCTGACACTACTTATCTCATAAAACAATTAAAACTTCCAGCTACTGAAGATCCTCAATCTAAGGAGATGGGAGAAGTGGGGAGTTCGAAGGAAATATTCTCATGCTCATCATGGAACATAATGCTCTGATAAAGGAAATGGAAGCAGAAATGGACAAAATCATCAAGGAGAAATAGCAGAATTCTCAACTCCCTTTGGTACCTCCTGATGCAGTGCCTCTAGCATCAATACTTAAAACATACATTTCTACATAAACTACAATAACAGGAGCATCCACCTCAATAGCACCCCCTACTTCAACTACAGATGATTCTATCAAACTAGCCCAATCAATGGAAAATATGTCAATACAAGCAGAAGAAATCAAAAAGTTACGAAAAGATGTAAATGTCCTATAGGAATAGAACACTAAATATGAAACTTCTCTCCTAACAAAGCTACAGAAATCCCAGATGCTTACCCAGATAATGCAATAGATAGAGAAGGAAACTGCCATGGGTAATACCCTAACCCAGGTTAAGGAGAACACCTTGACAAGGATAAATGAAGCCATGATAGAGATTTTTCAATCTATACAGATCATATTTGAGGAGAAGGAATTAATTGATAAATCTAGTGAATAGCAACTCATTAAGTTCTTCAATTCCAAAAACAAGCAGGATCTAGAAGAACTAGAGATCGAGGACAGGACTAAGACAATACTGGAGGCAAAAAAGGTGCTAACCAGAAGATAATTAATCAGGCAGCTGGAAGAAAAATTTCAAGTTCTAGACATAGGTGTACAAAGATTCTTCAGCAAATTGGAAGTCCTCTACAAAAAGGGACTTCCCAGTTTACTAGTGATAAATGACAAGCTCAGTACATGGCCAGATTATAGCCAGAAATTGATGACCATTGCTAAAGATGATAGTGAGTTTGCAGGAGTGAAAGGTAGCATAATAGGGAAAACATTTTTATAAGCATTGACATATGATTTAGACATCTAGTATGAAATCCAACACATATTTATTTCCAAGCCAAATTTTGCGAAATATACTGAAGTGGACAAGGTCTGAGTGAGAAGATGATTTTATTTTTCCAACACACGTCCAACAATGCAACATAAATTCAATGGCCAAATATTCAACAGTTCCACAATGCTAGGGCCACCAATATAAGTAGTTTTGATTTTCCTATATTTTGTAAAAAAATAGATATAATTTTTTTTAGATGTTCCTAAAATACATCCTAATTAGATTTGACAAGATATTTTATAAATAAACTTATAAATACTTCTCTTTTTGAGCTATTAAAGGTCGATTTTTTCATTCCAGAAAGATATTGTACTTTCTTCATTTGATGGACTGATCAGTAATAAATAGGCCATTCTTCCTAGGATTCATGTGTTGGAGTATTTGGTGAAGTGTTTCTCTCATTGTCTATGTGTTTATTTCGTTGTTTACATACTTATGTGTTCTTAAATCTGAATTATTTTAAAGAAAGTTGATGAAAAAAAATTGTTGAAAGATACACTCTCATTCTAGCTATGGATAATTTAAATGTTTTCCTTTGATATTAAATTAAAGAATCCTTAACTTCTCTTTTGCTTAATTTAATTTATTTGTCTTCTTCCGTTACATTTCATTTAAATCTAAGAGATACAGTTAGTTCGGCTACCTTCCCCTGTAAAACTCCTTCGAAAATCTGATACAAATCCACGTTAAGCTGGTAGACTCCATAGCCCATTGGAAGTTTCAGGCATTTAATTAACCAAACCAATTTTAAAATCAAACTCTAAACTCTCATAACTAGCCTAAAATTACAAATAGAATAAAGTTAAATTTATCAGAGAGATCCCTCTCTGAGTTTAGGAAGGCTAGATCCTAAGCTCCAATGTGGTTTTGTGGTTACTTATGTGCCTTCTTTCACAACCTTAGAAATTATAGAGTGATAAAATTATGGCGACCATACTGGGGAAGAACAGTCTTTCATTTCATTTCTACAAAATTAAATTTTTTAGTTCATAAAACTTTATTTCAGGAAAAAGTAGTTTTCCAAATTTTAGAAATAATGGATTAGAGCTTGTAAACTTCGTAAATAATCAAGTGGTGTCTCTGAAATTTAATATTTGTCTCCAAAAAGGATTAACACCAGATCTCATCCTGATCTAGAACCTCCCAAAATTTTAGATGATCCTGAAAATTTAGTAAGGAAAAGAAGTTTAGCTCAAAGTCAAGGAAGTAATAATCCCCTTTCTAGCGAAAATTCTCTTCCAGATTTTTTTTTTTTTTTACCATACAAGATATTTAGTTTGACTTACCATTTGAAAATAGTGTATTTAGGACCAAATCTGAAAGTTTTTTTTATCAAACAGTAATTGATAAATATGTACTCCAACCCTATAAATTTGTACGTCCATTTGTTGGACCAGATTTTGATTAGCAACCCCTCCAAAAATTTAACAAGTTACAAGATATTGTATCATTACTTGATCAAGCTGTACATCAAGCCTATATTCAACAATTGAACTTTCTTCCCTCATTATTGCAACATCTTCTCTTTCTTCATACCACATCAATTAGTCCCACCCCTTCTGTAATCTCCACTACTTCTCCAATAGTATCACAGAAAGTGACCCAACCTATCCCAAGAACTCCTACATCTATACCTCCCATAAGACCACCCATTATTCAACACAACATGGATGCTCATGATGTTCTCTTGGTCTTACCTAGGAAATTTCATCCTATGCCCCAATATTATCAAACCAGAATTCCTCAATTTGATGCTACTGGTGTTATCACTGCACAACAACATATATATCAAATGAATGATTTCTTTGAACTTCAGGAACTGTATGAAAATGACGTAAAATGAGACTTTTTTCCCAGAGTTTGGGTGGAGACGTAAGAAAATGGTTTTAAAAAATTTAAGAGCATCTAGTATAGCTGATCTTAATGCATTTCATTATACTTTCTTAAACAGGTGGGAAACCAAAATTAATCCTCTTCATATTTTGAATGAATATAAAAAACTAAAGATAGGACCTAATGAGACTATGGAAGAATATTATGATAAGGTTTAGTAAGATTTATAATGCAATTCCACCTGCTATTAAACACATTTTCCTAAAGGACTTGATGTGCATATGGCATATCAGCTAAGGAAAAGAGACCCTCCTACCTTAGAGGAAATGCAAGCTAATTTCATTAGTGTTGAGGCTAATTTATTAGCCAACAAAGCAAAATTAAAAACCAAAAGAAGGGTTACTATCAAAGGGGAACTTCCTCCTCTTCTCCATCTGATTATAAAATAGATAGTCTACTTAGAACCATGGAGAAGATGATGGATAGGATAAGTATAGCTGGTAGTGCTCCTCCTAGAGAAAAAAAACCTTCTCCACAAATAAGAAATCCTAATTTTAGGAAAATCCCACCTCAGATCAAACAAAGGGACCAAAAAGGTCCAAATCGGCAGGTTAGACCTCCATTTCTATAGAACTATACAGATGAGGAGGGATAAATAGCTTAGGAAATGAATGATACATAAATCAACATAATGGGAGTAAATGATAATGATTCTACATTTCTTACTTAAGAGAAACAAGACCTTTTCCTCCTGTCACACGATGAAATAGATCCCAAGGAACCAGAAGAGTATAAAAAAGGTTCTGAAATGCAATTATGGAATTCCACAAGCAATAAAATCTAAGGATGAAACACCTGATACCCCCAATAAAAAGGTAGTTAATACACCTACAAAGAAAAACCTTGACATCCGTGCTACAAAAGATGGTGAGGCTCCAATCCAAAAAATATTTGATACTGTATTCAAACCAACTCAAACTGATAATCCCTCTACTAGCCAGCAAAGAGATATTTACCAAAAGGACTTGGTTGAAAAATAAGATGCCATCAATTTAAACAAAACTCAAACATCATTCAGTATAGAACATGAATTGGCAAAGCTTAAAATATCCATTCCTCTGACATAACTTATGAATAAAACTACGTACATATCACAAGTAATTAAAGCCTTAAGTATGTGAGAAGATACAGATACAGTCAATGTATTTGATGATCAACCATAAATATTATTTGGGCCTGAAGTCAATGGAAAACTACAAGATGGAGATGTACCTCCTTTGTACATTAGCTTAATCATTCACGATAAAATTTTACATGACACAATTCTTGACTCCGGGGCCTCTCACAATCTTATGCCCAAGGTTATCATAGAAAAATTGGGACTAGATATCACTAGATGGTACAAGGATCCGTATTCGTTTGATTGAAGTAAATTAAAATGCCTTGGGGTTATTAAGGGTTTTTGTGTCAACTTAGTGCAAATACCAGCCAAAAGCATGGTAATGGACATAGTTGTTGCTGCCATACCTCCTAAATATGGCATGTTACTGTCTCGCTCATGGGGAGCTAAACTCCAAGGAACCCTCTAAATGGATATGACCTATGCTACAATTCTAGTTTTTGGTCAAAACATGAGATCGTACAGGGAAAAACTTTTGAAATTTATGGTTACTAGTCAGGAAAAAACCCACAATTATCCCTTATATTCATTCGATTTAGACCTTGATTCTTTTATTTTGTATAACAATGTAAATATACATGAACAAATTCACAATGCAGAAAACGAGCTGTGTGAGATTGAGGAATGAAAAATAGATATTAGAGAACATGGTAAGCAAGATGAACCTTTCTGGAATTTAGGTTTTGATGGGGTTGTAAGTAAAGAAGGATTAGGGGCAGACATATTGGTTTCAAATTCACAAACTCATCATTTGGAAGCAATTTCATATAGCCTAAATTTTCAATGTACTAACAACATAGTCAAGTATGAAGCCTTAATTTTAGGGTTACAACTTTTAAAGAAGCTAGGATCCAAGAGAATTTGAACTCATGGACATTCTGATCTAATAATAAAACATACTAAAGAGGAATATTGTGCCAAACACCCAAGTTTGAGGGTCTATAGGAATATTGTTTTGGATTTCCTTGAATCTTTCATTGAGTATAGTCTATTTGTGGTCCTAGCTCATACTCTTGCTACTTCAGCTAGTACCTGTAAAATTCCATAACGTCCTAGTCACCAATATACTGTTGAAGTAAAGAACAAACCTATTGTACCAGACAATATCGGATATTGGTAATTCTTTGCAAGAAACGCACAAATTGAAAGTTTTCTACAATCAAAAGATGAGTTTGAGTGGGCTAATATAGACATAGAAGTTGACTTAGAAGACAGCGTACATAACAGTGTGACTAAATTAGATTTGAAAGAAGTAAATCTAGAAAAAGAAGAATCAAAATTTTTACATTTGAAAGAAAATGTTTTTCCTAGAGGATTAGCCCCCTTAGAGGATTTGTTTGACTTTAATGACGCGGCCAAAAAGCCTAAAATGAAATCTACTAGAGCTGAAATTGAAGAATGTAACATTGGAACTAAACAATAACCCAATATGATTAAATTATCCAAATCAACACCCCCAACAAAAAAGGAAAATTATATAAGCTTGTTCAAAGAGTTCATAGATGTGTTTTCGTGGAGTTATGAAGATTTGAAATGCAATGACACCAGCATTATACAACATAAGATTCACATAAAAGAGGACCACAAGCCTTTTAAGTATAAATTAAGGAGAATCAACACAATGCCCATACCTCTAATTGAAAAAGAGGTCAAAAGAATGTATGATGCCAAGATCATAGCTCCATTGAGATATTATAAATGGGTATCAAAACATAGTTCCAACTAGGAAGAAGACCAGAGAAATTAGACTTTGTATTGATTTGTGAAATCTTAATAAAGCCTCCATGAAGGATAACTACCCTTTGCCTATGATGGATCAAATTTTGTAGAAGGTGGTTGGATCCACTAGAATTTCTCTTCTAGATGGATTTTCTTGTTACAATCAAGTCATAGCACATCTTGAAGACCAATAAAAGACAACATTTACTACAGCTTGGGGCACTTTCATGTATGTGAAAATGCCTTTTTTTATTATGAATGTCGGTGCCACTTTCCAAAGAGAAATGGACTTTACATTTGTGGATGAAATGGGTCGATTTATAGTCATATATCGTGATGATATCATTTTTTTTCGAAAACAGATGAGGAGCATTTACTCCACCTAAGGAGGGTCTTTGAAAAACGTAGGAGATTTGGTATTTCCCTGAATCCACAGAAAACATTGTTTGGTTTAAAAGAAGGAAAACCATTAGGACATATCATTCCAAAGGAGGGAATCAAAATAGATCCTAGCAGAATTGAAGCTATATTAAAATTATATCCCCGTAGAAATGTAAAGGAAGTTCAATCTTTCATTAGTCAGATCATTTTTTTGAGGAGATTTATTCCTAATCTAGTAGAGCTTCTAAGAAATATAACAAAACATGTTGAGAAAAGATACAGAGGTAAAGTGGAACATTGAGGCTAAACAATAATTTGATAAAATAAAACAAGCCTTAACCCAGGCTTCTGTGTTGATCAGCCCTGATTTTACAAAATATTTTCTCATTTTCTCGTTTTCTTCTTAGAATACTATTGTTGCAATTCTCTTACAAAAAAATAATGAAGGACATGCACAATCTATTGCTTTCTTTAGTAAAGCCTTAATAGATGTTGCATTGAAGTACAATATCATGGAAAAACAAGTTTTTTTCTTTGGTAAAATCAATAAAATATTGTATATTTTATATCCTCCACTCACATATAATTTCCTTTGTTCCAAATGTTGTGATAAAAGACATACTAACCCAAAATGATCCTGATGGGAAAAGAGGTAAATGGATTTCCATTATCTTAGAATATTACATTGAAATCAAACCTCTCAAACTCATTAAAGGTCAGGGTTAGCTAAATTGATGGTTGAATCAAATTTACATGCTTCATATAATTTTTATAGCTATACTCGATGAACCAGAATAGCAGGAGACTCCACAGGTAGCGGAGGACTTTGCTACCTCTCCCTAGTATGTAGACCTTATTTTTGTTCTGCATCATTTACAAGCTCCTCCTGGTCTGACCAAAATGAAAGCTAGATTTCTTAAACTCAAAGCTATGAAATTTTGTATTTTAGATAATAATTTGTATTGGAAAGATACTCGAAGAGTTTTACTAAATTACTTGTTGAAAGATGAAGTAGATAAAGTGAGGCATGAATTCACTAGGAGATTGTGGTTGACACCTATACTAGAAGACCACTACCAACAAGATCCTAAGAGGCAGCTTTTACTAGCCAACCTTATTTTTTGATGTCCAAAATAAAGTCACCTCATATCACCTATGCGAAATATTTGAAATCAAAAGGAAACTAATTCCTTTACCCTTAAATCCCATATCAGCTGAAACTCCTTCTCAGCAATGCAGTCTAGATTTTATCGGAGAAATTCACCCTTCCTCTTAGGCCCAACATAAATGGATTACGACAACCACTGCTTATCTTACCAAATGTATTGAATTTATACCTACTAGGCAAGCCTCTGATGTAGTAATCATTAAATTCCTAGAGAATAATATTCTTTCAAGATTTGGATGTCCTAGGAAAATCATTATAGATAATGTTGCAACATTCAAATCAAAGAGGATGGTGGAATTTTGCAACAAATATCAAATAATTTTGGGACACTCTATAGCCTATTACCATCAAGGAAATGGACTAAGAGAATTTTCCAACAAAAGTTTGGTTAATATTATCAAAAAATTGTTGCAGGATAACAAGAAATCATAAGATAATAAGCTATTAAATGCATTAGGGGCATACAAACTTACTACTAAAGAATCAATTGACATGTCTCCATACCAATTAGTTGATGGCATGGATGTTGCTTTTCCAACTTCATTGGGAATTCTTGTTTTGAAAATGATGGAAGAATTGTAAGCGTAACCGAATGACCTACAGAGAAGAATAAATCAAACAATTCAACTGTAGCAGTCAAGCGAGGAAGTTCACAATAGGACTCAATTTGTCCAGGAAAATGTTAAGAAGATATGAGAGAATAACTAAAGCTGATTATTTTCAAATAGGAAACCATATTTTGAAATGGGATTCAATAAGAGAAGAAAAGGGTAAGCATGAAAAAATTGATAATTTGTAGATGGGACCTTACATAATCCATGCTTACAGGGGCAATAATGGATTTTTTCTTAAGGACATGGATGGAACAGAGCTCCCTGGTGGATCTGTCAATGGAAAGTTGTCGAAACATCTTGTTTTTCAAGAATAGAAGCATTTCTCATCAAAATCATTGTAGATACCATTTTCTTCATACTCTTATCCTTCGATTGGCTCATGTCAGAAAGTTGAAGCCCATGGAGAAGTTCCTGAGCTTTTAGTCATGTTTTCTACCATAACTACGACAACAAAAAAAAAATCAGATGCATTAAAACACTGAAGAAGAAGATTCAAGGCTACTAGTCTACAATTCTTGACACCTCACAAGGAGAGTGCCATCCCCATATGGAGCCACTGTTAGGGTCCTATGATTCACAAGATCAAATGATGATTAAATGTTTTCTTTGAGTATATCCAATTGTAAATAATATCGTATATTGCAAATTATTTACAAAAAGAAAGAGAATATATAAGAAAAATAATAAAAAATGAAAAGAGGGTATATATAAAAAAAATGGAATAGAACAAGAAATAAATAAAAAAAGATGAAAAAGAACCCCATGAAAAATAGAACTAAAGGTGATGCAAATTGAAATACCACTACAAGATAAATACTTTCATTTTCTAGAATAAACTAATTATTTAAAATGCCACAACACTGAGTCATTGTTCTGGTCACACATTGTAATCATGATAAAAAAAAAAATTCAATTTCTGTCAATTAGATTAGAGAATAAAATTAGCCAAACTATTTAATCTTGGCTAATGATAGTTATGTAGATTAGGTGAATAAATTTATCCAACAGTTTAATCTAGATCAATGAATTAGTAGGCTAGGTTATAGTTAGATTAGTTGATTTTCACTTTCAAAGAAAATAAAACACGGGTTTGCACTTCTAAATGAACCCTTGGTTAGTCAAAATTTACCCTAGGTAAATGAAGATCAAAGAGGTTGAAATAAAACAAAATTATGTTTTGGGTCGTACAATGCTTGGCGCGAAATATAGTTTATTAATTCCAATAATACATCTAATGAGTAAAGTTGTTATTTGGTTAATTCCAACGCTACATCCAATCGTGGATTGTCAATAGCGGCCAGATCAACAACTCTCAAGGCCTTTCGGGCCCCCTGCCTCTTCTAGCTTTATCAGTAGAGGGGGGTCTAAAAGGTTGGTTTCCCTGTTTAGCCCCATGCCCATGTATCACCCCCTCATTCTTTCGCACACCCCCCCCCACTCACCATACCGCATACCACTCGCACACACCCCCCCTAAAAAAACCACCCCAACACCATTCCTTCCAACCAATGCTCCCCGCGCCTATTCTACCACTCCCTCCATGACACTTGTCACCCTATCCCCTAGCCATTAAACATTTATTCCCCCTCGCTTAAATTATTGTTAATATCTCTAATGGCGTCATTCCTGCAACGGACACATTCTGAACCATAAAAACACGAGATTTTACTGCATTTTTTTCCCTTCACTGTCTTTTAACTCTACAGGTATTAAACATCACAATTTACCCATCTTTATGACTAGATATGAGTAGAGGAATACCAACGGCCATATCATCATTCTCTTAACCAACAACCTTTCATTTATAGGTTTTTTCTGGTCAATTCCCTAAATTCTCCTATCTATCTCTTCCTCACATTTCTTAATATAGCTCCCAAAAGTCAGACTACCACCAATGCTAAAAACCCCATGATCCTACCACCCATTAACCTAGATCACCTTCCCCTGGTCGACCAAGATTATAAGATCTCAGAGCCAAAGTGAAAATTGAATTTCTTCGAGTTTCACAATTGCCTCAAAGGTCTTCATCTTAACTAAAGTGATGAAATTGGCCTCTAGGAATCCAATCTACCCCTTTTCATGTTTCCCTAAACACACTATTTTCCTCCATTTATCCTCAAATGTAGAGCTGACTACATACCTAATCAGAGAGCCATAATAGCCCACGCAAGTGAATTTTTATTTTCAATTACCCCCCAGTCCATCCAAGCAAATGATGAACATTCCTCAAAATTCTGCCTCGACCCATTTTTCAATATAAGCCCTAAATGAACTATACCAAAAGCTAGATTTTTCCTGAAGGGTTAGAATTTTTGAGATTTTCCTCCCTCAACATACACAACTACCTAAGAAAAACCCTCCCTATCCTTCCTGAATGTTCCAAGAAAGAGATAAACAAATCATATCAATGCTTTCCTATTTATTAGTTTACTATTCTGATGAATGGGTAGATGAACCCATCTTAGGTTTTATGTCCACATTTTCCACTGAAGATAATCCCTCAGTTGTGAATGATTTTAGTTGATTTCTTGTTGATAGGATCCATGAACAATTCCTTAAACTCTAAACTGAAGGAATGTTCAGATATGCTTCGAATTTAATGTACCTATTTTTATTTTTCCAAGCAAACAAATTCCCATTTGTAGTGCAGAAACTCAATGACGAGGGGAGCCACAATCAGTTATATTTTGGACCTCCATTCTAAGAAGAAATTGAAAGGAATATGCTTTCAAAGAGTTCATAGATCATTTTTTACATCCAGCTACTTGTTTGTTGACCAGTTAGATAGAACCTAGGTTCAGTCAAGAAATCTAGAGGATCTTACATCTCAGAGAACAAGAAAAGGTAGGTGACTAGTACTTGTACCAGAATTACACTGAAATCAGAGTATGTGGCTATGAATTTCCACCCTATAAGCTACCCAGATACCTTCCAATGTTGATTTTTTCCTTCAAATACATTAGGTAAATGATTAATTATGATGAAATCCATTTTGTTTCAGCCAAGAAAAAATCCTAATTCATGATAAAAACACATGTTGGGCCTTTTATCTGTAACAGCAAGTCAACAGGGAACAAAGGAGATGGCATTCTAAAATAGATGAAA
Organism: Pinus tabuliformis; assembly: GCA_031772625.1. NCBI lineage: Eukaryota > Viridiplantae > Streptophyta > Pinopsida > Pinales > Pinaceae > Pinus > Pinus tabuliformis. The sequence goes on along the minus strand of CM062812.1, from coordinate 995,641,144 downwards.
TTTCCCCTAAGATTTACCTAATCATATGACCCATTTCAAATAATTTCAAAGCTTGGGATGGAGCGTAAGACTGCACCATACGTGCATACTCAGATACCAGAATTTGAAAAATATATGAATGAGGCTCAATGGGAAGAAAACACCTTACAAGTGGGAGAGGAACAACTTTTACAAAAGACCACTTCACATACTCATGTTCCTCAGGAAAAGATAGAGAAAATACCAAGAGAAGAGGACTCACCATCAGTCACAGAGGTCTGAGCCAAGGAGTTCACGATTCACACAAAGAAAGCCAAGAAAAATCCTACAACATGGCTTGCCGAACAAGAAGAAGAAGACAAAACGTCTACAATAGTTTTGCAAGGTCCACTGTTTCGCAGACATTCAAAGGATATATCTATAGGGTCCCCAAATTCATCATTTTCACAGGGGCGATCCAAAAAACACTCCAGCATCAGAAATAGTCGAGAAAAAGAAATAATTAAATATTTTGGAAATGTACAAAGAGATCAAGCAAATAAATGATGTCCTCAAGCATAGCACCTACACACAGTTTTGGAAGCAAACTTCCACCACTTAGAAGAGGATGATGTCAGCATTTGACAAGAAAAGGAGAGAATGCACATGGAATTCTTGCAAGCACAAGTCCCCCATCCAAAATAAGCAACAGATTACAAGAAAATGACATTTGAGTTTGAGGCAAAGGATTTCCATCCTTTCAAAGAGATGGACATGCATAGGAAAACTGGAGAGATGGTATACTCCACATTTACACATACTATAATAACTACTTCCAAGTTGCAGGTATCTTTAAGTAATATTCAATCACAATGAAAACTTAAGAATATTTCTTCTTTGGCTAAGGACAATAGGATAAAATACTTAGAAGATCTAGTTATCAAAGCAGGGTATGCTTCAAGCAACATAAAGGAAGTGGAAAGAATCATCAAAAAGACGAACGATGACATTACTTCTCCCAAAAAATAATTAAAACTGCCACCTACTAAAGATCCTCAAGGTAACGAGATGGGAGAAGTGGAAAGTTAGAAAGAGAATATGCTCATGCTCATCATGGAATAGAATGCTCAGATAAAGGAAATGGAAGTAGAAATGGAAAAACTCATCAAGGAGAAAGAGTATAATTGTCAGCTCGCTTTGGTACCTCTTGATGCAGTGCCTCTTGCATGAATACTTCAAGCAAACATTTCTACATCAGCCAGAACAGCAGGAGCATCCATGTCTACAACACCCCCTACTTCAACTATAGATAATTCTATCAAAATGGCCCAATCAATGGAAAGTATGTCAATACAAGGAGAAGAAATAAAAAAAATTGTGAAACGATGTAAAGGTCCTACAGGTACAGAACACCAGATATGAAACTTCTCCCCTAACAAAGCTGCAGAAATCTCAGAGGCTTACCCAAAGAATGGAATAGATGGAGAAGGAAACCCCCATGGGTAATACCCTAGCCAAGGTTAAGGAGAACATCAGGAAAAGGATAAATGAAGCCATGATAGAAATCTGGCCATCTATATAGATCATATTTGAGCAGAAGGAATTTATTGAGAAATCTAGTGAAGCTATTGAACAAATCAAAGAGTAGCTGGATGATAAACCAAATGAACCTACAAATCTCATTAAGTTCCTCACTTCCAAAAAAAAACAGGAGCTAGAAAAAGTAGAGATCGAGGACACGACTGTGACAATACTAAAGGTAAAAAAGGTGCTAACCAAAAGAAACTTAATTAGGTAGCTGGAAGAGAAATTTCAAGTTGTAGACATAGCTGTACAAATATTCTTTAGCAAATTGGAAGTCCTCTACAAAAAGGGACTTCCCAGTTTACTAGTGATAAATGACAAGCTCAACACATGGCCAGATTATAGTCGTAAATTGATGAACATTGCTAAAGACGGTACTATGTTTGCAAGAGTGAAAGGCACAATAATAGGGGAAGAATTTTTAGAAGCACCGATATTTGATTTAGGCATCTAGTATGAGATCAAGGACATCTTTATTTTCAAGCCAACTTTTGCCAAATCTACTGAAGTGGGTGAGGTCGACAGAAAGTTACTCAAGATGTCTATCCCTAGTGAACAACATTGGGATAAATTGTGTGAGTTACTCTAGTGAGAAGATTATTTTATTTCTACAAGACACACCCAACATCGCAACAGAAATTACAAGGCTAGATATTCAGCAGTTCCACAAAGCTAGGACCACCAATCTAAGAACTTTGTATTTTTCTATAATTTGTATCATATAGATAGCATTGGTTTTAGAAGTCACTAAAATACATCCTGATCAAATTTGACATGATATTTTGTAAATAAACTTATAAATACTTCTCTTTTGGAAGTATTAAGGGTTGATTTTTGCATTCAAGAAAGCTATTGTAGTTTTTTCATTTGATGGGTTGATCAATAATAAATTTGAAATTCTTCACAAGATTCATGTGTTGGACTATTTGGTGAAGTGTCTCTCTCACGGTATATGTGTTTAATTCTTTGTTTCCATACTTCTTATGTGTTCTTAAATCTGAATTATTTTACAGAAAGTTGATGAACAAAATTTGTTGAAAGATAGACTCTCATTCTGGTTGTGGATAACTTAAAATTTTTCCTCTGATATTAAGTTAAAGAATTCTTAACCACTCTTTTTCTTAATTGAATTTATTTTTCTTCTTGCATTACATTTCATTTAAATCTAAGAGATCCAATTAGTTCAGCTACCTTTCCCTATGAAACTCCTTTGCAAATCTAAAAGAGATCCACGTTAAGTTGTTAGACTCCATAGCACAATGGAATTTTCAGACATTTAATCAACCAAACCAATTTTAAAATCAAACTCTGAACTCTCATAACTAGCCTAAAATTACAAATACAACAAAGTTAAATCTCACAGAGGGATCCCTCTTTGAGTTTAGGAAGGCTAGATCCTAAGCTCCAAAGTAGTTTTGTGGTTACCTCTGTGGCTTCTTTCACAACCTCAGAAATCACATAGTGATGACACAACCTATTAAAAAGTCATATGCTAGGAAGTTGATACATAGGATGAATTTCTTGTTGAAAAGAGAAAGGAAACTCAGAGAATCTTAGTATGTTTTTTGTTTTAAGAAGCAGTTCACCTTTGCAAGCTAGACCAAAGAGGTATGCTTGAAGAAAAAAATGAAGTTTGGGTTGAGAGTTTCATGAGGTGCTTGGAGATTTCATTTCGACATAATGAGAAAGTGTTAGAGACATATAAGAGACAAACAAGTCTCATATTTTTAAATCTAATAATTGATGTGAGTATGTGTATTAAGGTATTATCGATGATGGAATTGGCCAAGAAACAACTACAAAGAAGTAATAATATCACTAAGAACATAGACAACAATAGCATTAAATGTCCTCCAAAGAAGACAAAGATAATGGGAGAAAAAAAAGAGCTGAAAAATCATTAGAGGAAGATAAAGCAAAAAAGGGATTTCATGTTTTAAGGGGTAGAATGGAAAGTAGACGGAAAGACAATTGTGTGACAACCTAAGAGGAAAACAACATGATATTGTGAGCAGATGGTAAAACAGTAGACAAAAATACAATTGTGTGACAACCTAAAAAGAAAACAGCATGATGTTGTGAGCATTGGTAAAGGGGAGAATGAGATAATGAATTTATCTTTCCATATTTCATTTAATGGACATGATCATGTTATGATAGTTACTAAAAAAATTGTTTTAGGAAATGATAAAGAAATGATAAGAGAAAAAACGGTTAAAAGAAATGATATTAGCATGAGTCAAGATTGTGAAAAAAAACATATAATATTTATATATAAAGATTATAAGTATACATTTCCATAAATATACATTTATATAATTTATAAGAGAAAATGTGTTTTACTTAAACTTTTATATAAGCATTAACTTTTAAAATCCCTTATTTTCCTCCTATTTTATTCAATATCTTTCCCAATAATATATTTAGTAACAAACTTCATAAGACTTTACTGAAATTCTAGCTAACAATATTGTAAAGAAATGATATAAAGTGATTTGTATGAAATTTCTATATAATATGTTTATTGTATATATTATGGAAAATTTATTGAAAATGTGGTTGCCATTTTATAGTAAATTCGAACATTATAACATTTTTTTTTATAAGAAATATGAAATTCCTATACAAAGTGTTTATTTTATATATGATGTATATATTTTTAACATGAAATTACTATTTAGAGCAAACTTGTTAAATAAAAACAATAAATTTAAAATTTGTTAAAGAAAAATAATAAAGTTAAAGATTTTAAAAGATATTTTGTTGGTTTATATAACAATTAATTAGATTGGAAGTTTTTTTAGTATTTAGAAAAAAAGAGTGTTAATATTTTTTCTATAGAGAAAAAAATGTTTTTTTCATTTTAAGAGTATTATTATTATGTTGATAGATGTATCTATTTTGAAATAAGGTTTTTAGAATTTTAATTTAATTATTAGTAAGGATTTAACTTTCATGAAATGTTTTAAAATATTATTAGTAGTATTCAAAAATCAAAGATTGACATTTATCTCCAAAGTAGTTATGTGTTTTTCTTTCTAGTTAAATTGATTAATTAAAGAAAATGGTATATGAAAAAGTGTCATATTAAATGAGTAATGATTTCTCGGACATGTGGTAATGAGCTATAATTTTTGAAGCATGTGGTATTGATAAACCATGGTATTGACCCATTGTATTTTAATAAAACATATTTACACATGAAGTATCTCCATAATTAAAAATATTCTTATATTAAATGCATACATGTTTTATGTATATATTAATTCATTTCATAATAAATTAATAATAATAATCGTAATAATTAAAAAATATATATAATTTAATTAATTTTTATAACATATTTTTTAATTTAAATAATATGGGGTGTATAACGAACCAAATTTTTTCACGTTTATTATGAATGTATACATATTGGTAATTCCCTAACAACGCTTCGAAATATACTCAAATTACAACTACCGAAGTTGTAGAGGACTTACCATTAGCTCATTTGGAATATTAAGTACAAGAACAAATACTTTATCATCAGAACTTTGGAGTTCATTGATGGATAACAACCCGTACGTTCAAATAACTGTGTTAGAACGCCTATATTTATAAAAAAAAACCATTTGTTTTGAGCTCACCATTAACTAATATGCATTATTAATATATGACTATAGATTGTCGAACAAGTTCCTAATGTGGGCACATTTGATTTCATTGAGAAAGTATTAAGTCAAGTTTGGTGTAATATAAGACAAAAACATTTACTTGAGCCTTTGACTCCACTTTTTTAAGAGAAAAAAAATTCTAAATTTTATTTTATCATAAAATGAAAATCACATGGATATAAAGAAAAAAAAGTAGAGGTATTGTTTACATTTACAATATTATAGAAATATATTGCATTTGATTAATAGTTACAATATAATATAGTTTCTGAGGCTACTGTCATTTAATTGTTTATAGTTGTGCAAAGTTTTTTTACATGAGCATTTATTGTAATGAGATATATCAGTGACAAGACAATCGCTTTTATCGACCTTTTCCAATTATTTGAGAATGCTCTGTCTCCACAATTGTTTCTTCTTCGACACTCCACATAATGACATATCACAATAAAAATCAATCATTTTAAATCTGTGTTTTCTCGTTATTTGAGAATGTCCAATTTCTAGAATTGTTTCTGCCCATTGTACACTGTTCAAGTTTATGCATATTTGTTTATCCCATTCCCATATTAAAATAACACAAATTCTATGTAGAGTAAGAACCATCATGAGTTCCAGCAGCCATTGTAGCGAGTAAAGTTCACAAATTGAAATGACTGCGTCCGGAAATGTGGATTTGCCAAGGAATCTCCTGGAAAATAATGTAATGAGTCCAGCAATTACAAATTAGCATGAAAAATTTCTGTTATTTTTATCTTTTTATATTGAATGAACCTTCTAAATTAGTAGAAGTTATTTCTATTCTTTATTTTTTATTTTGAATGAGCGTTCCTTGGATTTTCGTTTGTGTTCTTTAGCCCGAAGAGGAGTTGGTAAAGGGAAATTGTAGATGTAGGTCCTAATGGTGGTGTTTGCGTGGTATTTAAGAATAAGATGAAACCTCCCATTATAATGGTCCTACGACAACAAAAACTCCGTACGTGAAAGTACAATTCGTTGCTGGAGATCTCGCATAACCAGAAAAGCTCTGCACCTTCGTACCTCAGTCACGGGTTGTTACATCGTTATGTTGCATTTTAGTTTAATAATAGATGCCAGGATAATACTTTGGAAGCCTCCAAAAGTAATGTGTCATCGAATCCTTCGTACCTCAGTCATGGGTTGTTACATCGTTATGTTGCATTTTAGTTTAATAATAGATGCCAGGATAATACTTTGGAAGCCTCCAAAAGTAATGTGTTATCTAATCTATACGGGTATTTGGAAAAGCAAAAATAGAAACATGTAACTTATGAATTCTCAATTTTAAATATTTTAAGTCTTGAACAATGATAGTGTGATCAAAATAACAAAATTATTCGAGTTCCAATTTCAACTCTGTGCAGTGGGAATTGAAATGCAACCAAAGGTTAGCAGATATAAAAACCCTACGTCCACGTCATCATTATCCCAAGGTTGTAATGATTTTTTGTTTCAACATCAAAACATTGAGTTTGAAGTATTTGTTTAATCAAAGTTACTTATGAATCATGCATTGGAAATAGGAAGGTGATCGTACTTGGAATAATATTTGGAAACAAGGTTGTAATGATTTTTTGTTTCAACATCAAAAGATTGAGTTTGAAGTATTTGTTTAATCAAAGTTACTTATGAATCATGCATTGGAAATAGGAAGGTGATCGTACTTGGGTGCGTAACTTATCTAATACATTTTCTTATACTAAAAAGTATTCCATGAATATATTTACTTTGTTTATATTATTTTCGGCTCCATTCTCATGTTATTTGGCAGGTGTTAGGTGTTTCTAACTTTAGAGATGTTACAAATTGCCACATGTAGAGACCCATTTCTGTGAAGTCTCCACCTTTCCTTTAATATGTCGACGTGCACGCATGACCTAGGAATTGAGCACGAGAACTCACTAAGAGGCCTTCAACCAAACGAGCATCCACACCTCTTTCCACACAAGAGTCAGAATGTGCCTCATAGTACGCCTTCATGTGATCCACGAATTCTTTAAAGCAAAATTGAGGCCTTCTTATTATATTGTTCAATCGTATTGTTTATACCCAACTAAACATTATATTGATAGTGTTTATATAAGTATTAGGTCAATTCGCATCTCTACACATATAACCATGGTGTAGAGGCTTTTATTGTGCAGAGATGCTGAGGATTTTATTGTGATGGTTCTTAGTCCACACCTATGCACAATGAAATACTCTGCACGATGGTTATATGTGCAGAGGTGCCAGTATTTTTATACCAACGAAAATTGTGGGAAGATAATGACTTATGGGTGATCCGTCAGAATAAACCATGATTTGAGCTATAAAAAAAAAAAGGGCCAGCGATAGAAAAAAAACCTACGAGAAATGCCATGCAATGGGCCAAGTTATTTTTGGAACCGCTAAACGGCAATCAGATGGTTTCCCTCAAGCCTGCCTTTGTAAACCATGTTGGGATCCTTTTCCTCTGTTTGTATGACCCACTCGTATGTCCATATTCATCTAGGTCTTGCCGCAAGTCATTATCATTTGCATTGTGTTTCTTCAACGTTAAGTTTTACTGCGAAGCAAATGGGTAGGGTAAGACCCCATAAACAATGTTATATATATATATATATATAATTAATTTTATATTATCATAATATTAATTTTTTATTTTTTTTCAGAAATGACCAAAATTATTTAAAATTATCATGTGCAATGTGTTTCTTCAACGTTAAGTTTTACTGCGAAGCAAATGGGCATGGTAAGAGCCCATAAACATTTATGTGATCTTTATTTTATATATTTATAATTTTATATTATAATAATATTAACTGTTTTCAGAAATTACAAAATTTATTTCTAAATAAATTTGATTTGTTCTTTAAAGTTAAATTTGATGTGGTAGTAGTCAATGTTTCATTGTGCCGAGGAAGATTCCTCCATACAATGAAAGCTTTCATTAAAAGTTCACCACAATGAAACATTGATCCCTCCAACTTTGTTTTCGTGCATGCCTTTTAAAAGTTCACCACAATGAAACATTGATCCCTCCAACTTTGTTTTCGTGCATGCCTTCACTAAATGATATGAGTCGTAGGAACTCAACCTAATGGATGTTAAGATTGTTTTTAGCTTTAGATTTCTTTTATTAGGCTTTGTTAAATTCCTCCCTCTATTTCAGTCACATGTTTCTTCTTATTCATATGTAAATAGGCGATCCATATGAATCCAATAAGCTTTTTCAATTGCTTTTATCTAAATATTTCTAAGCAAGTGATTTGTATCAATTAGCTTGTTCCAATGTTTTTCTCTAATTATATGTAAATACATTTTAAGTATTAATTAAATTAGCTTGTGAAGTATAGTTATTGCACAACATTATTCTCCATACCATTATCGTATGAATCACAACTATTCAATGTTTTGGAACTTTGGCTTGGAATTTGGCTAAATTTACAAATCAAATTTTTATTCTCACAAATTCTTACAAAATTTTGAATAAATTTTAAAATAAACACCAAAAATAAATCCAAATTTTAGAATAATTAGATAAGAACTTTCATAAACTAGATTGAACTTGTTTTTATGATAATATTTATTGTTTTTAGCAATTGTTAGATTTGGTCATAAAGCTAAATTAATTTAAATTATATTTATGATTTTTAGGTTTATATTTTTTTAATGAAAGCTTTCATTATGTGTTTCCCCTCCACAATGAAAACTCTGCAGAGTGAACTTCTTCAAATTAAAACAGAGATAAGCTTCCTCCACACAATTAAACTTTTCATTGTAAGCTCTCCATAAGGAAAGTTCCACATACTAAAATAGGTTCCTACAATTATGGTTGTTAATTTGCACCACCTCTACTAGGAGCTCTTTAAATTCTTATTTGCTTGAAGAAAAGAAAATATACACATATATAACTAAATTAATTACAAAGACTACTAAACAAAATATACACCTATATAACTAAATTAATTACAAAGACTACTTTAACATTGATTATTGCAAAATAACATATAGAGTTCTTTCACAACACTTTTGTCATAAAGTTAAAGTTAAATTTGATTTTTTCATAGTCAATGTTTCATTGTGCAAATCTTTCACTCCGTGGATGAACAATGAAACATTGATCCCTACAACTTTGGCTTTCATGCATGCGTTCAATAAATGACATGAATAGCAAGGACTGAACCTAAACCCTATACATGCTAAGATGGTCATTAGCTTTGGATTTATTTTGGTATACCTTTTAGAATTCCTCTTCTCTTTTACAATCATGTTTCTTAGTAATCATATGTAAAAAAATATATGATCATATCAATTCAATAAGCTTCTCCAATTTTTTTTATGTAATTATTTGTAACTATTTGATCTTTATCAATTAGTTCCTTCCAATTTTTTTTTGTAATTATATGTAAATACATTATGAGTATTAAGTCATTTAACTTGTCATAAATTTGGCTATTTTCCAACATTATTCTCTGTATGGTTGTAAGAATTGCAACTATTCATTGTTTTGGAACTCTGGGTTGGAATTTAGCTAAATAGTTTTTGATTAAATATGTTTCTTTAATTAGTTTTTATCATAAATAAATATAATGTTATAAAGAAAATTTAAACATTTAAATTTGCAAAATTTACAAATCTAATTTTTTATTCTCACAAATTATTATAAAAATTTGAATAAATTTTAAAAAAGAAACACCAAAAAACCATCCAAAACTTAAAATAATTATATAAGAGTTTTCATAAATTACAAAATTTCTTTCATAATAATTTTAATTATTATTATTCATTTTTAGCCATTGATAAACTTTATTATTGAATACATTTGATTTTATTATAAAATTAAATTAATTTGATTTTATTATAAAATTAAATTAATTTAATTTATATTTATGATTTCTGGGTTCATAGTTTTTAAGTAAAAATATTCCTTGTGGGGAAAAAGCTCCTTCCACACAATGTATTTCTTCAAATTAAAACATGGATGAGTTTCCTCCTCATAATGAAATCCTTGATTGTAACTTTATTATTCAATACATTTGATTTTATTATAAAATTAAATTAACTTAATTTATATTTATGATTTTTGGGTTGATAGTTTTTAAGTAAAAATATTCCTTGTGGGGAAGAAGCTCCTTCCACACAATGTACTTCTTCAAATTAAAACATAGATAAGTTTCCTCCTCATAATGAAATCCTTGATTGTAAGCTCCACACAGTGAAACAGACTCCTATAATTATGGTTCTTAGTTTTCACTGCAAGCTTATGATCAAAAAACAATGTGTATTCTCCATGTACACTTTGACAAGTTAAATATTTAATTATTAAATAAATGGTTAAACCTTGATAAAATTTTATATGTGTGTTGAGGGAATATATATATATATATATATATATATATATATATATATAGATAGCACGAGTTCCTTAAATTTTTATTTTGTTTAAGAAAATAAAATGTACAAGTGTATAACTAAATTAATTAGAAATCATAATTTAGCATTGAGTATTACAAAATGAAATATGGAGCTTTTCACAATGCTTTGAAAAATAAAACTCACAGTTTAATGTATTATGAAAGCTTGCTTTCAACTTCAGCAAAATAATTTTTTATATCATAAGTCCTTCGTATTTTCATAAATTGATAAAATTTGCTATTATATAAATTTGATTTCCTTGTAAAATTAAAGTTTAATTTGATTTGGTCATAGTCAATGTTTCATTGTGGGGAGCTTTCCTTGTGTGGAGCTTGCACTATGCAAAAGAAGCTTCCTCTACACAATAAAAGCTTTTATTGTAACCTTTGCACAATTAAAGCTTCGCACAAGGAAGCACCATACAATGTAAAATGATCTCTGCAACTTGACTTTCGTGGATGCATTCATTAAATGATATGAATAGGAGTGACTCAACCCAATGGATGTTAGGATTTTCTTTATCTTCTGATTTCTTTTGGTATGGTTTGTCAAATTCCTACTTATCTGTTAAAGTCACATGTTTCTTTGTAATCAAGTGATCCATATCAATTCAATAAGCTTCTCCCAATGTATCTATGTAATTAGTTGTAACTATGTGAGTTGTATTCATTAGTTCCTTCCAATGTTTTTTTTGTAATTATATGTAAGTAAATGATGAGTATTAATTCAATTAATTTCTCAAAAGTTTGTCTATTCCACAAAATGATTTTTTGTGCAATCCTCATAACAATCACAACTATTCAATATTTTGGAACTTTGGGTTGGAATTTCGCTAAATAGTGTTGGGTTAGATTATGTTTTCTTCTTTTAATTAGTTTTTTTACCGTATAAATAAATATAATGTTATGAAGATTTTTTGAACATTTAAATTGTGCAAATTTTATAATTTTTTATTCTCACAAATTCTTATAAAATTTTGAATAAATTTTTTAAAATAAGACCAAAAAAAAAATCCAAAAATTAGAATAATTATATAACGACTTTCATAAATGACATTAATTTTTTTCCTAATAATACTAATTATTTTTAGAAATTGTTAAAATTTATTATTAAATAAATTTGATTTGGTCATAAAGTTAAATTAATTTAATTTATATTTATGATTTCTAGGTTTATAGGTTTCTAATGAAAGCTTTCATTATTATCTCCAAACAATGAAAGCTCTGCACTACGAAACATGATGCTACAATTATGGTTCTTAGTTTGCTAGGTGAAAGTTTCTTCTTCCTCCGCATCTTCACACCCCTTCATAATGTATCAATTTTATGTGAGAATTGTTCAACCCCCCGCCTACATGAAGTACTTGTAACCACATCATTTTTTGCATGATTGGGTAGAGCAGTAGCATACAAAATGGCCACTCACAAAATTAACGTTTTTCTTATTTTAAAATTGTGAGGCACTGAAAAATATAAAAAAAAATGCCCTCCATTGGTGGAATTATGTCCCATGAGAGCTTGGTTAGCCAATCAAAAATTAGAAATAATTTTACTAGAAAATTAGAAAATTTATTTTTGAATTTACTCGAAAATAGATATATTCAACATTTTCTTGAAACTTTGGTTAAAATTGCGAGAACTCGGAAAAATAATGGGAAGTGAATACACTTTAACTCGAGGCGAGTGCTATATTCCCTGTTGAGGCAGGAACTAAAAATTACAACACAACATTAATATATATATGTGATTATTAACCCTTTAAGAAAAATCCTCAATAGTTCCTTCTTTTGCTACCCTCTTTTTAACTTCTTCCCAACTCATTGTTGTAGGATCCACTATTTTAAATTCTTCCCACCTCATTTTTGTAGGAGCCACTGAAGACAACTAATTGTTAGTCAACACATAGGAGATTAAGATTCTTAGAAGGAACTCAATTTGTATCTAAATTGGAGGTATTAGTTTGATAATGTATTTTTATCCACTTAGAGAGGTTCAACTACCATGCCCTCCCTTAAAGTGGGTATTACGAATAATATCTATATCTATATCTATATCTATATCTATATCTATATATATATATATATATATATATATATATTACAAATATTGTAAATAATAGTAATAATGAATAATGATAATTAAACGAATAATTAGTAGTGAAGAGACATGTTTCTATGGATATGACTATTCGCGAAAAGGTACTTATCTAGTTATATATACGATATCCTTCATTGTAATAATGATTCTCATTCATACATTTTAATATATATTCTTGTATTTTCGGTGGAGATTTTCATATTGCAAGTCTTTTGGAGTATTTAAATTCTAAGTATAGAACGTTGTCCATTACATTGGTAGCAGAGCATTCCTCTGTACATGAAATGAAATGTTTTCATTACATTAGTAGCAGAGCCATGTTCTCTGATCCCCACTGTTGGCCATTAAAGTCTTCATCAACGTAGTTGTCTCTGTACATGAAATGAAATGTTTTCATTACATTAGTAGCAGAGCCATGTTCTGTGATCCCCACTGTTGGCCATTAAAGTCTTCATCAACGTAGTTGTCGTCAATTTTGTTGACGTTGCAATCAAATCATTTTACTGCACAACCTTGGAGTTTCTACATTCTTCCAATTTCGTCATTTACGCCTTTGGCCATAGAAAAAAAAGAAAAAGAAAAACATAAAAAAAAGGAGTAAAATAATAACAATAATAATAATAGTTATTAAAAAAAGATTAAAACAAAGGCAGAATATATACTTATATAAAAAAAACCAAAGGAAAAAACAGTTAAAAAATTATATAAAAAGAAAAAAGTTATATTTAAATAAAAATGTATCATAAGGAAAAAATTAAAAAAAATAAAATATATATATAAATAAAAGAAAATCGAAGCGGCTGAGATCACTAACTAGATGCACACATCGACGACTCTCGTCCAACATAAAATCCACCCTTGCATCCGCTTAAATGGTTGACTGTCGATCGAACAAGTAAAGCAACCGTCATTACTACCATCCAATTCATTCCATCCAGACCACCCTCTTTAATACCCAACATCTTCCACTACCCACTCGACCATGTACGACGATAGCCCATAGTCGATATCAACATTCAACATTATCTTTGTCGTCTACTGTGCTCTTATTCCACTACGCAATCACGGTTTCATCCCTATATATTCTAAATCGATCCATGCCCTAATTTCATCGTTGTGTCAACCTACACAATAAGTGTTCATTTACCGACCGTGTATGAATAGTGCTCATATATCGATCCATGCCCTAATTTCATCGTTGTGTCAACCTACACAATAAGTGTTCATTTACCGACCGTGTATGAATAGTGCTCATGTGGCTGGCGATAATCAATCATCTACCATTCTCTCCCAGTCATCACATTTGAGTTGCCATATTGTGCCGTCCTCATGACCATTGTCCCTCTTTACTCACTGTTGAGTCATCATGTATATTCATTCCTCTAGGCAAGGGCTCATTTCATGGTTCATAAAAATTGATGATTATTTGAAAATTTGAGGTGGGCTCATTTCTATTTAAAAATTATTTTCCATGTAATTTGGCATTCAAGCAATCATTCGGCCATTTCAATTCATACATGCACATCCTTTCATTACCAAAATTCAAGGGTTAAAAAAAGGAATTTCACTGCAGGCCACAATTCGTACATATGCATCCTTCCTTTAGTTGTTCAACATAATATATATATATATATACCTTTTATAAAAATATTAAAAAAGGGAGGTATTTAATTATATATCTAGATATAAAAAATAATATAAGAACAATAAAACGATATGACCGATGTTATAAAAATTATCATTTGAAGACATGGAATTACTAAGTTAAATAAAGGTTTCAAAATATTAAAAAGAAAGTGGCTATAAAACACAAAGGAAGAATCAAATACCTATTAAAAAATAAGGGTTAAAAAGGTATAATTTAATTAATATTTCATATATTTCTATAATGCAACAGAAAAGAGTGCTTGAAGTACAAAAATAATTAAAAATATATATAATAAAAGAGTCAATTATCATTGACGTTAATGTATCATTCGATAAAATTATCGACAAAATACAAAAGGGATTCAATTCTTGAAAAAAAAAATATAGAAGTAAAAAGATGATTTTCACAAAGAAAAACCGATTTTTTTTAAGGTGTGCTCTTTGTTCAGAGGGATATTCTAATTGTCAAGAGTTATTCAGAAATCAAAATGTGGTTTACAAAAACTATTACAAAACTTTTACCTTAGTCAAATATTTAAGTGATGCTCAAAAACATTCAATATAAAGAGATATAGAATAATTAATGGAAATATTTGGGCGACGACATGCAGATCTTAATAAGGTAATGAAGAAATAGGAATCCAATTGCAAGTTAGAAGCCCATAGTCATCCCTACAAAAATATGTAGTCCAGCGTACCGAGGAATTACAACGAGAGGATAAAGAGAAATACAAAATAACCAAATTTCAACAAAGGAAGAGAGCATTACAACAAGAATACACATATCTTGTTGACATGCATTACAAGGAAGTAATGGAAAAAACGAAGAAATTTCTAGCCTCATAGACCATGTCAAAAAATTACTTTTACATGTCAAGAAGACTAAGGTCACAAAGAAGGAACTTAAGAAGCACTTATCAGAACAAGGCACTAGTATAAAATGATAAATTAGTGACTAGGTGACTAAAAACGTTCATCACCGCAACTTTTCCAAGTGAAATACTACAAAAAAGAGAAATCTTAAGTGACCCAACTAAAAACGACTAACATAAATCACTAATTTAGTTGCGGGTTATAATATATGACTAGCTATTAAGAAATACAATAAAAATGACTAACATGAATGACTAGTTTAGTCTAAGAACAAAAATATGACTACCTAACAATTACTACAATAATATGAATCAATTGTTTATGTTAGTCATTTTAATTGTGTCGAGCAATTTAAACTTACAAGTGATAAAGGATTGAAAGGTTGTTAAATATTGGCTTAAGGGTTGTCCTTCCTTAAACACTTCTTCATCCTCACATGGTGTATAGTTGATCCAACTCTGCAACAGTTATCTATAATAATTTGTAATTTTAAAAATATACTTTTTATAAAAAAATAATTGTTTTATGTTAAATAAAAAAAAACTGTTCCTTGAATCTAATTGGATCTACTTCCAATTTGAAATTCAGTTGAAGAGAAATTTTAACTTTTAAGACTATAATATCAAATAAAAACTAGTTTAATTTCATATTAACCATCCTAGATCCATCTTAACCCCATATCTATCAAGCACTGAGAGAGATCAAATCTCTCGAGGTGAAAACTTCTTTTTCTAGTGCAAAACTTGAGGAGAGGTTTGCACCTCAAGATATTGGATCCCTCTCAGCACTTGATAGATGTGGCGTTACGATGGATATAGATTATTTATATAATACTATATAATATATATATTTATATGTGTGTCTCTTTCTTATTCCCTCTCTCTACCTCACCCCCAAAACATACACACTCTCCCTCTCCCTCTCCCTCACTCCCCCCGCTCTCTCTCTCTCTCTCTCCTTCTCCATATTGCCTCCAACTCTCCTCTCTCCCTCACTCCCTCTCCATGGCTCCCTTTACACCCCCTCTCCCTCTCCACCTTTATCCCTCTATGTTTTTCTTGTTCCCTCCCTCTCCTGCCCCCTTCAATTCCATCTCTCTCTGCTCATCTCTCTCTTCCTTCCTATCTCCCCCTTCTCTCCCACCTCCCTCTATTTCTTCCCCCCAATCTCTCTCTCTCTCTCTCTCTCTCTCTCTCTCTCTCTCTCTCCTCCTCTCCTTCTCTCTCTCCCCTCCATGTCTATGCCTACATCTCTATCCCTTCCCCTTCTCTCCCTATCTCTCTCCTCTCCTCATCTCTCTCTTCCCTCCTCTCCTCTCTCCCTCACTCTCTATCCATATCTCCCTTCTCACTCCCTATCCCTCTATATCCACCTCTATCTCTTTATGTCTTTGTTCATTCCAACCTCTCTCTCCCCCTCCAACTCCATCTCTCTCTCTCTCTCTGTGTGTCTCTCCCTCTATCCTCCTTTCTCTTCCTTCCTCTCGCTCCCTCTCTCCCACCTCATTCTGTCTCCCCCATCTCTCTCTCTCTCTCTCTCTCTCTCTCTCTCTCTCTCTCTCTCTCTCTCTCTCCACCCTCCAACTTTTTCACTATCTCCCTCCCTCTCCCCCCCTCCCACCAAGCCCCAACTCTCTCTTAGATTTGGTCACATTGTATTTTGTTTAATAAATTATCTAAATAGGTAAAAGTTAATCACTTTTAAAATATTAAACCTATATTTTGGATCAATCATGTCAAAGAAAATAAGATAATAAAAAACATAAAAAAAACATTCACTATATTTAATCTATTATCGCTAGTCACTTTGGTTGCTATCATCCCTCGATTCCTTAGCTAATATGGATATATGATAATTCTTTATATATATTTAGCTAAGATGAATCTAAATGGTTATTTAACGAGAATAGATCCATCTTAGCTTAATTTTATTAAAACATTAATTTAATTTCTATGGGAATATTTTTAGTAGTCATGAGGATAGAGGGTTTATAGATATCTCAAAATGTAACATTTTCCCTTCAATATTCAATTAAAAAATGTTATAAAGTTAAATTATAATAAAATATTTTTATTATGAAATAAGTTATGGTTTTTTGGCATCTGGTATTGATAAGCCATGGTATTGTAACAAAGCCTATTTACAAGTTAATATTCATGGTAAAGTGAGGGTGAATAGCCATGGTTAACAATCTTGTCATAATGTTGTAAAATATTTTGATTGTAAAAAAAGTTGTTATTTTTTAGGATGTGGCATTGATAAGCTATGGAATTGTAACAAAGCTTATTCACAAGATCATAATCTAAATGGAAAAGTGGAGGTGAATATCCATGGTTTAGAATATTGTCATACTATTATAAAATATTTTGATTGTGAAATAATTTATTTTTTTTGGTCATGTGGTATTGATAATCCATGGTATTGTAAGAAAGCCTATTTTTTGCAAACTTAATAATCTTTACGGTAATGTGTGCATGAATATCCATGGTTAAGAATCTTCTCATATTGTTATAAAATATTTTGGTTATGAAATAAGTTATGGTTTTTGGGCTTGTGTCATTGGTAAGCCATGGGCTTGGCCCATGGTATTGTAACAAAGTCTATTCACGAGTTAATAACAAAATCAAAATATAACAAATTGAATTTTATTATTTTTATTAATTTGACTTTTTATTATAATTGAGCCAATATTTAAATTTTTACACTCATCGCCATTATCACTTTTAACTTCTTCTTCTTCTTTTTAAATTAGCCTATAACACAAAGATAAAAATTTATTATTAAAATTTAAATCATTTAACCCAATTATAATTTATATATTTTATTTTTCTATTATAAATATTTCTTTTATTTTTTCCATTATAAATATTTCTTTTCTTTTTAATTTCAAGTTTAGCATTGGGTTCAAATAAAATGTTCACAACTTACAACATAACATTTTAGCAGGGCATTTTTCTCTAACTTGTAGATATCTGCACGGAATGCCAGAATAAAAATTTCTTTCACTTTTCATTTCATGTTTATCATTAGGTTCAAATAAAATGTTCACAAGTTACGACTGTCTTGATCTGGAGAGGAAGTATCTTGGCAGGGTTAAATGTTCACAAATTTTGGGAGCTACGAACAACTTTCCGATAAGGGGTAATTGGTGAAAGGCCACTAAAGTTCAAACTATGTGGATATCTGGAGATAGATTTGCAGACATGGGATAAAGGCACTCTGGATTGGAATTCGTGAAGTCCTTTCTCGGAGGTTTCCTCCCTATGCTGGATCTCTCGCTCAAAATGCCAGATCCATCACCCTTCTACAATTTTCTTGTTTTAGTAGGCTTGAACAATTTTTGTGTGGAGAGATGGGTCTGAGTTAGCGTGAATATTCCCATCTGATAGATCACACTTTTGTAGTTGTATATCTCTGGTTAGCTCTATGGCTTTATAAACATTGGTGGACTCAACCAGAAGCAACACTTGGCTTGATTTGAATGGGAGTGGATTCAACAGGTGAAAATATGTGGAGTTCTGGTAAGTTCTTTTGTTAAGGTTTTAGGTTCCTGTACATATGTTAATTGTATAACTTTAGTCTAGGTAATTTTTTACATTCAAAATTTTCAAATATGTAGAAGTTACTTTACACATAGTTTAGATGAGAAATAAATTGTCTTGATATAACATGTAAACTTCATATTACTTACAACTGATGTTATTATCATATTGTGCGTATGTTAATTGTATAACGTTATGCTGCGTAATTTTTTACATTTAAAATAGTCAAATATATAGAATTTTCATTACACATAGCTTAGATGAGAAAACGTTTGTCTTAATATAACATGTAAACTTAATATTACTTACAACTGATGCATATTGTATCTTATTGTGCATATGTTAATCATACAATTTCAATCTGGTTAATTCTTTACATTTGTAAATTGTCAAATATAGATAAGTTACATTACACGTAGCTTAGATGAGAAAAAAATTGGCTTAATATAACATGTAAACTTCATATTACTTATAGTTCATGCATATTTTATCTTATTGCACATATGTTAATCGTATAACTTAAGTGTGGGCAATTTTTTACATTTAAAATTGTCAAATATGTAGAAGTCACATTACGCATAGCTTAGATGAGAATTTATTTTCTTAATATAACATATAAACTTTATATTACTTACAGTTGATGCATATTGTATCTTATTGTGCATATGTAATCATATAACTTCATTGTGGGTAATTTTTTTACATTTAAAATTGTCAAATATGTAGAAGTTACTTTACAGGTAGCTTAGGTCCATACATAAATAAAATATCAGAAATATCGAAGGGGAAGGAGTAAGAAATTTCACATTGGTTTAAAATTCCCCCTTGGTTGGTGAATAGAACCAATTCAGAACTATTGCTATTTTTGGTCGAGTATTAATTTCTTAACACAAGATAAAAAAAGGTTAGGCTCTTAAATGATTGAAAAGGCTATTTCTAATTTTATATAGAAGTTACATTTTAGGTAGCTATACCTACCCTAACATAACTATAATATTCCAACTCCATTTTTTTCACATTTTTCAACATTTTAAAGGTTTGTCTAGTTTAGTGTGATTATGCAATTAAATAGTCGATATTGTTTAAGACATATCATAGTTGCAACATTTTGAATTCTTAAGTGGGATCTTGGCTAGGTAGTTTTAACTAGATGGTGTTTTATAATTCAGGCAAGAGACTTTAGGAGCAATCTTGAATTGCAAGCTTGTTTCCTTTATGTATCTAATATTTGCAACTTTTTCTAGGTGAATAACCCAACATCCCGTGTTGAACATGAAGAAAGTACCTCAAAATTTGGGGAAGATTAATTATTCTATTTCCAATGGGGGATAGATCCACAAAAGGCAATGACAAATATCATAGATGGATTTTTTCGGGTTGTATTTAATGAGATCTCACTAGAATTTGCTAATGAAATAAATGAATTGATGAGTTTGAAGCTTGAAGGTAGCGTTGAATAAGTGTTGCAAGGTCTCTCTATAAAACTACATATATACATGATTTTATTACCATGATATGGTGTCAAAAAACACTATTGTCCAGTGTCGGGCGGTAGATGTAGATAACTTTCTCATGTCCTACAAGCAAATCGTATCATTTAGCTTTCTCATTTCCTAGAGGTAAATCGTATCATTATATTTTCTATGAAATCTCAGAATGTGTTCAGAGTTTTTCTTAGATAAGCAAATATGTATGTACTCTTGAATTTATCTATGTTTTAATAAGATCAAGGACAAAGTTTTCATTGCAAAGAATTGAGATCTACCATGTAAGTTTTCTTTACTACATGAAATTTTTGATTTCTTAGATCCCAACTAGTTAGGGTTGGATTTGTTTTTGTTGTAATGAGATTAAGAATAAAGTTATCATTTCAATCACTAGAATCTACCATGTAAGATTTATTCACTACATGAAATTATTGATTTGTTAGAGCCCAACTTATTAGGATTAGGAAGAGTCATGTTTCATGAGAATATTTATGAATAATCTATTCTTGTTCAAATAATTATAGATTATGGAAAGGTGTAAAACAAATGAGATGCAACTGAAGGGTTTCAATTTTAAAATATGTGGAGGGAGTATAAAATAATTTTCATTTGCCTTCAAATATTTTGGAGAACCCACTAAAGTGCTCCATTTTCTTCCTAGTTAACTCCCTTTCTACTATCCCAGTGCTTCTGGAAGGCCTTCTCCAAAGTGATCTCTTAACTGTGTTGGAGGGAAAGTGATTACTTGATTGGAACCCACAGATTAAAATTTGATTAGGACCAAGGGATGAGAAAGTTTCATATTATTCGATCTCTTCCACAAGTCAAAATCATATCGAACAATTTCCTTTCTGTTTGATTGATATGACAATCACTCAAAATTTCTTAGGATTTTAAGACCTTTTTCAATGATTTTTTTCTTCTGAAAGTTGTTTTATCAATTAAAGAAAATAAAGAAAAGGTGAAATTGATGCAATGGAAGGATTTTCTATTTTAGTGCCTATGAATGCCTTACTAATGTGAAAGGATTGGTATTTTCCTGACTCAAGATTAGTCGCATTTGACTTCCTAGCATTCCTTTTAATTTCATTAATTTCATGTTTATATTGCTATCCTTGAAGTTGGCGATCTATTGTGTGTGTAATAGGAAGTATTAAATATTAAGCACTGTCAAAGGTGATATTTATGGATGAATAACTTTAAATTTGCCTACTTGACACTCTAGTATTACATGATCATGCAAAGAAATTATTAATCAATATTAAAGGGATGATGATTAACGTGCAACATTTCTTGTCTTGTCATATAATTACTACATTTTGGCCCCCAATAATATATTTGAGGCTACTTATTGGTTGTTACTTATGGAGCTTTCCTTTGGCATAGAAAAGCATCTAGGATAAATGTCCATTGCGTTGGCATTGGAAATCCTCAAAGAGGACCTCACCAAAAGCAGTAGAGGACATGCAATAAATTGTAACAATAAGTGGATAACCTCTACGGAAACACTGAGGCACCATAATTGCTCGTGTATTTAGATTCACTTGAAATTAACTAGTCACAAAAAGTACCATTTTCAAATATTTTCATGTATACATAAATACTCAAAATGAAATTTCAGACTAATTATTCAAACTAATAATTATATGATAGTCATAATTTTATAATTAAGTAGTATAATATGATTAATATTATAGGAAACAACTATAGGGTTTGACTGTAAGGGGCATTATGATATGTACACTTCTCATTGTATCAAACAATAATATATCAGAGTGTGATATCCATCCAATGAAATGTACTACCAGAGGCCATTGTGGGATTAAGTTTTTTTTATTTTAGTGGACCGTGGTGATATATTTTCTTGGGCCTTAGTGTTTTGCTTCCCTATGGTTTTGACACTGATCATAGCTAGCAACTTCATTCAACCGAGGTACTAATCTTGGAATGTTGAATCACATTTTCT
This sequence comes from Pinus tabuliformis, assembly GCA_031772625.1. Lineage (NCBI taxonomy): Eukaryota > Viridiplantae > Streptophyta > Pinopsida > Pinales > Pinaceae > Pinus > Pinus tabuliformis. Next base: position 995,618,914 of record CM062812.1, on the reverse strand, counting down.
CCACAATCCATAGGATGTTGTATCAATCTCATGATCCTAAAAACATAGTTCATAATAGACAAGAACTTTTACCGTGGGCAAAAGCGTCTCTAAATTTAAGGAACATGACCCTTTTAGTACAAGCAATAAGGATATTTTTTACACTTATCTTTATTTTATTTTTTTTCCATTTGTTTTCATAAGTTATCTATTATCTTATATTCTTAGCATGTAACTTAATTGGTATGATTTTGCCTAAGATTTTCTTAAAGGTTGAATAATAAGTTCCTAATGTGCTATTTTCTATGGTAATGTTTTATTTGTTTTTATTATACAGGTAATCTAGCCGCATAGTGGCCACTATCGCCCAACTAAAAAAATTTACCCAACTGAAGAAAACTTGTTGGAGTTTCTTACGGTTCTAGGGAAAACAATGCCATTGACATTACTGATGTTGAGGTATATGTCGTATAAATCCTGTATAGTCTACTCTAGTTTATATTCCAATGTTCATTTTCATTGATGTATTATACTCTACATTTTATCTTCTTTCATTTTCAGAATATGAACTCAATATTGATGGTAAGAAGCAAGAATTGAAGAAAGAGAACAATAACACTAGAGTGAAGAATGGAGAAAGAGAGAAAAGAGAACCAGTCTAGTGATGCATTTAAAGGCAATATATCGTATGAGACACACACACATATAGATTGATGGTCAAGTATTTAGAGTTGGTGATTTCACCTACAATGCCTTTGAAAAATATTGATAATTTTTTGAAGTGATGAAACACTATTTCATGTGTAAATTGTAGTCCAAACAATATTAAGTTGAAAACTCTTATTGTAATACTGAAATTTCATATAATATAATTTACGTGGTTAATATTATTTATATTTATATTTGATATTATTAAGTATTTTAATCAACATATGTTACTTTGTGTTTTCACATTAGATGAACGTGTGAATTATATGACATTTTTTAAAGTTAGTCACAAAAGCATACTAATTAATTTATGTTGACTAATAATGAACACATAAATTCAATCTAAAACTACTAAATTAATAGTTCGTAATGATTAATGATGAACACAAATAAAATGAATATATGACTAAATTAGTAATTTATAATAATTATTAATGAAAGTAAATGAAATGAATATAAACTACTAAATTAGATGTTTATATAATAAATATGAAACTACCAAAAAAAGATAAAAGAATACTGCAAATGATAAATTTGTGATTACAAATAATGACTAAATTTTACATATATACAACTATTAGTAGCTAATTTACAGTATCGTATAACACGATGAAAATTTAGTCATATTCTTTGGTCATTAATTGGTTTCAAACTATGACTGAAATTTGCATATATATGACTATTAGTAGCTAATTTACAATATCTTATAACACGACCAGAATGTTGGTCATATTTCTTCGTCATTAATTGGTTTTTTCAGATGATCACATAGTAATATATTTTTTTTATATTGGTCATTAATTGTGACAATTACTGAATGAATAAATGACTAAATTTATGACTAATTATACTAATAGATGATAAAATTGAGATAAGAAATTAATGACTAAGTTACAAACGACTAAAAGGTTGTAGCGTTATAAGATACTGTAAATTAGCTACTACTGGTTTTTGACTGAAAGATAGTCGTTTATATGAAAATTTTAGTCTTTTCTTGAGTAACTAATTAGAAGTTTTGTACTAGTGAGAAGCGAAAATTTTACATTTAAAGAACCTTAATAAAAAATTATTAGAACAAATCATAAGTTTAAAAGATGAACAAAAGAATGCTAAGAATAATGTCTAAAATTTAGAAAAAGAAGAAATTTCATGTGTAAGGAATCGTAATCAAAATATTCCTATGAAAATAATGAAGCTTAAAAGTTACAAGAATTCACTAAAAGACAAGTTAGAACAACCTACTCAAGAAGAAGTATTGAAGTCTCTAGTCGTAATAGTCCAAGTTGAAGATAAACGAATTATTTTATCCAATAAATATCACAACTCAAGAAGATGAGAAACCAATAGAAGTTAAAACATCTCCAAATGTTGTAGTTCAAACAATGGAAATTCCAAGTGATGATTCAATAGCCCACTCAACAGCAATATTACCTGAAGTAAATCAGGAAATTCCCTGTTGGATCCCTATAGTACTAGTTTAACTCCTTACTGTTATTAGTACAACCCCCTTATTATATTTTTGTGCTCATGTAGTCCCAATATTGTTATTATTGTGCCTCATAGAAGCCCACTATTATTATATTATTCCCTTACATTATTATTGTCATGTCGACTCTCATTATACTATGTCCCTTAGACTCCTATGTATAGAAAGGAGGTCTTGTCATTTGTATCATCCAAGAATTATTCATTTTTGTAATGTAAAGGAGGTTTCCCCCTCGAAGAGGCTTGTTTCTAAGGCGTTTATCTATCTTTTCTATCTTTTGGTGAGTTTGTTTCATAACATTGCCATACACATGATTAGGGAAATTCCAACAAGAAAAACTTCCTATTGACACATGAATGATAAGATTAGACTTCTTAATCAATGTATTTATAAGTATCACTCATAACATAAATAACATATTTATGTTTCAAGGAATACTAAAGTTTGCATAGTCTAGTCCTATCATAACAATTCATTACAAATTTCCAGTGATTAGAAGATTCCACAGAGTATTAATCTAGGTTGGTCACATCCCTTCTCATTTTGACAAAAAAAATTATCACTTAAAGGATCATATCGTCTTCTATCAATGAAAATGGCACTTCCAAAATGAGAAGACATTCAAAAGAGATGATTTTTTTCATTAGTAAACTTTGAGGGCAAAACTTTTTTAGGACAAAGACAACATTATGAATAATATATATATATATATATATATATATATATATATATATATATATATATATATATATATATATATATATATATATATATATATAGATAGATAGATAGATAGATAGTACAAATAATTTAAATAATAGTAATAATTAATAAATATAATTAATATAATAATTATTAGTGAAGAAGCATCTCTCTATGGACATGACCATTCGTGAAAGGGTACATATCTAGCTATATATACAGGATCCTCAATTATAATAATGATCCTAATTGCAAGTCTTGTGGATTATTTAACTTCTAAGTATACAAAATTTGTTTGTTACATTGGTAGTAGAGCATTCCTTTGAGTATATGAACTTTGTTCATTATAGAGGGAAGCCCTATATCCATTTCTTGTACATTTTATTGTTGGCTTACCTTATTCCAATCAGTGTTAGTGTTTTGAATTTGATATAGCTTATTCTAATTAATTTCTATATTTGAATTTGATTTCTCTAAAAAATTCATCTATTTAACATTTTTTGGTCCCCTTTTTCGAGGAGGATGATATCTAGGATGTGGATAAATAGCTTTCAAATGTCTTAGAAGATGATAGATCTTGAACTTGCATGTTTTATTATCATAATCCAATACCTATTTGGATGAAATAAAATATATTTGAAAATCATTGTTTCTAGAAGATTCTTACTAAGGTCTATCTCAATACATGTACACATATATAAATTTAAGTTGGCTACAAATCTATCAAGATCTAATTTTATGTAAGTGTCCAAGCTATTTTCAATATCCTCAATACTAATAAATATTATAAATATAATGGTAAATTGGGAATTTGAACCAAACTAACATTTTAGTAATCAACATACTATTAACATAGGGTTAGAGACAAAATCTCTGAAGTAAAGGGTTAAGTCCCATACTTCCCCAAAACCATGACCCTTCCTCAAACATTAGTAGATAATCAACATTATTGTAAGCTAAAAATTATGAATATCTTTAGAACACAAAGCAATCTTATGTTTCTTTGTCCACCAATTTATCCCCAACATGCTTCACTATATAAGCACTAGAAATGAGAGAAAACTTTGAACCAGTAGGAAGGGTAGATTGTTTTTTTGTTACATATCCCAAAGACATCCAAATACCCACTACTACACACATTAGAAATACCAAAATAAGAATTAAATATTTGCAAATATGATAGTTATCTTGTTATAAGAGATCCTCCTATTGTTTACCTTCACAATCATTGTGTTTATGAGCAATATATGAAATCCAAATGCTACAACTTATGTTTTAAATCCACCACATAACTACTAAAATATATTGATATTATTTTTTAAAAGAGATTATCATAGTATAAAACAATATTTTTATATAAAAAATGATCCAAAACCTCATTTTCATATGGGAGGCAAAAAAATAGAAACAATGTTTAAGGTACAAAGTACTCAATTTTCCCATTCACAACAAGATTCATTTGTCTAATAATTTATTATTCCATATGTTGTAACCTTTTTTCTTTTAAAATCTAAGACTTTAGAAAAACAAAATTCTTATCACATGTATGAAACTTTGACTTCTAACTTTGGCTTAAGACCATAAAAGGTAGATTAAACATTGTGCATTGTTTATCCTATGCTATTATTATTCTTAAGCCAATTACTATTGATGCACGAATCCCTCTCAAAAGTGACAAATGCAAGCCCCTCCATATAGAAGTAAGTTTTCTCTGAAAGATTTTGTGAGTAGTACCCCACATTTGTTAGTGATAGAACACCATTTTCTTTTCTCCATGTAATATGTTCTTCCATTGTACATTATAAGTAAAACTATGTGTCACAAGGACCAATATACTTTACTTCTATTGACCTAATAGAAAGCGAGGAATTGGGTTTAAATGACTGTTGTGCTGGATTAGAAAGATCCCACCATTTTCGCATGGTCAGAGCTTCTAATTATTGGGTTGGAAATAATTTAATTGATTTGTTGGGTAAAAGTATATGCACCCTACAAATATTATGTCACAGTGTATTTATTAGAGAGTAATTGGTTCCAGACTGGAAACTAACCACTTCACGCTTCAAAGCATAGTGAGGTGGGTGGATAGTTAACACTGGAGATTAAAATAATGCACGAGATATGAATAGTTTGGAAATTTTAATGTTGAGATTCATTTCCAATATAATTATAAAATTATTAGAGCACAAATAAGCATCTAACTGAAGAAAAATTGTACAAACTTGTAAGAACTGAAAAGTAAATTTTGAAAAATGAATGAATTCAATTACTAAATATTGATTTTAAAATCAATACATAAAGAAAATAAGTTAATCTTAGTTGTACATGAAATAACTAAGGCTAACTAAAGATAAATGAATCTAATTGTGCTTTATGTAATGTTATTATGCACATGCATGACATGAAAGAACTATATTTAACTAACTAAAGGCAAGTGCATACCACATGTAATCACTAGATTTAACTAATTCTAACTAAGTGCACATCACATGCAAGAACTAGAATTTAACTGAAGCCAATTAAGGCTAACTAGGTGCATGTACACCAACAAACCCCCTTAAGCATAACGTAGGTCAGTGTGATGAAAAATGAACGAGTCTCGGCAACAAGGAAATTTTAGGTACCCACGTACAATACCTAAAAAGAGGAGAGAGGAAAAACCCAGTAGGAAGAAAACCCCCCCTTAAAATACATTGAAAAATGTAAACAGAAGACAACAACTAGGAAGTCAAGTCCTTCGCCCTAAGACAATCTCGCAGAAACTGAAACTTTTTCTCAGTGAATGTCTTGGTGAAGATGTTAGCATTTTGCTCAAAACTAGGACAATACTGCAAATTGATGATACCATCAAGAATTAATTCTCTAGTGAAGTGCATATGGATCTTGATATCTTTGATTTGTTATTACTGTACTAGATATCTGCAAAATTTGAGTGTACTCTGATTATCACACCATATGATAGTCAGATGATGGACACTGATACTAAGCTCAGAAAGAAAACATTGTAGAAAAATCACCTAAATAGTGGAATTTGCTACTCCTTTATACTCTGCCTCTTATTTATGAAGAAGCAGTGGTAGCTTGCTTCTTTCTTGACCAACAAATTGGGTCAGATCCCAAAATAGGTACATAAAGGGAGGTGGACTTGGGATCAATGTTATCGCCAACCCAATTTGAATCTATGAACCTAGTGAGATCCAAAGAAGAATTTTATGCATAATGAATCCCATAAGTGATTGTGCCCTAGACATATTAAAGGATGCACTTTGCAACTTTCCAGTGTAACTCATGTGGCTCCTGCATGTATCTAGAGTTTGTGCCTACAACATATGAGATATCATGATGAGAGACTGAGATGAAGAAGACTGCCCACAAGCTGAAGGTAGGATGTGAAATCAACCAATGGTGTGTCTTTTCCATTCTCAAGTTTTATCCCTGATAAGAAAGGTGTGGTGTCTAGCTTGTAGTCACTCATGTGAAATTGTGCCAAAATATCTCTAGCATATTTGGTTGAGAAATTCTAATCCCAGAACCATTCACTTGTACAAATGGGGCCAAAATGCAACATCTATTAGTCATATATGTGACTTATTAGTGTCATCTATCCGACACATTTTTTCTTATCAAATCGTCGCTGGAATTCTATTGAATAATAGATAATTTAGTTATTGTTAGATATGCGAAGATATAGATGTGGATTATCCAACACATAAAAATGCCAAAATGGTCATTAAAAATTTGATGTTTATAAGTCAGTTTTTTGACACTACAAATCGTCAAATATTCGATGGATAGAACATAAAACATTTGAAAATTCATCCACTAGTATGCAGTTAGATATTTGTCACGTAGGTATTTTTTTCCAATGGAACAAACCAACATTGAGGCGTCCACTAATTGACGACATAAGAAAATTCTGCGAAAAAAATGTTGTTTCTCCTCCACTTTCTATCCAATGATGAAACATCGGATATATGACAAAGAATATTTCTGTCCAATGCAAGTTTTAAGGTACCGATAATTCCATCCATTGATGCAGCCATTGAGTATCTGACGAGTACTACCGATAATTCCATCCATTGATGTAGCCATTGAGTATCTGACAAGTACTCAAACCGACAGTTGCCAAATATTTGAGGGAGTCTTATTGTTTTTTAAATACTAGTTCGTCAAATATTCGAATGAGATATGCATTTTAAAATATATATACATAATACAAAATACTATTTTGAAGACAATAAGAAGTGGCATTAGTCTCTGTTTGTCTTCCATTTCATCTCAACTTTGTTGTCTCTTTCTCTCCTCCCTTGTGGCTCTAGCTCTTTCCTTCTCAACTTCATTGTCTTTATCTTTCTCTACATGGAGAGTGAGGAAGAAGTAAAGCATAAAATGAAATATATTATGCATAAAATAATCAAGGATGTAAGGATTGATACCTAATGTGTAAGTGTTGTATCATCTTAAGTTTGGCCCATATAACTGGTTGTTCTAGGGAATATTGTAGGTTTCTGTGACTGGTGTAAATTCCATGGATTATCGACGTTTTTCACGGTATATCATTTGGTGCCCTAAAATTGGTTGAAACAATTCCAATTGGGAGGGATTTTTTGATTCCTATTCCAAGGGGGATCTAAGCTACATACATATAATCAGGGCTAGGAAGGATATGTAGAGGGGTACAAGGTAGTGCCCATGGATAGTATCCTCTCTCGCTATCAGTTAGCTTCAATGTTTCTTATTTTGTTATTTTGACTTGGTCATTTCAATTTATTTATTATGTGCACACATACACACAAAAAAAATTGAAAGAGCGAGGGGATTAAGCCAACCATGAAAACAAACTCAAACATCTTTGAGCAAACCGTTAAAACAAATTAAAGCATCTAACTTAAGAGATGCTCTTAATTTTCTCAACACAACTCCAGAAGCACATCCATATGATGTATGTAACATAGATGAAATTGATGATATTTTTGAAGTAGATGACAAGGATGAGTTAAATTTGATACTAAAATGTTCTATTGGAAAACCTTTCTCATTCGTCATTGATGAAAATTCTAGATATAGTGGTGTGGCATCCACTCTACCTTGTAGGCATAGAGTCTTGTGCACACATGGCTCCACGATAATTAAACTAGTGATTTGATGTTATGAAATCATTGATTTCGATCACTGTAAAGAATACATACATACATATCCAAGCTCTATCAGAATTATAATTCCTCTCCTTCCTATAGAATTTTTATATTGCAAGATAATGGACACTAAAAAATTGGTTACTATAGGGCCATTTCCATCACTAACATCAATACACCTCATATCATGAAACCACATTATAATTAATTTTGGTCATATATCAATAAGTTGTTGAACTACTCACAACTCATGTTCATTAACTATATTTCATTTTTTTAGTTGCACTACATTTCTCCATATTACTTTATAGGAGGGTGTATAAATGTTTATATATACAAAAAGGAGAATTCACCACAATTTCTTTAGGAAACATACAATGCAATAGGGAAGTTATGTGCTAATTTCTTGTTAACCCTTGCAATAGAACACTCCTCTCAAATGAACATAATATTCTAATGAATCTCTTTGATCCAATTTTTCTAAAAGAGAAGGAAATTCACCTTTTTCTGTAATTGGGATTTTCCTCTCGAAATATTTTTTCAACGCTAGTCATCTATAAGATCCGTAAACATTGCAACCTTCTTGTAGAATTATATAATGCATGATTCTTAAATGGGGGAGACTTCTAATCATAGGGAACACATTTCTCCCTCCAGGATCTACCAACACCCCGATGTGGTGGAATTGTTTGAGAGATACCACTGGATAGATTATTTTAAAAACTTAAGAGGATATAATAATGATGTGGCTAGGGAATTTTCCATGCATTTCAAAAAAATTGAAAAAATAGATACGTTACTATTGTTAAGGGGCTTGAAATTTTTGTGACTAAAGGAAGTATTATTAAGGTATCTAGTATGAGGTAGCATACAATATTTTTAAAATACATCTCCTATGAATGAAGGCTAAGTATAGTTTATTTTTATCAATTGAGACTCCTATACTAACTAGACATCAACCACATTTGTAACTTGTAGAGACCATAAATGTTTCATACTTCCTCCTACTATCCATAAATGGAATGATTTCCAAGGTGAAAAAGGGGGTAAACATGAGCTATTGTCCCATCATGGGCTCATTCAACCACTGGTTTGCCATAATTTGGATAAGTTGGAGCAGATCTTCTTTTGGATTGATTTTGGGATTATACGCTTTTCCTCTCCCTCTCCTATATGAATCAAGGGACTATCTAATGGCATGGTTTTCTATAAACTATAATAGCCTTTATGTCTATATATGTTGATAGATTTCCACCTACATCACCCCTAGGATCATGTGCTTATTCCAGATACCTATTTTGAAGTCGTTGCTTCACATTTCATTCATTCATGCAAAGGAATTCCACATGATAAGATTATAAGACATATGTGGGTGTCATTTAAATATCTATATTCCTTTACAACTCTCCAAGCTTTTATTTCATCTTTAAGTTCATTCTGATTTTTTTCTATAGCATTGATTACAAGCTTAATAAATAAATATTTTGGAACCTCTCCATAAGTTAGAAATGCGATCAAACATCTTGAAAGGGATGTTGTGCTTGACTTATAGCTCATTCCAAATATTTCCAATGAGTTGATAGTTGAGTAACAAACATAATTTTCATCTCTTTCAACTTTTATCATTGACTCTCAAAAATGGATTGTTTTACGTGAAAATATTATGTTAACAAGAAATTTTCCATTGATTGCATAACAATTATATAAAATAAAACACTAAATGAACAAGGGTAAGGCCTCTGAAATCTAATTACTTAAATGTTTTCCTTCAAATACAATTTTTCGGTATTGTGAAGACAAATTTTTGTTTAGTCAAGTCCACGTCATTTTTGTAATAGTCCCTTCTTGGGCTCCTTAAGGTCAAGAAAGGAAAAATGTGTTTGTGTTTAGATATCTCCTCCAAAAAATTAGTTACCTCTCCTAAAAGTATTACCATTCATCCTTCAAATCTATCCCCCAAACATAAAATATGCAAGTAGTCCTTTATTACAAGCCTTCAAGTCGACTTCAAGTCAAATTGTTCATGTTTTCTAAAATGCATAGTGACCAATAATTATAAATAGCCTACTATTTCACCATTTGAAGGAGAGAAATGAAGCATTCATTCAAGAAGTACGAGAAACTATTACAAGATCGAGAGATGGAGAGGAAGCCAAAAATGTCAGTTGGAAAAAAAATTATTATGAGGTTGAAGTTCCTTGTTGCTAATATGATTACAAAAATGGATGTGATTATTTCATAAGGAAGGCAGAGATTTTGAAGCTAGGAAGGCCGATATTTCTGAAGTAGGAGGGGTGAGACTATTGCAGAAGGAGGGTCAAAATTTTGAAGTTGAAACAAAAGGAGCCAAGAACCATGATTATAGAGACAATTGTGGAAGGAACTAGTCTAGTGGTTGGAGTAAGTCTATTTCTTTAGTAAAAGGGTCAAGTGTGTCTCAACCTAATTTAATCTACTAGCAAAAAAGTTGACTAGTTTTTCTCCTTCGTAGGGGTTTTTCCCTAGTTGTGCGCTTACATCTTGTGTTGATATATTTGTCATATTCATGTTGAAATTTATTTGATGAAATGAACACTAACATAATCAAAATATAATTCTACAATGAAATGTCAAGATAAGATAAATCAAATTGAATAATCTAACTCACACAATTCCATATATTTCTTAACGAAGGAGAGGTATTGAACCTCATTTGAGTCATACAAGTAATTAAATCTCTTCAAGAAGTTTGAGGAAAATTCAGAGAGAGAAAGAGGCGAAGGATAGCGAGGAAATAAATAATGCCTATTTTTTCACTTGTGCATCAATTCTTTGTTTGGAAGGCTGACAAGTATGGGAAGAAAGCTATATGTGTTCAGATTTCAAGTGAGAGAAGAGTAGTAGACTGAGTTATAGAGAGAAGCATTGTTGTTTGGGTGTTTGGCCTATCCCTTGGTGAGTTTTCGTGATGAAAGGTCATATAGGTGTTCCTTGAATTTCTATAAGAAGAGATTTTTTTGGTTTTTTCCCTTGTGTATGGGTATTGCCCCTGTGTAGCGGTTTTTCCCTATCGTCGAGCCTATTTCTAGTGTTCTTGTTCACATTGTGATCTTCCTTATTGGCATTTTCTTGATGATGAGCATAAAATAATAATTATCATGATGAACTAACATTATATGACAATAATTTAAATATAACAAGAGAAAACATTATAAATGAAACCCTAATTTTGTTTTCCCTAGTTTTTCTCAACATCTATGGCCTTGCAAAATTTGGAATGTAAAAATTAAAAATTACTTGAAATCAAATGCAATGCAAAACTAAATCATGCACCTAGTAGAAAAGAACTTGGTGGGCCAAAGTTGAGGAATATTTCGATGAGTTTTTTTCAATGACTCCAACCGAAGTTAATCTTTCAAATTCTGATATGTGAGTGAATGTACCTGCAAAAGAAAGGAAGGAGGAGACGTTAGATGCAATAAATAATTAATAAAATAGAATGAAAATCATACTAGCGCCTTATGCCCAATTAATAGAGTAAGAATTTCTCCTACTTCTCTGCATGAAAAATGACAGTTTATGGTCTTTCACTCAAATAAAAATGCAATTGTCAAAGAAAGACAAATACCACATGACTCTTTCTCATGGAAAAGAATGTTATTTCTTATAAAATTTTATGTAACTCCCACTCAGCCAATACATACAAGAAAAATATCAAACTAATTTTTTTTTTCTCGCGTAAACCCTTACCATTTTGATCTATTTTCTTCATATGGTTATTCCACTTCAACATATGAATTAAAACTAATTGTCCTACACATATTCATGAGACCAATTAGGCAAACTTAGATTAAACTTGACCAAATATTAAATTTAATTGCATGAATAAATAATAATTAAATATACTTATGTGTATGAATACCTAGATGAGATCCTATTGGTTTCAAAAATAAAATGTTGGAGTATTTTAATCTTGGGGCAAACCTCCCTCCACTCAATGAAGTAGTAGCGAAGTCAACATTGAATTTTTTGTTTCTTTGTTGGATTGAGGGTGTTTTTCACCAATGTTATCCAAATCCTAATTTATTCTCTACTGAACAGGTCCAACAATGTGAAGGTGAAAGCTCTCATGTCCCCCCCACCTCAAATCACTCACAATTCCCCAATACCCAATCTATCTACAATATAGGAAATAGTCGAAAGAAAGACATTAAGATACATAAAAAAACAAATGAAAACATTCATTCATTCATTCTTTTTTTGTTGAAGTAAGAGTAGGACCTTCTTTACCATTAATAATATACAAAATTTACAAAAATCCACTCTGAGAAGTGGCGAAGGAGATCAGCCTCCCAAAGTAACCGAGAACGGGCCTATGCAGAAGACTCGACACAAAAAACTTACCTTTCAACACATCAAATCTAAACAGGAAAAAGCCAAAAATGAACCTAAGTAGTGGACGGATCCGAGTGAAAGAAAAAATGGCCCCACTGGCCATCCATGACCTGGACAGAACCGAGCCCCACAGAAACCATACAACAAAGAGGGGCCCACACTAAACCTGCCGAAAAACAAATCTTTCATCTGAATCTGCAATGAAGAACCGTCAGGTCCTATCCAACTGCTCCAAACAAAATCACAAAGGAGAGAAGCACGCCGCTTAATTGGCATCGCCTCCAGCCTGCTCGACCAATCACCGCCATCGATTTGTAAAAATGGATCCGATGGTCAAGGGAAATATCGCACCCACCAAGAATGCTAGACATTAGCGTGTGATGGGGCCCCACCAAACTGTTCATTCGATCCCGAGCGTTGATTTCCCTCGCTCCATCCGATGGCTGAGCTAAAAATCATACACCGTAAGTCATCGCCCTATAGGGAGCGAGGAGAGTGGTTTTTGTATCGGGCCCTCCAGCATGTGTCCTGCTCTCTATGGCATCGCTGCCAAAAAAATAATACCACTTTTGACATAAAAGCGGTGCGATTGCTAAGAAACCACTCCCTGGGTGGAATTGACATTGGCCAATGAAAAAATGGGTGATCCAGAAGTTAAGATGTTTCTTTCTTCGGTCAGGGATACTTTGTCACCAGTTGCGGAGAATATTCTTGATCGTGGTCAACAATGCCGCTAACTTTGTCTTACCTCCCATCGTGTACCTTTCAGTCCAACCTTCTGAAGCCCTCTGACTGCTGTCCAAAACTAGTTGGTTTCTATCTATTTTCTTCTATACTCTTCTTTGTCCTCCTCCACCTGGTTATGATAGAGTTTTTGTAGATTGCTCTGTGCCATTGAGTTCCACCTCTTGATTCACTAGAATGTCCGCCAATTTGTTGGCCTTTCTCCTCACATGAATAAATCTGAGAGTATGAATTTCCTGTAGATGTACTTGAATCCTATGTAGAACCTGAGTTAACCTCCAATGTTTTGTGACCTTTTCCAGCACTGTTCCATTACTGATTCTCTTGGCTGCATTTATGACTAACTCTGAATCCACTCCTATTATGACATTTTGACAATTGTTCCCTATCAAAAATTCTAAGCATTGTTCCAAGGCCATTAGTTCTGCCATGTTGTTAGTGGCTTTTCCTAAGTGTCCATGGAAGAGGGAGATTATGTTACCTGTATCATCCCTTAGAACTCCCCCAAAGCTAGCCACCCCCAGGTTTCCTTTGGAAGCTCCATTAATGTTGTACTTTAAAAGACCTTCAGGGGGAGGATGCGAGAATTCCTCCACCTTGTCTCTCATGCTTTCTTTTCTGTCTAGACCTTGAGGAATAAGCCCCTGCATGTCTAACAGCTGGAGGATTCTTAACTCTTCTACTGAGGGAGAATTTTTGGGGAGATTCCTAACTGTGGTGCCAACTCTCTCCTTAAGTTGTTTTACGATCAGCTTCACCAAGCTAAGTGAGTCAGCCTTTACCTCTTTGAATATTCTTTTGTTCCTTTCTTTCCACACATTCCAAATAATGAAGCTCAATAAGAGATCCCAGGCTGTATTGAGAACTTCATTATCAAAAAAATTATACCTCCAATTGTTAAGAGTGTTAGCAATACTTTCTTTGACTCTATCAGACTATTGAAGATGTTGTTAAAAAAATCCCATATCCTATCGGTGAAGATACAGCTATTGAGAAGATTCTTGATAGTCTCCTCGTAGGTCTCACAGAGATGACATCTGGAGGGTCCCAGCATGCCCCTTCTTTTAAGGTTGTCCCAGGTTAAAATTTTCCTGTGGTGAACTAACCACATGAAGAGTTTGATTTTCATCCAACCTTTGTGTCTCCAAAGCTTCTGCCAAGGTTTATTTGGAGCTTGGGGTTCCTGATCAAGGAGAAAACCTTTAGCTTCCTTAATATTAAAATTTCCCTCTTTGTTGTTACCCCATCTCAGTTGGTCCTGCCCTTCCGTTACTAAAATTATTCTCTGATCCAACATTCTCTTAAGGGACTCTGCTTTATTGTTGAGGGTCCTATCCTGTCTGCCCTCTATTTTTTTCCAAATTCTCCATTTTCCAGCATTATTTGGATACTCCCAAAATTATTTCACCTTTACTAAACCTTGATTGTCAGTCTCATGCTTGAGGCCTAAAAATTCTTCCTTCAGTAGATTAGGTTCTTGTTGCCATTAGTCCTCCCAGAAAAGTGCCAGATCTCCCTCTCTGATTTCCCAGAAACTATTATTTTGAACCACTTCTCTATTCTCCCAAGCCTTGTTCCATATGGGCGAGCCTTTCACTGTTCCAGTCATACGTATGATTTTAGAAGCCGGCTAGGCATTGGCATATTTTTCCTTCCAGATGCTTTCCCATTGAGCTTTAGGATCCTTAACCCACCTCCACCAAAGTTTGGCTCCAAGAGCCTTGTTGAGAATCTCAGGATTGTCCAAACCTAGTCCTCCTTGGTTCTTGGGTTTACAAATCTTTTCCCATGAGACTAAAGCCCATTTTTTCCTTGTTTCCTCTTTTCCCCAAAGAAAATCTCGTTGAATATTCTGAAATTGTTGTAAGGCTCCTATTGGAGTTGGCAGGGCTGATAGCACAAAGATTGGGATCGCTTGGAGAACTGCTTTAGTAAGAACCAATCTACCAGCTAAATTTAAAGATCTATTTGTCCATTCCCTAACTTTTTCTTGCATTGTACTTACTAGAGGATCCCATATAATCTTGTGTCGGGGTTTAGCTGTAAGAGGAACTCCCAAATACTTAGAGGGAAGGGATTTTCTTTGAAAGCCTAAAATTCTGGAGACATTTCTCTGGATGGAAATATGAGTGTTAAAGAAAAAGACTTTTGATTTGGAAAGGTTTACTTCCATACCTGTAGCCTTCGTGAATTAATTCAAAATTTATTTGTAAGCAAGTGCTTCTTTAACTTTGGGAATTCCCTGTAACATGGTATCATCTACAAACTGTTGATGAGTCAGAACTTGCCTATTCTCTGAAAGTTGGAGTCCTGGAATTTTTCCCATTACTCTTGCATGCTTGATGGACCGCCCCAGCCCTTCCATCATGAGGATGAAGAGAAAAGGAGAAAGAAGATATCCCTATCTAAGACTCCTGGAAGGGAGAAAAAGTTCAGAAGGAGAGCCATTCACTAAAATTGAAAGGCTGGAAGAAGTCACAAGGGCCATGACCCATCTAACCCAATTATGATCAAAACCAAACACTGTGAGCACTTTTTTGATGTACATCCAATTTACTTTGTCATATGCTTTGGCTATGTCTAGTTGCATGATCATGCCCGCTCTCTTATTGCAAGTTAATGAGTGAACTACCTCGTGAGCTTGAATTATGTTGTCCAGAATTTGTCTTCCTTCTACATACCTTGTTTTTTCCCCGAAGATGAGCGTGGGCAGCAGGGGTTTGAGTCTGTTAGCCACAACCTTGGAAATTATCTTGTAGACAACATTGCATAAGGCGATGGGCCCGTATCTCTCTGGTGTTTGAGCATTATCCTGTTTTGGAATAAGGGCAATAAAGGAGCTATTGGGAGCTTTCAAAATGGTCTTGTTCCACCTAGAGTCTTTGAAAATCTTGACAATATCCCTTTTAACAATATTCCAAGAGGCTTTGAAGAAATCCACATTAAATCCATCCGGACCTGGTGCCTTGCCATTTTGCATTTCCTTGAGGACCTCACTAATCTCCTGTTCAGTCACAGGTCTGTTCAGATTACAATTATCCTCTCTGGATAACAGTTTAGGTATATGTTTAATTAAGTTGTTAATGAAAGGTTCTCTTCCTGAAAATTTTTCCTTGGTAATGTCCCGAAAATGCTTTACTAACACTGCATCTATCTCCTCATGGGATTGCAGAATTTGGCCATTCTCGTCCTTGATCGAAGAGATTTTGTTCTGTGTTCTGTTCGTAATGGTAGATCTGTGGAAAAATGTAGTATTTCGTTCTCCTTCTTTTAGCCATAGAACACTGGATTTTTGTTTCCAAAAAATCTCTTCTTGTTTACATAGCATTTCCCATTCTTGGTGATATTTCTCTGCTTGATCATTTTTGTCTTTATCAAAGGCATTCTTGATCAGAGCTTGGTTGAGCTCTAGGATTTTGTTTTCCACAATTTTTTTACTTGTGAAAATATTGCCAAATTCCTTCTGGTTCCATTCCTTTAGCTTCTGCTTGATGTGTTTTAATCTCTTATGTAGTAGGAACATGGATGATCCCTAAATTTGTAGGTCTTTAGCCCACCATTTTCCAATGTTACTGATGAAATCTGGGTGTGAAAGCCAAATATTTTCAAACCAAAACGGTTTGTTTCTTGGGGTGCCAATGCCCTTGATCTCCATTTGAATCAGCCAGTGATCTGAGCCTCCAAAAGGAAGAATATCTGCTATTATTTCCTTGTCTAGAAGCATGAGCTCTTCAGAGATCATGAATCTGTCTAGCTTGGAAGGTACCTGCCCCTCCTCTTTTATTGTTCCAAGTCCAAAGACCATTATTTGTCTCAATGTCTACCAGCTTCATGTTTTCTCAAAAACATTGGAAAGCTGAGGAATCTTTGTTTAGTTCTCTTGTGCCCCCTTTTTTCTCCGAGAGAGATCTAATCATGTTGAAATATCCTCCTATAACCCATGGTAGCCCTGCAAATCTATTTCGAAGTTCCATTAAGGACTCAATAAACTTGATTTTGTCATCTAACCTTTGAGGGCCATAAACATTTGTCACAGGATAAGTGTCCCTATCTCCTACAGGCTGTATAACAAGTGATTAATAATTCTTTGATGCGTCCCCATCAATAATACCTATTTTTTGGGGATTCCAAAGGATGAGGATACCCCCTGTTGTATTTTCTTCTTTGACTTCTATAAACTCATATCTGTTGAGCCACTTACTATGGATTTGTCTTATCTTTTGAACAGATCATTTGGACAAAAATTATATCGAGAGCTACCTGTTTCGTTCTATTATTCAGCATTCTCTATTTTCTTTTACTTCCTAGACCTCTAATGTTCCAAGTTGTAAACTTCATAATTATTGATTGGTAAAGGAGTAACTGGTTAGGTCATTCATCTTAACTAAGTCTATCATGAGATTTCCACATTCCATTAGTAGCTCGTTCTGCTTTTTTCTGCCCCTTTTTTTCCCCCGGATTCTTGGAGCCAATCCTAGAGTTGGTTTTACCACTTTCATTCGTTGCTTGCCCTGTCTTTGAATGTTATTGTCTTCTCCCAAGCCCTTTTTCTGAGTTTTCCATAAGAATAATTAATTTATTCGATTGCATTCCTCTTGTGGTAGAGATTCTACTCCACCTGTTGTTCCCCTACTCAAGAACCCTTCTAGATCCAGGTTTTCTCTATCGAGAATCTCTTGTAACTCATTGTCTTCCATTTCCATCTCACTCTGGGTCATTTCCTGATCCATATACATCTCTGATTCACTCATCATGATCCCTTTCTGTTTTTCCTTTACCTATTCCTGATCTTGTTCTTTTTCCTTTTCCTGCTTATCATCTCCATCCTTCATAACTTTATTTTCAACTGCTGCATCTTCCTCCTCTTCAAGAACATGGAACTGATTTGGCCTCACTTTTTGGTCTCCACTTTGGTGATGTTTTGGCCCTTTTTTGTCGTTTTTACCTTTGTGAGCTACTTTGTAAAAGCCATCTGTTTCTTTCGTTGTGTTAGGTTTGCTTTTGTTCTCTGCCTTACTAAGAGGACAGTCTCTAAGAAGGTGCCTGTGTTCATGACATTTTCGACATCTAAATGGAATATGCTCGTAGTCAACTGTCTGCACCCATTCCTCATCATAAACCTCCAATATGACCTCGTCCGGAAGTGCTCCAAATAGGTCCATTTCTACACAAATCCTGGAAAAGGAGGTATATTTTCCCCTTCTTGTGGCTTCAGAAGTTTTGACATACCTCCCTAATTTATTTCCTATGGCTATTAGTGATTCTATTTGCCAATAATCTAGAGGTAGCGAATAGAGTCTTACCCAAACTAGGACTGAGGTAAAGGTTTCCCGCTCCGGCACGAAGTTCATCATCCACAGCCGCATGTAGAGCCCTACTGCTACATAGAAGTAGGGCCCACCTTCAAACACTCTGTCTTTGTCCTCAATGTTCGTAAACACCACAATGAAGAAACCCTTGGATCCTAGATGAAGAACAATGCTTCCATTAGGCTTCGAGTGGTATCTGATCCATGTTTTTAAAGCCTTTTCAGTGGGCCATAGTCCCATGAATTTGCATTTGATTGCATAAGTCTGCATGTGCTCCCTGTGCGCCTGCAGCTCAGGGTTATTTAAGATTACTCTGGGAGTGAGTTCAGCTTTGGGTTTGCACGGTCCCTATTGTTTCCTGTCTTTTGTTCCATGTTTTTTGTCATTTTCCTACTTGTCCCTTGTGCCATCCTTCTCTTTCTCATTGTTCCTTTCTATTTCCTCTTCCCATTTTTTTCCTCCTTCCATCGTGTTACCTCTGCGTGAATCTGGAGGTGTCTTGCTCTTGTTAAACACTACCTCACTGTAGGAGGGAGTGGAGCTCCCTCCTCTGCACCCATCCATGAAGAAAATCCCGCGCAAAAACCCTCAGCCCTGATTTTCCGCTCTTCCACTCTCTTCCGCTCTCCATTATATTCATTCATCCATTCATTCATTCATAAATCCATAAAATATTTTGTCTCCATAAATTTATCATAAAAAAAATGTTTACATAATATGAAGCAACGTCAAGAAAACCAATATTTCCTCCCATATTCACCAGTAGCATGTATGGAATCTATGCAGGAGTACGTTTCAAATTCATTAATTCCCCAAATGCTATTGATAAAGATGGGAGGCAATATTGGTTGTCTTGATCAATATTGACCCCTTGTTTGAAAGTATCTGCAGAATTTTACTTTTCCATTTTGATATTATGGTAATTGTTTCCTTTTTTAAAGTTTTGAAGATGAGTTATAGTTTTTTTTAACACCTATCTTTTCTCTTTTAAACATGAATCACGAATGGATTTTGGAGATGCTACAATGGTTGAACATTGTATTTTCCAAGAAGTGGATAACAAAGGAAATATGGAGATTCTAATATGGAAAATATGAAACAAAATTATTCTAACATCGATATTTTAATATAGACAATATTAATACCTGAATTATCTCATCGTGGTTTCAAGAATAAATTATTAGAGTAGTTTAATCTTGGTCGCGCAAACCTCCCTCCCCTCGACGAAGCAGCAACAATGTCAATATTGACTTTGTTGTTGCATTGTTGGATTAACGGTGTTTTGCTCGAAGATTATCCAAATCCTAATTTATTATCTATTGAATAGGGTCAACCATGCGAAGGTGGAAGCTCTTATGCTCCCCGCCCCCCCCCCCCCCCCCCCCCCCCCCCACATCACTCTCAATTCCCTAGTACCCAATCTATCTACTATAAAGGAAATAGTTGAAATCAAGACATTAAGATACATAAAAAAAAATAGTAAACATTCATTGATTCATTTGCAAATCCCAAAAATATTTGGTCTCAATAAATTTCATTATAAAAAATACGTTTACATAATATAAAACATTGTCATGTACATAAGGAGTCATATAGCAATTATTGATTAACATATAACATTCATTCATTCATTCACTAATCATAGACACAAAGTAATTAGAGGTTTAGGGGAAAAGATAAGTGGGGTTTGTATAAAATATTTACAAAAGAGTGTAGTCGATGATGTTTTTAGATGCTTAAAATAAGAAATTTAATAGCATTGGAAAATTAATAATTGCACATTTATCCTTAAATAGATTAGCTCTCATCAAAACGATATGCATGGGCATTGTTTTTTAAACTAGGCATCTAAATTATTGCACCATTTCAAAAATCCAGAAACAAATATTGATCAAGATTAGAGAGTGAAATTCACTTTCTGAAGAGGGTATCCAAAATAAGTTTGAAAACACAATATTAAAAGATCAGGCCTAGTCTAAAAACTATAGTCATTGTACTTGAATAGGACAAGTTGGTCTTGCACACACATTTATAAGATCTAAAGTCTAAACAGGAGTATAGAAACCGAGAGATATATTCGATGCATAACTCTTAATAATTAGTATTGGCTAAATATTGGCATATGTGTGTGTGTGTGTGTGTGTATGTGTAATATGAGCATGAGACTTCTAATATCAATCAAACTAAGAAAATATTGAATATGAATAACCTACTGGAGCCCATACCTATGACAAAATGTTTACAAGATATTATGCATATGGATTCATGGCAATAAACTACCTTCACTAAATGTATAATAATTAACCTAGAATTAGTGTATCGCTTGAAGCTAGAGAGTCGTGCAAATAGTGGAAGGATACAAGTCATATAAATTTCCAGAATTTGAATAGAACCTCTGAGAAATATTATGACATTCAATTATTATTGGGATAAAGCACGAGAATAATTGATACACCATCCCATGAAAAATCAATATTAGTTTCAATATAGACTAGTTGACACTATGGGATTGGCTGCTATATTTATTTTGACAATATTTATTGTAACTAATCTTTATATTTTTTGCATTTTCTAATCTATATTAGTCTAACAAAATTATAACATATATTAGTTGTCAATTCATAACAATTTGTGATTATGATGACAATCTAAGTACACATGAGTGTAATGTCCATGATGGGATGTGGTGTAGCATCCATTGTCCTTTTAATTCTTTTTTCAGTTTTATTACAAAAGATGAAAAAATCAAACCATTTTCTAAAGGTCATGCAGGTTCAAGAGGCCGATCAAATGATAGCTTGATAAGTACGTTGAGGTGTGCTGCAGGGAAGCAATGAGCACGAAGATTAATTAAGGCTCAGCCCCTGCAGTTGACTGTGACGTTAGCATGGTTAACCACAATGTGTGGCCTGAAATTACTGCGGGGGTTCAACCTTGTTGAAGTTCCCATACATTCTTTACCCCCGCGGTGAGCTCCCAAACATTTTTGTCCCACGTTGCTCATTCCACATCTTCCACCGCTTTCATCTGTTAACTGCCCACGTCAATGGAAATAAAGGGAAAAGAAGAAATTTAAAAGAAATAACTTATTTTATTTGATTGACGGATTTTGAATTTGAGAAACCCGCGAGAAGATTTGGGCCATCCAATCAACAGGCCACAAATACAATGGTAATCACGTGGTTAACTAGAACAATGTTTATTTCAGAAATCGGATGCCATGATGTATGAAATATAGTTTAATTCACTGACGTTCGGGCCAATCGCAGCCATCCACCGAAAGAGATGGGATCCGACGGATATCGGGTCGAAAATCAATCGGGTTTTATCTTTAAAATCGGACCTGATAAATCATTAACTGGTAGTTTTAATTCCTATCAGGTCTGTATGGGAGTCAAAGGGGCATTGAAAAAGCAGACTCAATAGGTTTTAGTTCAACTAGTTCAAATTTTTGTCGAGTTCCGAAGGATTGGACCGTCCGTTGAAGGGGCGATCGCGTATATCTCAGGCGGACGCGGCAGGTTTATGAACCAGAGTGTTAATTCTTTTGAGTTCCATGGTAACCCAAGATCTGTCATATTCCATGTAAATTAGTGAGTTTCATTGTTTTAAGAGAATAACCAAAGTTAGAGGCAGATGACTAAAAATCCAAAGGAAAGGTGAAAGGTCGGGTTTCTTACTGTTTCCACCAATCAAAACACTCCCGATACATATGTGGGCCCAAGTCCACACACGAAATTTTGTCAAATACAGTTTGTTGTGTTAAAACAGTTTAACCATTATCAAAACATCTACAGAGCAACTTTATCAGCAGCCAGGCAACAAATCTGAGAAGCGAACAACCATCACCTTTTGATTTTT
This sequence comes from Pinus tabuliformis, assembly GCA_031772625.1. Lineage (NCBI taxonomy): Eukaryota > Viridiplantae > Streptophyta > Pinopsida > Pinales > Pinaceae > Pinus > Pinus tabuliformis. The sequence goes on along the minus strand of CM062812.1, from coordinate 995,596,616 downwards.
GTTACTTCCGGTTATTTTATTTTCTTGAGAATGAGGTGCCTTTAACCCTCTATGTAATATTCTGTAATAACATTTACTTTAGACAGTTAGGAGAATAGTTAAGTAGTTTGATAGTTTTGATGATTAACAACTGTCTCATAATGTATAAAAAGAGGAAAATTTACAGAGAACATGTTCGAACTTTGGAGAACTTGGAGACTAGGCCACTGTATTCTTGATAAAGCTATTGATTAATGAAAGAATCAGATGGTTTCCCCACATTGTTGGGTATGATTTTGTGACTTCTCCGTTATGTGTCATTAAATGTTTTCTTCCTTTAAGTATGTAATGAAGTTTCAGGTCCTTATTTTCTTATGTAAATGAAGTTAAAATCCCTTAAAAGAGCGCTCCTATACTTGAAGTTCGCACCTTTGCAATTCTTCTAAGTTACAAATAGTAGTTTTTGTGTAAGACAACATATTATCTTTAACTTCTCCAAGTCTCACAGATAGTAGATTCTGTGTAAAACAACATATTGTCTATGACTTCTTCAAGCTTTCTTCATTCATCATTTATATTCAGTAATCAAATGGAATTCTGAGATTTTTATGTCACTTAAGTATTAGGGTTTAAAACCAAGTCTTTTAGGTCTTTCATTTGAGAATACAACATACAATTAAGTGACAAACAAGTGACAATAATTATAAACATTAATGCCTTAAGCACAATTTCTACACAACCAGGAAATTGGTTTCTTAAGGGACAACATTAATTGGTGCCGCTGTCGGGGAGAGAAGACAAGGAAACTTTTCCCTAGGTTTTCAATATTTTCCTCTGGTTGTTTAGTGAGGAGGAAATATTTGGCTATTTTGAACAAAATCAATAACTCTAGCTCCAAAGAGACCCCATATAAGGTCAAATACCTCACAACAGAAAGTTCAAGCCCTATCAGATCCTCAGAGGATAGTTTCCAAGAGGGTTCGTTGGCCTAAAACTCCACTTACACCAAGTCCTACACTGTCTGCACCAGGCAGCAATTCATCACATCTTTCACATTCATCTTTTATTGACAAAGAGTCTCCTTCTCCATCCAATTCATTCCAACAACCCAACTGTCAGGAACAATCTTTAGAGTCTATCACTTTTTCAGTATCTGTTATAGTTGTTCAACCTAAACCTATAACTACATTACCACCTTTGCACACTCCATTTACTCCTTCGTTACGTTTCACATTTGCTGGTAATCAAGGTTCAGTAAATTTAGGAGCAAATATGGCAGCACCTGCATTTTTGATTAAGAGGTATGCACCTATTCAATTCCCACAACAGTTGAATCAAATTCCACAAGAATACTTGAAGATTCTTCCTCGTTTCACAGGGGAGGATGAAAAAACAACGGAGAATCATATATCGGTATTTTGTAATTTTGCAGAAAACCTAAATGTTGAACACCTGGACTTTGTTCTAAGACTTTTTATCCAATCCTTGGATGGAGAAGCAAGAAAATGGTTTAAAGAGCTTCCTAATAACTCTATTACAACATGGGAAGAGATGGAGTGCCTGTTCACCCAAATATGGGGAGAAAAAAGAGACCATGGGTATTCACTCACAGAGTTTAATGCTATCAAGAAGAAATCTAATGAACTGTAGTTGAATTTGTCAGAAGATTTAATAAATTGTACAATAGTCTTCCAGTGGAGATTAAGCCCCCTCCTGCTAGTGCAAAAATAACTTTTGTAGGGGCTTTTGACTCAGATTTTGCATCCACATTGAGGGAGAGGAGATCCCCAACCCTTGATCAGATCCAAACAAATGCATTAAAGATAGGATAAAATCTAGTGGCTGCAGGTAAAACACCAGATGCACAACCTATCCAAGATAAGGGAAAGGCTAAAGTAGAATCCTCTCAAGATAAAACATTAGAGGATATGAATAATGCAATTATAAATTTATCTAATAAATTGATTAAATTCGAATTAGAAAGTAAGAATTCTCAGAGACAAGTACAGCAAAATAGAAATTTTAATCCTCAATATAGAAGACAACCTCTGAAAATTTTGTAGAGGGAGAGAAAAGATCAAGATCAGATTCAAGCACCACTGTATATAGAGGCAGATCCTGATGGAGTACCAAAGCATTCCAAGGATCATGATGACCATATTTTCACATTGTATGCAGTAGATGAAGATGAACTAGGTGTTGAGGGAGGAGAATATAGTGAAACATATGTCATTTATGTTGATAATGAAAATGAATGAATGTTGGAAGCAGTTTTCTGATTTTATGAAAGCAGAATTACATAAGAAATATGACTTGAGATGAACGAAAAGATCTAGAAGTCAAGAAGATGAAGGTGAGCAACAAGTTCCAGCTCCCTTACAAAAGGCGACTCCACCAGAACAAGAACCACAACCTACAAAACAATTGAATAAAGGAAAGCAGGAGCAGAATAAAAGTAGCAAGACTCAAATGCTTCAAGGTGAGTTCTCTCAAGACAAAAGTGAAAAAATTCCTTTAGAGAAATATGTTTCCAATCCACAAGAGATTTCAGTCATGAAGAAAAGCGAAGATGGGAATGAAAGGAATACTAAACAGAGCCATGTGTTTAGTTTCACCAAAGAGTTAGAAAAGACCAGAATTCAGGTACCCCTCACAGAGTTGGTTAAAACACCAGCTTCTCAAAGAGAAATTACAGAGTTTATCAATCTATCTCAGAATGTGAATATAAATGACATTATGAATTTGCAAGAAGATAAAATAGTAGTGGTTTTTGGTTCACATGTGGAGGAGGTAGATTCTTCAACACCTCCTTTCTACATTTCTTTATTGGTTCATGATTTACTCTCGCACAATTGTATGTTTGATTCAGGAGCCTCACATAACCTTATCCCATTATCAATGATTAAACAACTAAACCTACAAGTTACTAAACCTTACAGAGACTTGTATTCTTTTTATTCAGATAAGGTCAAGTGTCTAGGGGGCATTAAAGATATGGTGGTGTCACTAGCCTAGATTCCAGCCAAAAGCTTGGTAATGGGTGTAGTGGTAGCAGATATCCCTGCTAGGTTTGGAATGTTACTATCTAGGTCATGGGGGGCTAAATTGGGTGGTGTTTTGAAACTAGATTTTTCTTATGTTGTCATACCAATTTTGGTGGCGAAGAAAGGAGGTTGTATAGAGAAACAAGATTTACTAGAACAATCACAAATAATGAAGTAATTCGTCTGTATATAGCCAGAAAAGAAGATGACTTTTCTTGCTTCATGCTGCATGACAATGTAGAATTGGCTGAAGATAACTAGGGGCAGCTTACCTCAGCCTATGTAAATATAGAGCTACAAACAGAAGGGGTGTGGAAGTGCTTCTTTGATGTAGCCTATTCTAAAGAAGGAACATGTGATTGTTTCCTTTCAGAGGATGAATAGATTCAAGGTCACAATATTGGAACCCAGAAGGAACCCACGTTGGTCAAATTGTTCATGGAAGTTTCACTTAATTATAAGGAGAGACATATTAAGCTTTTTAGGCAATACACTGATATTTTGGCTTGGTCCTGTGAGGATCACAAGACATATGAGGAAAGTATGTTCAACAGACTTGGACGCCCTATCAAAGTCATAACAGACAATGCTCAAGTGTTCAGTTCAAGTAAGTTTGTTTCCTTTTGTCAGAAGTATAATGTTATTTTATCTCATTCGACTGCTTATCATCCACACGGAAATGGATTGGCTGAATCCACTAACAAAACTTTGATGAGAATCCTTAAGAAAACTACTACAGAGAATCTTGATGGTGAAACTCTAGAGCTGTCTGTCAATGGACAGTACCTCAAGCAGTATTTCTAGTTCCAAAGCACAAGCATCCTATATATCATTGTAGATACCAGAGTGAATTCAGTGTACAAATGCCATAGAATTTGAATTGGTTAAGAAATAGATGACTCCATGCTCGAGATAAGGCACTGATCTGCGGTTCTTAGTGTTTCTATGGGAAAAGCATTATCCCCAGGTGGAGCCAGATGTTGTAGCATCCATTGTCCTTTTAATAATATTTTCAGTTTTATTACAAAAAATGAAAAAATTAATCCATTGTCTAAAGGTGATGTAGGTTCAAGACGCACAATCAAGTGATAGCTTGATAAGTACATTGAGGTGTGTTGCAGGGAAGCAATGAGCACAAATATTTATTAAAGCTTAGCCCCCACTGTTGACCGTGATATTAGCATGGTTGACCGCAATGTGTGGCATGAAATTACTATGGGGATTCAACCTCATTGAAGCTCACATACATTGTTTACCCCTGCGGTGAGCTCCCAGATCTTTCTGCCCCATGTCACTCATTCCACATCTTCCACCGCTTTCATCTATTAACTACCCATGTCAGCGGACATAAAGGGAAAAGCATAAATTTAAAATAAATAACTTATTTTATTTTATTGATGGCTTTTGAATGTGAGAAACCCGCGAGAAGATCTGGGTCGTCCAATCAATAGGCCACAGGTCCGACGAAAATCACATGGTTAACTAGAATGGGGTTTATTTAAAAAATAGGACACGATGATGTATGAAATATAGTTTAATTCATTGTAGTATTGGCCAACCTAAACCGTCCATCAAAAGGGATGGGATCCGATGGATATCTGGTCCAAAAGTAATCACGTTTTATCTTTAAAATCAAACCCTATAAATCATTAACTGACAGTTTTATTTCCTATCGGGTCCATATGGGAGTCAAAGGGGCATTGAAAAAGCAGACTCGATAAGGTTTAGTTCAACAAGTTTAAAGTTTTGTTGAGTTCTGAAGGATTGGACCGTCCATTGAAGGGGTGATCGGACAGTGATCATGTACAGATCAGGCGGACATGACAGGTTTATGAACGAGAGTGTTAATTCTTTTGAGTTCCATGGTAACCGAAGCTTTGTCATATTCCATGTAAATTATTCAGTTTCGTTGTTTTAGCAGAATAACCAAAGTTAGAGGTGGATGACTAAAACTCCAAAGGAAAGGTGATTGGTTGGGTTTCTTAGTGTTTCTACCAATCAAACATTCCCGATACATACGTGGGCCCAAGTCCATGCACGGGTTTTTGTCAAATACAATTTGTTGTGTTAAAATAGTTTAACCATTATGAAAGCATCTGCAGAGAAACTTTATCAGCAGCCAAGCAACAAATCTGAAAAGCGAACAACCATCACCTTCTAATTTCGGTTACTTCCTGTTATTTTATTTTCTTGAGAATGAGGTGTCTTTTACCCTCTATGTAATATTCTGTAATAACTTTTATTTTAGACAGTTAGGAGAATAGTTAAGTAGTTTAACAGTTTTGGTGATTACCAACTATCTCATAATGTATAAAAAGAGGAAATTTATAGAGAACAGGTTCGAAATTTGGAGAACTTGGAGACTAGGCCACTATATTCTTGATAAAATTGTTGATTAATGAAAGAATTAGAAGTTTTGCACACATTGTTGGGTATGATTTTGTGACTTCTCTGTTATGTGTCATTAAATGTTTTCTTCCTTTAAGTATGGTAATTAAGTTGCAGCTCTTTATTTTCTTAAGTAAATGAATTTAAAATCCCTTAAAAGAGCGCTCCTATACTTGAAGTTCCCACCTCTGCAATTCTTCTATGTTACAGATAGTAGTTTCTGTGTAAGACAACATATTATCTTTAACTTCTCCAAGTGTCACAGATAGTATATTCTGTGTAAAGCAACATATTGTCTATGACTTCTTCAAGCTTTCTTCATTCATCATTTATATTCAATAATCAAATGGAATTCTGAGATTTTCATGTCACCTAAGTATTGAGGGTTTAAAACCAAGTCTTTCGGGTCCTTCATTTGACAATACAACATACAATTAAGTGACAAACAAGTGACAATAATTATAAACATTAATGTCTTAAGCACAATTTCTACACAACCAAGAAATTGGTTTCTTAAGGGACAACATGATGTATTAACTATCCTCCACACATTGCACATCAATAATTATAACCTTCAATGGGCTAGCGCTGGTATGTCATCACCCTCTCAAAATGACCTCGTAGATGAAAATTTACCATGTCTTTCATCATCACTTCACACTGTGTCATAGATGGCCCCTTCTACATATTATATGCATGAATTTATCACATACCATCCCCTCTAACTATCGCATGATTTATTGTGAGAACAAGTGGACAAAGTACAATTTATAAGTAGGAGATCTTGTCAATAAATATCTGTTAGTTGTCCTTCATTCACTTGTTGTCACAATCAATCATAAGATAGGTAGAGTGTATGGCCTTCCATAAATTCATGCCTATAATCTATAGAAAGGATCATTCATGAGATAATACGAAGTGATGATGACATAAATTGTAAATTTTCATCTATCGGGTCATTTTGAGATGATGAGATAGACCATTGCTAGCCCATTTAAGGTTATAATCATTGACAGACAATTTGGGGATGACAATTCATACATCCCACCATGGACATTACACACATATTTACTTAAATTCTCATCATAGTCATAAATCATTGTGATTAGCCATTGAAGCATGGGTAGATAGCACCTAAATCGAGAGTGTGGTAGTGTACGGTATAGAGAGATAAGTATACAAATTAGTTGATGGTTGAATTATGATGGACACAAATTGTGTAAAGGCTTAGTTTAACATGGGAATTTTATTATAGGCTCTTGGTGTTTGTAATAGAGTTAATTGACTTATACAACAAATTTATCAAATATATGGTATTCTACACCCTCCTTGTGTCACAAAAAATATGTTTACATGATATGAAAAAAAAGTGTTCTAATTTTTTGCAATCGAAAAATCACAACTTTTTTATTAAGTTAGTCTAAAGTTACACATGCACATGCCATGAGGCATTCAACCTCTCAATAAAATATGTGGTACTAAAAAAAACAGGCTCTAAATAGACAAGTTCAACTATTTTTTATCAACATTCTTTCCCTTTTTTAACATATAATTAGCCATAATGTATTGATTTTGCCCCCCTTCATTTGTTGTGGTGTTTAGTGTAATATGTCTTGCTGCTGACCTAGTCCTACGAGTATGTTGTTGCAAGTGGGGCCGAGCATCAACTGTAATAAGAAAGAAATGTAATTCATATTTATAGTTTAATTATTACAAATGTTTTACTAATAAAAATAGTAGTCTAGTGTTATTTACCTGCTTCGATAGTGGAGGTAAGTAGAATACTTTTGGATGTGGCCATATGTTCCTCCTCTTCTCAGGCCATATCCTGTACATGATCTGATGTAGAAACAGGAAAGATTATAGAGAAGGCTGAAAGAAAGTTGTTTTCTCATGAACCTAAGGCTCAAGACCAGCCTAATTGTGGTATTGTTTTCCTACCTTATATCCATGGGATTACGGACAAAATCGCTAAAATCCTAAAAAAGAAAAACATTATCACTCATTTCTCGGCTCCTAGTACTATCAGAAAAAGTTTGAAGTCTGTTAAAGATGATATCGACAACCATCAGCTTAAAGGAGTTTATAAAATAGAGTGTTCCTGTGGAAAAAGCTACATTGGTGAAATAGGTCGCTCCCTCCAGACCAGACTCAAGGAACATGGCCCGGATATTAAGAATGGAAGATCTCGTACTTCAGCCCTGGCAGAGCACTCCTTAAAAACTAAACACCATATCTGTCTGGAAAGCGCATCAATTATCACTAAGGAAGAGCAACATCAGAGACGAAAGATCAGAGAAGCACTTGAAATTATCAAACATCCTCATAATCTGAACAGAGATAATGGCGTGGAGATTAGCAGGAGCTGGCTTCCCTTGATCAAGGAAAGAAAAAACAAAAACACAAGCGCATCCCCTGGTTAAGGCCTCAGCAGGTAAGTTATCCCTCTCCTTTCTTGTGTCTTTAGTCTTTGTTTTTCATTTAGGTCTAGGCTTAGAATTTCCATTAAAATCTAGGATTTACTAATTTCTTCATTGCTATTGAGTAATTTATTAATCATTATATTAATTTATTATAAATATTAATTATTTATAATAGTTAATATAATATAATTAATATTAATAATTTAATTAGATCAATATTAATTAAAATTAATTTCATTTTAGTGTTAATATTCCCTAGGTATAAAATCAATTTCAGATTAGATTTATTATTTCCCTAGGTTAAAATTAATTTCATTTTAGAATCATTATTAATTTCATTTAGATCTAGGTTAATATTAATAAAGCAAATTAATAATAATATAACAAATTAATAAAACAAATTAATAAATCAATTTAATATTAATACAAATTAATATTATTCATATAATATTCATAAATCAAGTTAATATTCTAGAATTAATATTTCCCTTGGTTTAAATTAATTTCATATTAGTGTTAATATTATTTTCATTTAGATCTAGGTATAAATTATTTTCATATTAGAGTTAATTTTAGTTTCATTTAGTTTTAGGTATAAATTAATTTCATTTTAAAGTTAGCATTAATTTCATTTAGATCTAGGTATAAAATTAATAAAACAATGTTATATTATAACAAATTAATAAAACAAATTAACATAGCAAATTAATAATATTAGAACAAATTAATACTATATATTAAATCAAATTAAAATTATATTATATATATAATATATTAAAAATTTTAAATAAGCAAATTAATTTTAGATTATATAAAATTAATTAAATATTTAATACAAATTAATAGAAAATTTTATAAAATTAATTAAAATTAATTAAAAAAAATTTATAAAATTAAAATTAAAATTAATTAAAAATCATTTCAGCCGACAGTTTGTCATGTTTTATCCTCATCACTATTTATTACTTCTTTGTTGCTCTTCTGTCATCATCATTCTCATATCCTGATGATGGATCCCATTTGGGATTTGAAACGTTGGTACAAAAATGTTAAAACTGTGGATTCTCCGGTCATTGATCCAAAAGATTCAAGCCACAGATCTCTGAAATCCATAAGAAAGATTATAATTAATACAACATTTGCATTTAAATATTTGTAATTGTATTCCATAATAATAAAAAAAAATTATAGCACATTAAATACCTCCAGCGTGGAGCTGAACATAAGCCCGACTTCGAGCATGACTAGAAAGGTAATGAGAATACCAAAGGAAAATAACCCAAGAAGCGAAGAAAATCTCAAGGTGGAGGTGACAAGGAAAATGTAGCCCATCAAAATAATTTTAATGAAGCTGAGAAAGGGCATGGGTCTTATCCTAGAGAGCAACAAAATAAAGGTAATGAAAATGAACCGTTGAAGTGTTGGATTTGTGGTAGAGAATATCGCAAGAAGGATTTTCCATTGTACCAATGTGGTAGGCCAGAAATCTATAGTGCAAAGGAGGCACAGACAGTCAGGGATGTTTTTTAGAGCATTCCCCAAATCTATGTAGCACTTGATAATAGGAAGGTAAACCATAAGGCATCTATTATTGAAATGGAAGGTAAGCTTCATGATCAATTTGTTTCCATTTTGACTAATCCTAGATATAAGTATAGCTATGTCAGACCTAATGTGGTGCATCAATGTCATTTGAATAAAGAAGTGCATTCAAAATCTTGGCTGCTGCAGTTGGCTAAAGGGTTAAAGAAAAGAGTTCATCGTTGGGTGAGATCTTGTGCATTTGATCTTAATGCCATGCCTATATTGAAACAACTAAATGTGCTCCCTTTCATTTCATATAACATGCTTTTGGGAATGGATTAGTTGTTTATTCATAAGACCAAGGTAGATTGTTATGAGAAGGCCATTAAGTCCCTCGATGATGATGGATAAAAGAGAGTCTTGTAGGCAACAATGAAGCCTATCTCAGTGAGAATGGTTACATTTTTCAAGCTAAGTACAACTACAAGAAAGGGTGTGTATTATTTGCAGTTCATATTTCCAATGACAAAGGGAAGGATGTTGAGGATGATGAAATCGTGAGGAAGTGTCCTGTCTCATAGTAATTTCAGGATGTGTTTCCTATAAAGATTCAAGAGTTTGCTCCTCGTAGAGAGGTGGATTTCTCTATTGATTTGGTATGAGGAGAAACAATAGCATCTAAGGAACTCATATAGGATGAGCACTCTAAAGTTGGTAGAATTGCAGTTGTAACTTAAAGATATTTCTGATAAGGGATACATAAGGCCTAGTGTGTTGCCCTACGGTGAAAGAGTGTTTTTTGTAAAGAAGAAGGATGGTACTCTCTTATTGTGCATCGATTATAGGAAACTAAACAACGTGACTATCAAGAACAAGTATACATTGCCTTAGATTGATGTTTTGTTTGATCAGTTGAAGGGAGCGGCAATATTCTCAAACATTGAGCTAAGATTAGGATATCATTAGGTGTGCATCAAAGAAGAAGTCATCTACAAATTATATTTCATACAAGGTATGGGCACTATGAGTTTGTGGTGGTTCCTTTTTTTCTTACCAATGCTTTAGACACCTTGATGTGTTTGATGAAACAATATGTCGCACCGTTATTTCGATAAGTTTTTGATAGTATTTTTGGATGATATATTGGTATATTAAAATAATTAGGAGGAGAATCCATAGAACCATGTATTGGTATTAAGATTGTTAACAGAGCATCAGTTGTGTGCCAATCTCAACAAGTTTAGTTTCATTCAGTGTCATAGTTGTAACAGCCCAAGGTTAAAATTTCATGAAATAAAAGTTAATAAAGGTAAAATAAGACCACGGTCAAAGGACACTTATTCCAAGCTTAATTTTGGGAAAAATATCCTAGTGGGCATAATTTGTTTTATTATATGGTAAGGGTAAATTAGCAAAGGCAATGGGTAAGGATTTGGAAAGGAAAAAAGGTATTTTTGGCACATTATTTCTGCAAATGATGAAAATTGGGAGAAAAAGAATGTGAAAAGTCACAAGTTGCATGTGAGGAGGAAAATGAAGGAAACTAATGGAAAAATGAAGAAATTAGAGGCCTCATCAATAAAAATACCTTAGAGCATTAGTTGGTGGCTTTTTGTCAACCTTTTGTGAGTTTACTGTTAGAATTTGTCTAAAAGAGGAGAAAGCACCAATAGGAAAAAGAAAGTAAGAAAGCAAGAAAGGAAAGGAAAATAAAGGAAGGGAAAGGAAAGAAAGGAAGGAAAGGGAAATAAAATGAAGGCAAGGATCAAGAAGCTTCAGCTAGAATAATTGCAGGTAATAGATTGCACATGTGATTTCCTATTTGGTTTTGACATGCATGGTATGTGGATGTTGGTATTTGGTTCTTTTGATGTCACTTGAATGGATTATGTCAGTGTTTCGACAATGTATTTTAGCCTAGCCTTACCATTTATGGATAGCCATGGTGTTATGGGATTGTTCTTGGTTTGAGATTTGGATTCCCAGATGGTTTTGGAATCCGGAGTGAGGTGGTATTACGAAAGTTCCCAAGGCCTTAGGAATCCCTTAAACGATAATGGTGGGATACATGGTCAATCCTGAGGGTGGAGATACGAAAATTCCTTAAGGATGGTGAAGAAATTCTTAGGTATCCAAGCTCGGTTTGGTTTTGTGACCTCGCACCAGTTTAGGTGTGATCACAGTATGCTGAGGATGGAGGTGGTTTAACCTCTAGATTCCCTTCGTTGTCTTTGGATTGGCTTATCCCATGAGATCCCACATTTATGCTTGGAATATGGCATGGGGGTGATTGGCTGAAAGAAATATTTGGTTAAGCCAATATATGGTTGGGTGGAACGTGGAAGTCTCGAATCCGGTTGGTAGTTACCTATGGTTAATAAAGACTAAGTTTCTCTTGATTTTGTTAAGGAAATGTACTCGTATTATGTGGCTTTAATGGTTGTTCTCTTATTTTTATCTATGTGGTCATATGATGGTTATATGACAGATCTTAGTCATCGCTCTGTTCATGTTTTTACTTGTAACTGAATGAATAATGAGTGCAATACAGAATCTATGTTATGATAACTAATGTGAGAAGGTACAGACCCTCCTTGTTAAACCTCAGTTAAGGTTTCAATCCCTTATGTTCAGACTTTCTTTCATGACCTATAGGTGGCATATATATCAAGTGTTTAACAAAATTCCAATTCCGGTTGAGGATGGTCAGATCAAGTCCTAGTTCCAATTTTTGGTTTACAAGCATTTTCTTCATGCCTTTTACAAGTTCTGAAAGTTTCATGGATTTTTCTTCAGAGGCTTAGCCCTAGCCCTAGAAAGTGTCCTTAATTCTGGAAGTCACTGAAACAACAATAGAAAAAAAGGCCACAGTCACACCAATTGAGGCCTATGGGGGTGACTAGGATCCCACAGTCGCATGGAGCCTTTGGAAAGGGAGTGACTAGGGCTCTAAGTCTGGGAAAGGGTGAATCGTCTCAAGGGTTGAACACTTGGAGGGGTTGGGTTACTCTTGGATACCTTGTGGTGCCTGATGGAAGTCAGTAAAGTCTTGTTATGTCAACTCCAATTCCTTAAGATCATCTATGAGTTTGAGTCATATCATAGTAACCACTCATCTCATGTTTACCATGTGTAATAAAATGAAAGTGGCTAGATGTGAGAGGAGGTGATGTTACAAGGTGGTATCATAGAGTGGTTTCATTCTCTTTGGACAATTTTGATGTTGTCAAGGTTATGGTTGTCACGCATGGGATCAGGGTATGCATTTGGTGTGATCATGCATGATGTTGTTGTGATGTTATGTTATTCCAAGGATATGTTTATGATTATACATGTACATGATAATGTGGACTCATCTTGAATATGATATAAGCCTCCCCTGAACATCACTAAGATATGGATTTGATTTTGGTATCTATTTGGTTTATCTCACATGGTATCCTTGTAGGAAGAAAATAATTTAATATGACAAGAAAAATGGTAGACTACAGTTCCCATGAATCTCCCTACGGATTAGTTGGCAAGCAAGGAGAAGAGTATTCTCCTGGTATAGTAGATACATTAAGGATATTGAGGAAAGATATCAGAAGTTGCAAAGTAGACAATGAAAAGTTGGTTGAGGCTCAGGAGAAACTTGCAATGGCTCAGGAGAATCAACTAGAGGTTAATGCAGCAATACTTCAGATATTTTCAGAGTTACCGAGATAGTGACAACTAAGGATCAATAAAGAGTAGGAAGAGAAAAATAATTGAGCCTAGAGTAGAAGATCTCGCTCTAGATATAGGTTGGATATAGGGGAAATAGTTAGAGGTGGAATATCCTTGGATACAACTCACATGAGGACTGTATGTATATGCCCCATTCTAGTTCCTCATCTAGGAGACATCATCACAGTCATCACCATCATCATGCTTATAGGAGGGGTGAGTATTTTCCTGAGTTCAAGAAGGTGAATCCTTCAACATTTGATATAGAGATCAAGAAGCTACAAGTTGTAGAGGCACGGTTGCTTGGAATGAAGAAATTCTTCATATTGTATAGCTATTCAGAGAACACGAAAGCTAAGGTAGCCACTTTCAGTCTAAAAGGGAAGGCAGATATCTAGTGGAAGGATGCAAATAATGTCAAAGGTATTCGGGAAGAAAACTTGATTTGGGAAGAGTTTGAGAGGCTCTTCAAGAAGAATTACTTAGCGAAGAGGTACTATGGTGCTAATGTTAACGAGTTTTATGAGCTACAGATGGGTCTTATGACATATGATGAGTACACTAGAAGATTCTTGGAGTTGTTGAGGTATGTGACATATCTCAAGGAAGAGAAGGATAATATTTAGAGATTCATAAGAGAATTTCCAGCAGCATATAGAGACCGGATTGAGTTTGATGAGCTTGGATCGTTAAAGGAATCCATCCATAAATTGAAGAATTTTTATGAGTAGTAAAAAAAAAACTGGAGCGTAAATGTGACTCATTGGGAAATGAGACAGTAAAATGAAAATGGCCACCAAAGCAGGGATTACATGAAGATGGAGGTGAGAAGCAAAATGCTTCTCTTCACAAAAAATTCAATGTAGTTAAGAAAGGACATGTGTTGCAGCCTCGAGAGTAGTAGACTAGAGTTGATAGTAGAGCACCATTGCAGCGTTGGATATGTGGCAAAGATGATGGTAAGAATGATTTTCCATTGTACCAAGGAGGTAGGTCTCAGATCTATAGTGATCAAGAGGCGTAGACAGTTGGGGATGTTGGTCATAATATTCCTCGAATTTATGTGATTGTGGACAAAAGGAAGGAAGACCACCAATAATCTATCATTGAGATGGATAGTAAGCTTTGTGATCAAGTTATTTATATTTTGATTAAATATGGATCTAATTATAGTTATGTTAATCATGACCTGGTGGATAATTGTGGCTTGAGAAAAGAAGTGCATGCACAGTCTTGGTTGGTGTAGTCGGCTACAGGTACGAAGAAGAGAGTTCCTCATTCGGTAAGAGCTTATGTATTTGAGTTGAATGTTATGCATATAGTAGCACATTTGAATGTACTACCATTGGGATCATACAATATGATTTTTGGTATGGATTGATTGTATCTTCATAGGACCAAGGTAGATTGCTATGAAAATGTTATTGAGTGTCTGGATGATAATGGAGAGAAGATAATCTTGCAAGGAAAGAAGAATCCTACATTAGTGAGGATGATCATGTCTATATAGGCTAAGCGCAATTGAAAAAAAGAGTATTTGATGTTTGCAGTTCATATTTCTAGTGATAAGGGTAAGGATGTTGAGGATGTAGAAAGATTCAACAGGTACCCTATATTGCGACAGTTTCAGGATGTGTTTCCAGCAGAGATACCAGAGTTGCCTTTGCACAGGGAAGTAGACTTTTCTATTGAGTTAGTGCCAGGGGAAGCACTAGCATCAAAGGAACCTTATAGGATAAGCACTTGAGAATTAGTAGAGTTAAAGTTGCGGTTGAAGGAAATTATTGATAAGGGATACAATAGACCAAGTGTATCGCCTTGCGGTTCCCAGTATTGTTCATGAAGAAGACAAATGGTAATCATAGATTTTTCATTTACTACAGGTAGTTGAACAAGGTGACGATCAAGAATAGATATCCATTACTGAGGATTGATGACTTTTTTTATCAATTGAAGCGAGAATTGGTGTTCTCAAAGATAGATCTATGATCAGGATATCATAAGGTATGCATCAAATAAGAAGACATACACAAGACTGACTTCAAGACCAAGTATGGGCATTATGAGTTTGTTGTAGTTCCATTCGGTTTCACTAATAATCCGGCTACTTTTATGTGTTTGATGAATATTGTGTTCAGTCCTTATTGGGACAAGTTTGTTATTGTATTCATTGATGACATCTTGATATATTCTAGGAATGAAGAAGAGCATGTCGATCATTTAGCAGCAGTGTTGATATTTCTAAGAGAGCATCAGTTGTATGTTAATCTTAATATCTAGTGAAGTTTCTTTGAGAGATAAGTACGCTACATGGGACATGTTGTTTCCAAGGATGGCATAGCAGTGTATCTGGAGAAGATAAAGGCTATCATGGAGTGGGTAGCTCCTAGAAATGTGGAGGAAGTCATATCATTCATGCGCTTAGAAAGTTACTACAAGAGGTTCATCAAGAACATCTCATGAATTGCATATCCTATTACATCATTACAGAGGAAAGGTAAGAATTTTAAATGGACAAAGGAGTGCGAATCCATTTTTTTTGCAATTGAAGAAGTTGCTGAAAAATTCTCCAGTGTTGAAGATTACAAATCCGAATAAAGAGTTTGTAGTATGTACATATTCTTGTAAGAGATGGCATGGTGGAGTCCTTATGCAGGAGGGAAAAGTGACATGATATGAATCGAGGAAACTAAATGAGCACGAGAAGAAATAGATGACTCATGATGTTGAGTTGGAAGTTATTATTCATGCCTTGAAGATGTGGAGACATTGTCTTCTTAGCAGGAGGTTTGTGTTGATGAGTGATAACAGTGGGTATCGATATCTGTTTGAGCAACTGAATCTGAATACTAGGAAATGTAGATGGTTGTCTACCCTTAGTGAGTTTGCCTTTGATATTAGGTACATTAAGGCAAGGAGAACAAGGTTGCAGATGCTCTGAGAAGGAAGGAGGAGTTGAACCATGTCGCAGTAGTGAGCTCATATGGGTTAGATTTACAGGATCAAATCTTATAGGTAGGACAACAGGATGATAGGTACAAGGAGCTTATACTCAGTTTACAGCAGGGCATAGGTGATTAGGATGTGGATTATCATCTTACATCAGATGCCTTGGTAATATTTCAGGACATTATCTATGTGTCAAATGACAATGAACTCAAGAATATTATCTATAGGGAGTTTAATGTAAAACCATACTTAGGTCACTCATGAAATCAGAAGATATTCACAAGAGTTAAGAAGTCCTACTACTAGCTGAATCTTAAGAAGTAAGTGGTAGAGTTAGTGGCGAGATATTTGTAATGTCACCATGTCAAAGAAAAATGTAAGCATCTAGGTGTGTTTCTTCAGCCTTTTCTGATCCCAGAGTGGAAATGGGAGGTCATTTCCATGGATTTCATTACAGGTCTTCTGAGGACATCGAGGCAACATGATTCTATCATGGTTGTGGTAGATAGGTTGTAAAAGGTAGCTCACTTCATTCTAGTGAATGCTACCTATTGAGCTAGTGAGGTAGCACAGGTCTTCATCAAGGAG
Organism: Pinus tabuliformis; assembly: GCA_031772625.1. Lineage (NCBI taxonomy): Eukaryota > Viridiplantae > Streptophyta > Pinopsida > Pinales > Pinaceae > Pinus > Pinus tabuliformis. The sequence continues at coordinate 995,580,013 of CM062812.1, read as the reverse complement.
ATGCTGAGAAGGCGTGGTGTTTCAAAGAAGATTGTGTCAGATTGGGATTCCAAGTTCACTTCGAAGTTTTGGAAGGCGTTTTTTTGAGGATTGGGGATAGGGTTGGTCTTCAGCATAGATTATCACCAACAAATAGATGGATAGATAGAGAGGGTCAACAAGATATTAAAGGACATGTTGAGAATGTATGTCATGCATAAAAAATGGATATGGGAGGAGTAACTTCCATTGGTTATGTTTTCATACAACAATGGTTATCAGGAGTCACTAAGGATGAGTCTATTTGAGGCACTGTATGGGCAGAGTTGTAAAACTCCCATCAACTGGAGTGTTCCAGTGAAAGGTAATTATTGGACCAGACATGTTGGCAGACATGGAACAGGAAATGTAGGTTATAAAGAAGAGTCTAAACGTAGCAAAGCACAGGCACAAAAGTTATGTAGACCAGCATAGGGAATTTAAGGAGTTTTAGGTTGGGGAGCATCTGTATTTTCCCATCAAGCCCTAGAAGAGCTCCTTGAGGATTGTATAATGTGCCAAGTTAGAAACATGGTATTGCAGGCCTTTTGAGATCCTTGATAGGATTGGACCATTGCCCTAAAGATTTACACTATCTCCGACAGTGAAATTCCATGATCCTTTTCATGTTTCTTTGCTTAAAAGATATGTAAAAGATGTTGATCGTGTTGTTGATTATTCTGTATTATAGTTGGAGAGAGAAGGAGAATTTTGGTCGAAATGCCAATGCATATAGTAGTGGAAACATCTCATGCTCTGGAACAGAGCACTCGAGTACATTAAAGTGCACTGGAAGCACTTTGGGCCCGATGAAGCTACATGGGAGATGGTTGATCAGACGCGGGCTCTATATCCTTCAATGTTTGTTAGTGAAGGAAAATGAGTCTTGGTATTTGAACATATTTATGTATGGTTTCTATTTTAAATACCACAATGAGATAAATTATAAAGCTCCAATAAGCAGTATGGTTGTCATGTTGTCATATTTTACATGATGTTTTTTATTTTGAGCATGATGTTATTGTAAATACTACAACAAGTTGGGTTATAAAGCTCCATAGGGAGTATGTTTTTTCTTTTGAGTTGTTCTACTAGGTCTACGTGTGGTTTAACACCGAGGACATTGTTCCCCTAAGGGTGAGGGGTCTATAAGAGGCCCAGATTAAAATTTCATGTAATAAAAGTTAGTAAAGGTAAAATAAGACCATGGAAAAGGGACACTTATTCCAAGCTTAATGTTGGGAAAAAAATCCTAGTGGGAATCACTGCTTGTGTTATATGGCTAATGGAAATTTGCAAAGGCAATGTCTAAGGCTTTACAAAGGAATAAAGGTATTTTTGGCACATTATTTCTAAAAATAATGGAAGTTGGGGGAAAAGGAATGTGAAAGGTCACAAGTTGGATGTGAGGAGGAAAATGAAGGAAGATAATGGAAAGTTGAAGAAACTAGAAGCCTCATCAATAAAAAGACTTCAGAACATGAGTTTGTAGTTTTTTGTCTGTCTTTTGTCAGTTTAGTGTTATATTTTTCTAAAAGAGGAGAAATCACCAAGATGAAAAAGAAAGTGAGCAAGCAAGGAATGGAAAGGAAAATCAAGGAAGGGAAAGAAAAGCAAAGAAGGACAAGGAAAGCAAAGGAAGGCAAGGATCAAGCAACATTAGTGGGAATACTTACAGCTAACAGATTACATGTCTGATTTCCTAGCTAGATTTGATATGCATGGTATGGGCATGTTGGTATTTGTTTCTTTTGTCATCATTGGCATGGATTTTGTTAGGGTTTCAATAGTGGATGTTATCCTAGCCTTGAAATTTATGGATAGCCATGGTGTGATGGGATTGTTCTCAGTTTGAGCTTTAGATTGCCAGATGGTTTTGGAATTGAGGTGAGGTGGTCTCAAGAAAATTCCCAAGGCCGTAGGAATCCCTTGACCAGTAATGGCGGGATACACATTGAAGCCTGAGGGTGGATATAGGAAAATGCCTCAAGGATGGTGAAGAAATTCTGAGGCATCCAAGCTTAGTTCAATTTTGTGATCTCAACACCAGTTTATGTGTGATCACTGTATGGAGTGGGTGGAGGTGGTTTCACCTATAGATTCCCTTGGTTTCCTTGGGATTGGCTTATCCCATCAGATCCCACATTCATGCTTGGAATATGGCATAGGGGTTATTGGCTGAAACAAATATCTTTCTCATCCAATCTATGGTTGAGTGGAACGTGGAAGTCCCAAAATTGGTTGGTAATTTACTATGGTTAATAAAATTTAATAAAGGTAAAATAAGACCATGGACAAGGGACACTTATTCCAAGCTTAATGTTGGGAAAAATATCCTAGTGGGAATCACTTGTGGTGTTATATGGCTAAGGGGAAATTGGCAAAGCCAATGTCTAAGGCTTTACAAAGGAATAAAGGTATTTTTGGCACATTATTTCTAAAAGTAATGGAAGTTGGGGCAAAAGGAATGTGAAAGGTCACAAGTTGGATGTGAGGAGGAAAATGAAGGAAAATAATGGAAAATTGAAGAAACTAGAGGGCTCATCAATAAAAATACCTCAGAGCATGAGTTTGTAGTTTTTTGTCAGCCTTTTGTCAGTTTAGTGTTATATTTTTCTAAAAGAGGAGAAATCACCAAGATGAAAAAGAAAGTAAGCAAGAAAGGAATTGAAAGGAAAATCAAGGAAAGGAAAGAAAAGCAAAGAAGGACAAGGAAAGCAAAGGAAGGCAAGGATCAAGCAACATTAGTGGGAATACTTACAGGTAACAGATTACATGTCTGATTTCCTAGCTAGTTTTGATATGCATGGTATGGGCATCTTGGTATTTGGTTCTTTTATCATCATTGGCATGGATTTTGTCAGGGTTTCAACAGTGGATGTTATCCTAGCCTTGAAATTTATGGATAGCCATGGTGTGATGGGATTGTTCTCAGTTTGAGCTTTAGATTGCTAGATGGTTTTGGAATTTGAGGTGAGGTGGTCTCAAGAAAATTCCCAAGGGCATAAGAATCCCTTGACCAGTAATGGCGAGATATAGAATGAAGCCTAAGGGTGGATACAGGAAAATACCTCAAGGATGGTGAAGAAATTCTGAGGCATCCAAGCTTAGTTCAGTTTTGTGATCTCAACACCAATTTTTGTGTGATCACGGTATGGAGTGGGTGGAGGTGGTTTAACCTATAGATTCCCTTGGTTGTCCTGGGATTGGCTTATCCCATCATATCCCACATTCATGCCTGGAATATGGCATATGGGTTATTGGCTAAAATAAATATCTTGCTCATCCAATCTATGGTTGTGTGGAACGTGGAAGTCCCAAAATTGGTTGGTAATTTACTATGGTTAACAAAAACTAAGCTTCTCTTGCTTTTGGTAAGGAAATGTTCTAGTATTATGTGGCTTTAATGGCTATTCTCTTATTGTTATCTATATCTTTATATGTTGTTTATAACCAAGGTTATATGACGTATCTCAGTCATGGATTTATTCATGTTTCTACTTGTAACTGAATGAATAATTAATTCAAGACCAAATTGATGTTATGATAGCTAATGTGCGAAGGTAGAGACCCTCATTGTTAAACCTTAGTTAAGTTTTCAGTCCCTTATGTTCAAAATTGCATTCATGACCTGTAGGTGGCATATTTACCAAGTGTTTGAAAAAAATGCTAGTCTTGGTTAGGGATGGTTAGGTCAAGTCCTCGTTCCATTTTTTGGTTCACAAGAATATCCTTCGTTCCTTTTATGAGTTCTGGATGTTTCATGGATTTCTAGGGAGAGGCTTAGCCCCAACCCTAGAAAGTAGCCTTAGTTCTCGTAGCCCAAACACAATGTTGGCATAGAAAGGCCACAATAGAACTAATTCAAACCTATGGGAGTGACTGGGAACCCATAGTTTCATGGAGGCCTTAGCAAGGGACTGACTGGGGCTATATGCCATGGAAAAGGTGAGTTGTCTCATGGGTTGGACACCTGGGGGGGTTGGGTTACTCCTAGACGTCCTGTGCCATGTGGGGGAAGTCCGTAAAGTATTTTTATGTCGACTCCATTTCCTTAAGGTCATCTAGGAGGCTGAGACATGTCATAGTAACCCCTCATATCATGTTTACCCTGGGTAATCTAGTGAAAGTGGGTATATGTCAAAGGAGGTGAAATTAGAGGATTAATTAGTTGGGAAAGTTGTTTCCAGTAAAGGGATAGTAGTGGGTCCAGAAAATATTAAGGATGTGATGGAGTGGCTAGCTCCAAAGAATGTTGATGAGGTCAAACCATTCATGGGATTAGCAAGTTACTACATGAGGTTCATAATGAACTTCTCTAATATTGATTATCCTATCAGATCTTTGCGAGGAAAGTGAAGAAGATTGAATGGACTACTAAGTTTGCAACTAATGTTGATCAGTTAAAGAATTTTCTTACAAATGCTCTATTTTTTAAGATTGCATTTATTGATAAGGAGTTTGTGGCTTATACAGATGCATGTAATGAAGGACTTGGTGAATTTTTGATGTAGGAGGGATATCTGGTTTGCTATGAATCAAGGAAACTTAATGAGCACGAGTAGAATTATGAGACTTGTGATCTTGATTTGGCATGTATCATTCATGCATTAAATATGTGGAGAAATTATCTCATGGGCAGGAGGTTCATATTGATGAGTGATGACAGTGGACTAAGATATTTGTTTGACCAACCCAATCTGCATGCAAGGCAAGTTAGATGGCTTTTTACTCTCACTAATTTTGATTTTATATTAGGTACATCAAAGCCAAAGAGAACAGGGTTTGGGATGCTCTTAGTAGGAGAGTGCACGTGAATCATGTTTAAGATATCAACTATTATGGGATGAATTTACAAGAGTTAACCTTACAAGCGGGGAAACATGATGAAAGGTATGAGTAGCTAAAGTAGATATTGTAGCAACAGGGTCAGGGTGATCAGGATGAGGAGTATCACCTCACCACAAATGGCTTGGTGAGATTCAAGAGCAGTATTTATGTGTCAAATAACAACCATTTCAAGAAGCGTATTATGAGAGAGTTTCATGTCAATTCATATTCAGGCCACCCAGGATATCAGAAGACTTTGACAGTAGTTACTATGTTCTACTATTGGCTAAATTCAAAGAAAGAGGCGGTTGAGTTTATTTTTAAATGTTTCGACTGTCAACAGGTGAAATCTCAATGCAAGCATCTAGTTGGTTTGTTCGATCGTCTTCTAATTCCATAATGTAATTGGCAGGTCATTTCCATGGACTTGATTACAGAGCTTCCTAGGGCATAAGGACAACATGACTCCATTATGGTTATGGTTAATAGGTTGAGAAAGGTAGTTCCCTACATTGTTTTGAAGTCTACTAATTCATCTATTTAAGTAGCTCATATATTCATCAGGGAAATTGTGAGGTTGCATGTAGTTCTTGAGAAGATTATATCAGATAGAGATGCCAAGTTCACTTCCATGTTTTGGAATGAGTTTTTCATAGGTACGGGTATAAATTTAGCGTTCAATACATCTTGTCATATGTATATAGATGGGAAGATTGAGAGGGTTAATAGGATTATTAATTATATGTTGAGGATGTATGGCATGCATCAAACAAAGGAAGTGGGAGGAGTATCTTCCACTCATGGAGTTTTATTATAATAATAGGTTTTAGGAATCCTTGAAGATAAGTCCATTTTAGAATTTCTATGGGCAGAGTTGTAATACTCCTATCACTTGGAGTGATCTAGGGAACAAGGTGTTGATTGGACAAGATATGTTGGAAGAGATGGAGCAGGAGATGCTGGTTATTAGAAGGAATTTAGAGGAAGCGGCAGACATGCAGAAGAGTTATGTGGATCAGTATATAACTTTTAAGGAGTTTCAAGTTGGGGAGCATGTGTACTCGCGCATCAAACCCAAGGGGAGCTCCTTGAGGATTGGGTCATGTGCTAAGCTGGCACCTCAATATTATGGACCTCTTCAGATCATTGAGAGGATTGGAACAATGACCTATTGAATTTCTTTGTCGCCATCAGTCAAATTCCATGATGTTTTACATGTTTAATTTCTTAAGATATATGGATGTCGATCATGTGATTGATTAGTCTGTATTGTAGGTGGAACTATAGGGAGATTTCTATCAAAATACACAACCCATATTGGAGTGGAAACAACTCAGGCTTTGCAACAAAGAAATAGTGCAAGTTAAAGTGCAGTGGAAGCACTTTGGACCCGATGAAGATGCATGGGAGATGGTTGATCAGATGTGGGCATTATATCATTCTTTATTTGCTGGTTTAAGCAAATGATTTTTTGGTGTGGGTGTGTGTGTGTGTTTTCATTCTATATATTACATCGACCTATGTTTATAAAGCTCCAATAAGAAGTATGTTTTGTTTTCAACAGTTTTTGGTCATAAGCATCATATAACAGCGAGGACAGTATTGTCCCAAGGTGGAGATATTTTTAACATCCTCAGGTTGATTTTCCATGTAAATGGAATGATATTATAAGCAAAAGCTAAGACCAAGGTCACGAGACACATATTCCAAGATGAATAGAGGGATACACATTGAAGTGGGTATTACTTGTGGTTAATTAATGGCTATGGAAATTTGCATTGACATTGGCATTAGCAAAGAACAAAGGAAATAAATGGTAATTTAATAAAATAAATAAAGGAAATGGAGGGACAAGAATATGAATGCAAATAAAATTAGAGAGAAAATAAAAGAAAATGAAAGAAGAAAAGGAAAAGGAAAAGAAGAGATGTTATACATCAATGATAAAAAGGTATATGTGAAACAATTGATGGCTTTTTCTCATCTTTTGATCAGTTTCAGAAACCATACTCCGAGAAAGAGGAAGAGAGTAAGAGAAATTAGGCACAAGCAATAAAGAAAGCAAAGAATAATGAAAGGAAAGAAAGGGAATGTAAGGACAAGGTTGGAAAAGAAGCCACACCAGGAAGATCGTGTAGGTAGAAAGTTGCATGTGTGCTTTTCTTAGTGGGATTTGAATGGATTGTGCATGCATTTGGTTTATATGATTACTTGTTGTCATTGGCATGGTACTTTCCTATATTGACAGCGGCTACAACATTTCTGTGTCATTTTCTAGATAACCATTGTGTGGTGCGGTTCATTCTTGGTTGAGCTTTGGATTGCTGGAATATTTTTTATCTGGGTGAGGTGGTATCAGGAAAATCCCAAGGCTTTGAGGTGAAGATGGTTTTCTCTAGGAAGCCCTTGACATGTAGGTGGAGGGAGCAAAATTTCTCAGGGTATGGTGAAAAAATTCTAAGGCATCTGAGCTTGTGTTGGTTTGGTGATTTCTGGAACAATTTAGTTGAAATCGCTTTAGTTGAGGGTTGATGTGGTTTAGCCTCTAGATTCCCTAGTTGATTTTGTTTTGGTTTATCCCATGAGATCCCATATTCATGTTTGGAATATGGCATGGGGATGATTGCCTGAAAGAGAGATTTTTTTTAGCCCACTCTATTTACGGGTGGTGCGTGGAAGTCCATGACATGCTTGGCTTTATTCATAAGTCATTATGTGTTATTTCTTATTGAGATCAATGAGCACATTTATTGGTTATTGTATTGATTTTATGACTAGCTTTTTATTGCTTCATTCTAGTTAAATGTTGGTTATAGGAATGGTTAAATGATGTGCTCTTGTTATGGATCTTGTTCAAGATTCACTAAGTCATTGAATGGTTACATGAATAATATGAGCTAACAAGTACTATTGCAACTAGCTTGAGAGGGTGGTGAGCATTCTCGATGATGCTTTAGTGAAATGAATGAAGTAATGATCAAATATGAGCTCATGACCTGCAGCTATCGTGTTTACCATATGATTGTTTAAATATTTATCATGTGGTTTTCATGTTTGGGCAAGATCTGAGCCTAAGTAGAGGTTATTCATACTTGTCATTATCTTATACTTGATTTTGGATAGTTCTAAGCAGTTTTGGGTAGCACCATGTAAGCTAGCCCTGAAAATGTGCCACTAATTTCATAGCCCTAGTCTCTTGACTGACAAATATCATCCAGAGTCACATGAAGGAAGGCATGTGCATGTAGATACAACCTTATGGATGCATGGAAGGCTCAGAATGCCTATGGTTGGGATGTGAGGTCAGCTGAAGAGATATTTCAAAATCAGGGTAAGATCATTAGTGGATTTTTTCTTACCTCTTTGTGGTCTGGTGTCCCTGAGAGCCTTCAATAAGTTTTTTTGCTAGTAAACCCCACTTCCATAATTGGAACTTGGATGTTGGGTCATGTCATAGTAAATATCATCTCATGTTGACCTTTGAGGTATTATCAAAGCGGGTAAAAGTAGGGTGGGGTATTAAAATAATCCCATCGACTAAATCTCTTTCCAAAATGAATCTAGGTAATTTTGATGCTCTTGATGTGTGAGATGACATGATTCTTTGACTGTGAAAGTTCCTACATTGTTATAGCCCCATTAAAATATATCAGGACCTGTTTTTTTCCTTATCATTTTGTTGTTGAGTTCTTGCTCCAAGTGCTGAGTCTTTTCAGTGCAACCCTCTCCTTATCAGGACATTGGTTGCCGTCGTTTTTGTGTCCTGAAGATTTCATCTTGTAGCTAGTACTAATGAACTTGGATACACCCTAATTATTGAGCAGTATAGGTGTTACATATCCCCCCCCTTTAATAAAATTCATCCTAGGTGTTTCCTCAATTCCATCTTTCCTTAATATGGGAAGGAAATACCTCCCGCATTTCTTCTTTCATTTGTACCACAATCTCTTTAGTACTAAAGTGCTTGACTTCAGTTTATTTTGAGCATGGCACAATTTCATAATAAAAGATACTCTTATTCTCATTTCATGAGAAAAATATTCCTTATATATGTGTGTGTGTACGAAAATGTCCAGAAGTGACAAAAATGCTTACACAAACATGTTGGGTGTTAATACAACCCAGGCATAAGAAAATGAAAAGGGAAATACTCCACTGTTATATATAGGTAATATGCTCATAAATCTTCATAAATAATCTGTAATGAAAGCCAAATTGAAGAAATGTAAAAAAAACTCAAGGGGGTGAGTTAAAGGAGGATAATGGATAAAGGAAACGAAATGCTGTAGATCTCTAAAGTAACATTCTTTTGTTTTAACCTTTAAATAGAAGTAGGTCAATATATCCTTTTAATGATCTATGAGTCGTATTGTTATATTTTTAAATATGCTTCCTTATACTTTTGTGGACTTATGGAGAGGTATGGAACAAGTGGCAGCCAATAAGGATGGACGTGACTAATTCCATCTTAGAGTGGAATTCACAATCATATAACAACAATGGAAGTGGCAAAGATAGGATGTAGTTCTACACTTAAGTATTCATGACAGATGCATAATTGATGCAATGGTATAAAATAACAACATAAGAGAGAATGTTACAAGTATTCCCTTGATTAATATTTCCCCTATGTAACTGATATGAAAGAAGGGTGGAAATTACCCCCGTGTTTAGATAAATATAGGTGTTACATATTCCCCCCACATTTTAATAAACATCGTCCTAGGTGTTTCCTCAATTCCATCTTTCCTTAATATTGGTGGGAAGTGCCTCTTGCATTTATTCTTTCATTTGTACCACAATCTCTTCAGTACTAAATTTCTTTCACTTTAGTTTATTTTGAGCATGACCCAATTTTAGAGTAAATGATACTATTATTCTCATTTCATGAGAAAAATATTCCTTATTTGTGTGTGTGTGTGTGAGAAAATGTCTAGAAACAATGACAATACTTACACTAACCTATTGGGTGTAAAGACAGACCAGGTGATGCAGAAGCATTTAGCTCAACAATTTAATTGTATTCTAGTAGACATAGGGTGTCTTGATTTTGAAGGAAATTGGCTTCCTATGTATGTAATCATTAATGTTTAAGTGATTAGAATAGGAATTAATTAGATGTTGTGAGGATGTTTGTAAATTCTCTCGAATGAAGGAGAACATGAGTGGTTAATAATGACAAGAGAGTTAGAAGTCAATTATAACTCTTAAGGTAGTTTCATGATTCAAGGAACTAGAGAGGATTCTTAGGGATTAACTGGAGTTAGAAGTGGACTTAGAGAACATTTATGAGTTAGTTTAGTAGATTAAGGATTTGAACTAGAATTAGTTCAATAAAACCTTTCTGGTATAAATGTAATCCTATGGGCAGAGTGTAAAGGAGGAGGCCACTGATATTGAAGATCAGGCCTGAGAGACAGAGAGTCTTGATATGTAATCAATTGTTCATATTTATATATACAAAGGTTTATTCCAAAACTGTATAGATGTGTGAAATGAATATTGAATGATTGAATTACGTGAAAGTTGTATATTTTGTAACAAAGGTTACAGGCAGAATTCTATAGAACTACGTAGAGAGGAGAATGATTCAGAGGAATCATATTGGGTCTTTGAATCCAGTTGAAGGATCAAAGTGAAGCTCTAGAGAGACTGCGATGTGAGAATTTGTAGACTTCAAGCTCAAGAGTTAGTTGAACAACGAAAGCGGAAGTACGAAACCTTTGAAGAAAACCCAAAACCACACAGTAAACACTGAATAAATGAGGTAAAGTCAAAGTAAAGGGACAAACGAAGAAGCAAGTCGTCGATGCACAAGAACCGTTTGATCTTGGAGATGAACGAACGAGGATGAAGGAAATGAATGATCAGGATTAAATCACGTAGAAGTGAATCAAGAAATGAATGACGGAGATTAACTTAAGAGATGGCAGAAGAGGAATCTGGAGGGGCCATCGCAACCGTCGTTGTTAGAAGATCTACGATCATCGGGCGTGAACAAGTTCGGACATTAAACAAGAAGAAAGGTGGGTTTATAAGCGAAAGTGGTATTTTGGGTCAGGTAGAATCCATAAGTGGTAAAAAGGAGTGGTCACCCGATTCCACTAACCGAGCGACACGTAGCAGTGGAGGAGAGAGAGAAAACCACTTTTTCGGGCGGTTATTCTCTGTGCTTGTTGTCTACCAGAAATCGTTGTGAACCATTAGATCTATTAAGTGCAGATAGACGGTGGAGGATTGTTGTGCAGGTATTGATTGATCAGGCTAAGCAACAACCGTCACATTGAGCGCAGATCAATGGTCCTCATTTGATCTAAGATCGGAGAATGGAAGGAGCAACGCTACGCAAATGGCTTAGGAGTGCAGACCCGATGATAATTATGCTTGCAGGTGTAATGTTTTTGAAGTTTGGCCTTCTGTGTTCGGGCATTGGTGTGCCTATGTTTCCCGTGTATTCCAATAGTGTTGAAGTCCCAGGTTAAAGGTAACTTTATGTGTATTTCTATTAAAAAGGGGTATAATAGAAATAATGAGGGGATAAAGGTGTATCGGTTAAGTTTACAGATAAACAACATTAAGAGAGGGTTTTGTGGTTAAGTCCAGTATAACAAAGTTAAGAGTGGGAAGGTATATATATATATATATATATATATATATATATATATATATATATATATATATATATATATATATATATAGATATGCGGAGAAGGGTTAATGAAGGTTTATGAGGGTGAATGAGTCCCGATAGAAAGGAAAGGATGGATTAAGGGTTAGACTTGGTTAGTCTATAAATTATTCTGGGGAGATTAAGAAAGGGGTCTTAACCATATTCTAATTGAAGATTTGACTCCTTAGAGAGTTAAAATTCCTGGGACAAATGTGCTTATGCATTTGAAATACATACTGTGCGTGTAAGCGGGGGTAACCCTACGTCATTTGGTATCAGAGCAGAATTGTAATTGAAACAACTGGTGTTAAAATAGAACGAACAAATTCTATGTGAAAGAATTGAGAACAAAGTTATGTGTCAAAGATGTTTATGCAGTGAAGGAAGGACTAGATTCTTATCTAACAGAAAGTAGGCACACAGAGGTGATGTGTAGCAGAACTTACAGATGCAAGAAATAGAGGAAAATCCATTCAAGGTACAAGTGCAATGGTGGAACAAGATCATGCAGAGATCTTGAAGGTGAGATGATATGTTCTATTTTGATTTGATTGGAGAATGTGTGCTTGTACATTGATGCACAGATAACAACAAAAGAAGGTGAGAAGGTTGCAACATCTAGAGCAAGGAGTGCCTGAATTGATTCCAGAGGAAAGAACCAGAGAAATGCTAAGAGACTAAGCTCAGAGGAGAGAAGCTTAGTAAAGCATATGTAGCAAGAATGAGACTTGTTACTGTAGGGGTATTGTTGCAGTTCACAAAGGTAATTCCACAAAGGATGTGGGTAGAATTGCCAAGGTAATGAAAGAAGCTGGTAAAACTTTCTAAGTGAAAGAAGAAGTGGTCAAAACCAAGTATTTCATGGTGACTAAAATATAAGAGCAGAGTTGTGTTATTGAGAAGTGTACATGAGTTGAATCCTAGAGGGAGCAGAGAAAAGTGCTCAAAGGAGGATTCAGAGATAGAGAACCAAGGGCTTGCCAAAATACCAACTAGAGAGGAAATCTTGGTGAGGTAAGTTGCAACAAGGAGGACTTGTTGTTGTAGAGGCTTTAATCCAGATCATAGTAAGTGAGTAAGGAGCTCATGGAGATAGAGGAGAAGAAGATGGCTACTGATAATCATAGCAGAGGTTCTGTGGAAGACCACAATAGAAGAAATATGAAGAAAGAGGATGCCAAGGCAAATGGAAAGAGAATGAGTCAAGAGGAGCTTGACAAAGAAATTGCAGAGATGAAATAACAACTCAATGTATTGATAAGGATACTTGATGAAAACCAAAGACTAGGTTGGGTCTTGAGGAAGAAGCCAATGGAGTGGCATAAGTTGCAGAGAAGGCTACAATAGAGGCAAGTAAGGTGGCTGATGGAAAAACTCAAAGAAGATGAGTTGGAAATGAAAATGGAAGTGTCCATTTGGGAAGCAGAATAGGGTGAAGTTCTGAGTGGAAATGAATACTTCAAGACCGAAACTTCAAGTGAGGCCAAAAGGTCACATGGTTTTAAATCTAACAATTTGTGTATATTTGCAGGTGAAACATGTAAAGAAGGAAAATTTGTTGATATTGGCATAAAGGAGGAAGAAGACAAGTAGAATCTAAATTCTATTCTGGAAGAAGATGAGATAGATAGGTCTCATATACAATTGGGGCAAGATATCAAGCAACCAAGTGAAGGGCTTGAGGAGATTGAAAAGGAGACCATCCAATAATTTCTGAGTCATAAAGAAAACTTGGAACAACAAGGAGATATGATGGCTGAAACCTCAAGTGGGACAACAGGGTCTTATGTTTTTAAGACTGATAGTTTGTCTATGGATGTAGAACAAATGCAGGAGAATATTAATGCATATGGTGAGACAAAGATAGCTCTCGGAGAAGGTAAAAAGCAAGAGATTAAAGGAAAACTTGAAGAAGATACTATGTTAGCTGAAAACATAGTAAGGGATCATCAGTTCACCATGATGATAGGCACAGTGGAAATACCATGGAAGCTATTGAGACAGTCAGTAAAAAAGAAGGAAATCTACTGAAAGATGTTAAGAAGGAAGAAACCTATGCAAAGGACTTAACCTTAGGAGAAATGACATATAATGATTGGTCACTAACAAAGGAGGGTTGTGCAAGGATGAGAAATCTTTTGAAGCTGTCAAAAGTATGGAAAAGTATCTTTCAGAATATGAATACTCTGGAGTAAAGGATAAGGGACAATATCTCTTGAACGAGGAAGGCAATGACTTATTGTAGCAGAAAGAACTTATTAATGAAACTATTACCACACAGGGACGATTTCCTGTAAGAAAAATAGATGAAGTTCAGTTTCAAGAATTGATATGTGAAACAACAGTTGAAACTGTTGAGCCTTGTAATTTTCAAACTGGCAATTCATTTATAAATGCGGGGATTATAAGTGATGATGAAGTACTTGTGAAGTGTCACAGAGAAATTGCATTGCTGGAGTATTTGTTGGGAAATTCAGAGTATGAGAGTGTGACTGCAGAGGAAGGAGTTCACTACAGCGGACAAGAGAAGAAAGACACCATTAGAGCAGATGATGTGGAAGAGAGACTAGCTAACAATCTTAATAGTTCTTTAGAGAATTCTTTAAAGATGATCAAACAACATACTAATGTGCTAACAAAGGAGAAAGAAACAAAGCAACAAACTGAATTGTTGTGAAAGGAAGATAAGGCATGGAAGCCTTATGTTTTTTATTTTAACAAGTGTTTTATGAGTGTAGGTTTAGCTGTAGATGTTGGAGGAAATTTGGCATAGATGAGCAGCGAAATAAAAAATAAAGAAGAAGATTTTGTGGAAGAATTTAATCCATGGAAGAGAGATGCTCAATTACTAGATAGAATGTTGGAAAGTCATGATTTAGTGCATACATAAATAATCATGAAAGAGGGTAAGGACGAAAGGGTGGTAGTAAGAATCCAACAACCTCAAAGAGAAGACAAAAATTATTAGTCAGAAGATATACTGGATAGAGAGATTGAACTGATAAGAAGGATAATGATAAGAGTGTCTCGAAATAAGACAACAACAATAAAGCAAAGGAACAACAGGAAAATAAGAATAGTAGCAGACTGTGAGAGCACAGCCAGTGGGACAATGCAACATAAAGTATGGAAACCTGGAGAACAACAACAAACAATAGAAGCAACCAAAGAAAAACTACAAAACAAAGTATGGGATCCAAGAAGACAAAGATCATAAACACATGATCAGGAGATCATGATTATTTTAACCTTGGGAGTCTGATGCAGGAGCATCTAGCTCAACAATTTAATTGTATTCTAGTGGACATAGGGGGTCTTGTATTTTCAAGGAAGTTGGATTCCTATGTATGTAATCATTAATGTTTAAGTGATTAGAATAGGAATTAATTAGATGTTGTGAGGATGTTTGTGAATTCTCTCGAATGAAGGAGAACATGAATGTTTAATAATGACAAGAGAGTTAGAAGTCAATTATAACTCTTAAGGAAGTTTCATGATTCGAGGAACTAGAGAGGATTCTTAGGGATTAACTAGAGTTAGAAGTGGACTTAGAGGACATTTAGGAGTCATTTCAGTAGATTAATGATTTGAACCAGAATTAGTTCAACATGACCTTTCTAGTATAAACGTAAGCCTACGGGCAAAGTGTAAAGGAGGAGGCCATTGATATTGAAGATCAGGCCTGAGAGACAAAGAGTCTCAATATGTAATTAGTTGCTCATATCTATTTATACAAATTTTATTCCAGAACTGTATAGATGTGTGAAATGAATATTGAATGATTGAATTACATGAAAGTTGTATATTCTGTAACAGAGGTGGCAAGCAGACATCTGTAGAACTATGCAGAGAGGAGAATGATTCAAAGGAATCATAGTGGGTCTTTGAATCCAGTTGAAGGATCAGAGTGAACCTTTGGAGAGACTGCGATGTGAGAATTCGCAGACGTCAACCTCAGGAGTGAATTGAACAGCAGAAGCAGAAGTACAAAACATTTGAAGAAAACTCAAAACCACAGAGTAAACACTGAAGAAACAAAGTAAAGTCAAAGTAAATGGACGAATGAAGAAGCAAGTCGTCGATGCACAGGAACCATTGGATCTTGGAGATCAACAAAAGAGGACGAAGGAAATGAACAATCAAGATTAAATCATGCAAAAGGGAATCAAGAAGTGAACGACGGAGATTAACTTAAGATCTGGAGGAAGAGGAATCTGGAGGGGTTGTCGCAATCGTCGATGTTAGAAGATCTATGGTCATCGAGCGCGAACAAGTCTGGACATTAACCAAGAAGAAAGGCGGGTTTATAAGCGTAAGTGGTATTTTGGGCGAGGTAGAAACCATAAGTAGTAAAAAGGAGTGGTCACTCGATTCCACTAATCGAGCGACATGTAGCAGCAGAGTAGAGAGAGAAAACCGCTTTTTCGGGCGGTTAATCTCCGTGCTTGTTGTCTACCCGAAATTATTGTGAACCGTCAGATATATTGAGTGCATATCGATGGTGGAGGATTGTCATGCAAGTATTGATTGATCAGGCTAAATGATAGCCATCGCATCGAGCCCAGATCAACAGTCCTGATTTGATTGGAGATCGGAGAAAGGAAGGAGTAGCGGTATGGAAATGGTTTGAGAGTGCGGACCTGATGATAATTATGGTTGTGGGTGTAATGTTTTTGAAGTCTGGCCTTATGTGTCGGGCGTTGTTGTTCCTATGTTTCCCGTGTATTCCGATATAGTTGAAGTCCCGAGTTAAA
Source organism: Pinus tabuliformis (assembly GCA_031772625.1). NCBI lineage: Eukaryota > Viridiplantae > Streptophyta > Pinopsida > Pinales > Pinaceae > Pinus > Pinus tabuliformis. Next base: position 995,563,741 of record CM062812.1, on the reverse strand, counting down.
GGTATGTTTATGTGTATTTCTATTAAAAAGGGGTATAATAGAAATAATGAGGGGATAAAGGTTTGTGGGTTAAGTTTACACATAAACAACGTTAAGAGAGGGTATTGTGGTTATGTCCGATATAACAAAGTTAAGAGTGGGAAGGTTATATATATATGTGGCTAAGGGTTAATGAAGGTTTATTAGGGTGAATGAGTCCTGATAGAAAGGAAAGGATGGATTAAGGGTTAGACTTGGTTAGCCTATAAATTATTCTGGGGAGATTAAGAAAAGGACCTTAACTATATTCTAAATGAAGATTTGACTCCTTAGAGAGTTAAAATTCCTAGGACAAATGTGCTTATGCATTTGACATGCATACCGTGGGTGTAAGCGGGGGTAACCCTGCATCACCAGGGATATAAGAATTCAAAGGGAAACACTCCACAGTTATATACAAAGCTAAGATGCTCATAAATCTTCATAAATAATATGTAATACAAGCCAAATTGAAGAAAAAAAAAATCAAGGGAGTGAGTTAAATGAAGATAGTGGATAAAGGAAAAAATGTGTTCTAGATATCTAAAGTGAGATTTTGTTGTTTTAACCTTGAAATTCAAGTAGGTGAAGATATCCTTGTAATAATCTATGAGTTGTATCTTGATATTCCTAATTATGCTTCCTTATACTTTTGTGGACTTATGTAGAGGTATGGAATAAGTGGTAGCCAATAAAGATGGGCGTGAGTAATTTCACCTCAAAGTGGAATTGACAATAATATAGAAACCATAGAAGTCACAAAGATAGTATGTGGTTCTACACTTAAGTATTCATGACATATTCATAATTGATACGGTGGTATCAAATAAAAACATAAGGGAGAATGTTTCAAGTAGTTCCTTGAATAATATTGCCTCTATGTAAGTGATATGAAAGAAGAGTGGAAATTAATTCTTTTAATATCTCATTAATGGAAATCTAGGTCACTATCTTAAGTTGTGATTAAATGTACCAAAGGAGCCATTGTATTCTATGTTGATATATTGATGTTCTGACGTTGGTGAGTGCATGCGAATAGTTATTTTCGATGTAGGTGGATGATCCTTTGGTGGAATGAATGAATGGAGATAAGAAGGACTTGTTTAGAATGCATGAAAATAAGGAATATTTTTCTGATAAAATGAGAATAAGAGTATCTTTTACTCTAAAATGAAGCCATGCTAAAAATAAACTGAAGTGCAAGCACTTTAGTACTGAAGAGATTATGGTACAAATGAAAGAAGAAATGAAGGAGGCATTTCTTTCCGATCTTAAGGAAAGATGGAATTGAGGAAACACCTAGGATTCTATCTATTAAAAGTAGGGGAAGATGTAACACGTTTATTTCTCTATTTTTAAACATTTACTATTTTTAGAGACTGAACTATTACTGGATTTAACAGCGATGGAAGCTATGATGAGACTTATGTGATAATGTAATTAATTTTTTTAAGTAATTGATTTTATCAATAAATTGCATAGAAATATTTTGGAGAGAACACACTACATTTTAGAAGACTTCTTTCTAGCTTAGAAAAATTTATTGGTGGTCAATTCCACATGATAGAACTTCCATAAAAATCTCCTAAAAATCCCGAGGAGAAAATAGTTAAAAATAAATTAAATTAACCCAATGGGGGACAATGGGAATGATTGTGTCAATTACTTTGTTGGAGATATATACTAAGTGGGGTCAAATCAAGCATTTTAGGAGAGAAAAGAATGCTTTAAAGAAAAGAACATTTTTTGAAAGAAAAAACCTAAAACAAAAAAGCAAAAAAAAACCTAGGAAAAAGAGTGGCAGACCTTAAAGCAAGATGCTGCTAAAAGTCTATTGGGAAGAAAGTTATAAAATAACCACTTAGTAATCAAAGGGGTTGTTGATTCTTGGAGGCAAGAAGATCTTAACTCGGGGGGAGCTATTGGAGATAGTTCATGGTCAGGTGGAATGTGCATGTTCTTGAGTATGTCCCCAACAGTCATGGTCAGGTAAAATTATGTTTAATTCATAGTCTCAGTTTGAATCATTGTATGATATGTATCGATAAAATAGCAAAAATGATGCATATTTGCAAGTATACATGTTATAAGTTCTGCATGTGTTATCCCCAATTTGACCTCAATTAGATCTTGGCTCTTTTTGTCAGTTTCAAGTTGTGCCTCCTCTCATATTCCCATAATAAAAAAATTCATATTCCCATGATAAAAAATTTCTCCTTTGAATTTTATTAGTTTCCTTGCATTAAGTTAATTGTTAGAGTAATCATTATAAATTATAGAAATTATTACATTTAATAAAATAATGAAATTCTAATCTTAAATTAATTTGTTTGCATAAGAAATACTCTATAACAAATCAAATAAAATATAACTAATAAAAATTAATAAACAAAAATTAAGCATGAATTAAATAAATTATTAAATAAAACATTAAACAATCATAAATTAAATAAAATAAAGCAAATAAAAATTAAGACAAATAAAAAATAATAAACCTAACCTAACTACGACTTCATACACTCACTATCCACGTGAAGGCCTTCATTTAAAACATGAGTCATCACACACCTTTCTCAAGGAATGAATGGGATACAATTATAAATGGAGTCATCTATCGAGTTAGAGGAATTGCCCGGATGGTCAAAAGTGGTCGGAATCTGGAATTTGAATGGTGTTTTTGATGGTGGAAATAGATTCAGCACCATAAAAACATCTAGAACACCTAAAATTTTGAAGTTTAACAACTATAACTTGGATTTACAAAAATCCTTGTTAGATTTTCTCTAAATATGACGGGAACTTCCATAACTTTCCGGGCAATCCTTGTGATTAGTTAAAGTACGACGTTATAAATTCATAACACATTTTTCAAAGAATAAAGAACACTTTCTAATATGTCGGGTCCGTTTGTAATATTAACTAACAAATAGCTTTCCACACGGCAGTCATCGATCACCTTTTATCCAATGATTCAAATCACATCGGGCTCGAGTTACACCCAATTTTATCTTTCCTCCCTCGACCCGACTACGGTAAATTAGGTTTAAAATTTTTTTGAATAAAATTCAATACATATATTAAGTTTTTTATATATAATACATATATTATATTAAAATATATATATCTATATATAATTATAATTATAATTATATATTATATATAATCTTATTTCAAACTCAAATTTATATATTATTGAGATTTTATATTAATATTATATTTTCTAATTTGTTTCAGGAAATTCTTTGAAATCTATGTAAAAGTAGAAATTTGGAATTTATAATTTAAATTTGAGATATATATAGATTTCAGATTTTATGCATTTAAATTTAAAATTTTTATCTTTAATGGTTGGATGAAGAAATTGTGTAGACTTCAATTTAGTATGAATGAACATTGATTTTTTATGGAAGATTTTGTCTTAGTAAATTTAATACTTTGAATTCTATCTTGGTGGAAAATATGTTCATGTTAAATACATATTTTATGACCTAATATTTTTTATATAGAAGGAAAAATCTTAGTGGGTCTCACCTAAGGTGAAAAATAAATTTTATTAATAATATATGTGAGATAATATCATGATTAGAATATTATGAAAGGGTGAGTTATATTTCAATTGCATTTATTATAATGTTTTATATTTCAGAATTAATTTATATATTTTTTTTCATTGCAAGAATATTATTCAAAGGATTTTAACGTGGAGAATTTCACCTCAAGTTTATTTAAATGTTGGAATTTATATTACATTTAGTCAAAATAATAGTTATTAATGTAATTTCAATGTCGAGACTAAATGGAACAAATTTCGATACATTTAAAAAAAGATGTAAAAGATTGTTCCTAGGCTTTTTGGGTGAAATATTTTTGCCAGTTGGAGCTTTGTAGATTTGAGGAAGAAGACTTACTAAATATTACAACCTTAGTGTACATGTTGTGAATGGTCTCCTTCATTGGGACATGGAGGTTTTTATTAATTATATTATAATTCTTTTCTTTTATTTTCTTCTATGACATTCGATTTAATTTCAATTTGATGCACTAGTTCATTGTTCGAGAATGGTGGCTTAACTTGATTATGCATCATTCTTGAAAATATTAAATGATACTAAATACTTTGGAATACTTGATATCTAGTGTTTTAAATTCAAATGTCGTAAGACTCATTTCTTTAGATTTTTTTATTATTATTTTATTATCGTTTTCACTATTTTTCCATTACTGGAAAACATGAAATTATTGACCATTATTTCTGATTTTTATACAAGATGTTATGTTATTTAAACCACCCAATTCATTTACATGTATTTAACACGATTGTGCTTCAATTTCTTTCTTTTCATTAATTTTAATTTTTATTTCTCACTAATCGTTGTCAATTATAATATAGATTAATTTACCTCAATTTTTCCTTTAATGACCTTTTACGTTAATATGTTTTCTTGAGTTATGTACCTACCAACTCTTTTTTCCCTCAAATAATATTATTTTATTTAAAATACTCTCTATTCAATCATATATACTATTTATTTGTTAATTAGAAAATCTAATTAATTTACACTATACTCTATTCAATCATATATAATATTTATTTGTTAATTAGAAAATCTATTTAATTTGCACTATTTTACAATGATTATTAAATTTTCATTATCACTAGTGAATATCCCATGTGGTGAAAAAGAAATCATCCGTTGTCACCTATAATAAAAAAATCTAGAAACCTCAGTGATGTGATCTCAATTTTTCCTTAGTTACGGTGACAATTTAAGCTCCAAGAACATACAATGTTATTCATCTTTCATATATTATTATTATATGTATGCTCTTTATATGCATGCATATAGGAGAAACACGTCAAATAAATATTTGAGTGATGAGAAAAATGATTTAAGAATGTAGATATAGTTAAAGGTAATCATACTAGAGCTATTAAATATTAAATTCAACTAGATTTCTTAAACACTAAATACAGTTTTGTAGAGGAACTTAATAGAATAGTGTTTTTTTTACAAAATTGTGCATATCCCATAATTAGATATATTTAGTTAATTAATAGGGTTAAAAAGGTTTAACATATACATTATATCTTGTTTTATGATATTGTAAGAAGGATATGTATGCAAGTCACGAAGTTATAATTCCGAGGATTACAGAGAAGCTAGACTTTTATATTCGAGAAAAATAAAATTAAATGATTAGAGTAACAGTTTAATGGGTATGAGTAACTCAGAATTAAATAAAGTAACGCTCCTTAACTATTAGCTACTTGGGAAGAGATGAGACTAGATTATTATGAACCTGCTTGAAATTTAAGCCTGTAGTCAATATTTTTTAGTAATGAAACATGGAATACCTTTAGTATTCCTCGAACTATCGGATATACCAGGTCAAATTGGAAATCCAACAAATTGGAAGATTTTAATTAGGAATCTCTCATTGTTGGAAAACCGAATGAGTCTCCGTAAAAAGTAATCTATAATTGCGTGCCAATGGAATTGAGAGAAATTTCTAGAGGATTATATATTTTACTATTAACTTAAATAAAGGATTTCAAATTTTACTTTAAGGTTGTAGAATAAATCTAATTGTAAATCCATATTTACAATTGGTTATATTTTACTATTAAATTTGATAAAGCATTTGGATTTTTACTATAGTGTCGTAAAACAATCTTAATTGAAAATTAGTTATGTGATTATCTGTGTCACTAATATCTTTTGCGCATGAGCTTTGCGGGCATAGTTTGAAGTGGTTCCCTACGATTTGGAGTTATTTGTATCCCATCAAAGGGTGTATTTATGATCAAAATATTTTTCAAAAGAATATGTCTAATATAGATATATGCAAGGAGGAGACTATATAGTTGTAAGTGGTTAATATTTTAGATAGAGATTCTATAGTTTTTTTATACGGCGAAGGAAAATATGAAAAATTATATAATTTGTATCCTAAGTGTGCATATTCACCTAGTTGCATACAAAAATTTAATTATTCTTTTATATACCGTTACTCTTTGTAAACACTTATTACATCCATGTCTAGAATATGAAAATATATATATATTAAAAAAAAAAATTAGTAAGCTTTAAAAGTTACTGGTAATTAGAATAGAGAATGAGACCAAAATAGTATAGTCATGGTTTGCTTAATTCGTATTAGAAATCGGAATTGTAGAGATCTGGTTAAGCTAGATATAAATTATGGGAATTATATTCAAAACTAGATATTATAATTGTAGAAAAAACAAAAAAAACTTATTTCAAGCTGAAGAGATTTTATTATTCCTGAGACAATTTTCAAAATAGAGGGCAAGTAATTCTAGAAGATTAAGAAACTAGAAGTGGAAACATGTTTTTTCTACAAAACTCCTTACAGTCATGTCAAGTGTGTGCTCAGTTAAACTAAACATGTACCTTTATACTTATCTAGGGTAGATACCCCTAGTAAGTTTAGCTAGTACCAAAGTTCTATTCTAGTTACAGAAACTAGTCATTAATTTATGTCGAGTGTGTGCTCAGTTAAACTAAACATGTACATATATACCTCTCATACCCTTAGTAAGTTTAGCTAGTACCTAAGTTCTATTCTAATTACACAAACTAGTCATTGAGTTATGTCGAGTGTGTTCTCAGTTAAACTAAACATGTACCTATATAGCTATCTAGGGTAGATACCCTTAGTAAGTTTAGCTAGTACCTAAGTTCTATTCTAGTTACAGAAACTAGTCATTGAGTTAGTGAAAATGAGTTTTAAAGTCTATCTAAACATAGATTTCTAGTAAATTCAACATCCATATTCACATATTCACAGAGGACATTAAAACTAATTGAGCAAGGAATCAAATTGATTACAATAAGCCATAATTCAATAGTAGGGATAAAGGTACAACTTATTTTCTCATTAATTTATTTAATTAAAATAATCACCATAACATTTATATTAGAGTTCGATAGAAAATAACAAACTTTGAGATTAAAAGAATATCAATTTTAAAATAATTTAGAATGATATTGAAATCCCATTAATTTATTTAATTAAAAGAATCACCATAACATTTATATTAGAGTTGGATAGAAAAAAACAGACTTTGATATTAAAAGAATATCAATTTTAAAATAATTTAGAATGATATTCAAATCCAAGTGTAAAATTAGACATGATAAAGATATAGTCTTAACAAAGTTATAAAAATAATATAAAATAATATTAAAAAATTATAAATATATATATATATATATATATATATATATATATATATATATATTATTATCAAAACCAAAAAACTGAAAAAAAAAAAAAAACTAAAACTATACTCCACACCTAGTTCACCCCTTCGTCGGTTTGGTTTGATTACAACTTCAACAGAAATCTCATCATTGACTCATGGCGATGCGCCATGGAACTTCCTAAAAGATCAAAAAAATGAGAAAGGTCAACCTACTGAATAATAATAAGTCATGATATTAAATTATGGAATGGAATAAAATTCGATGTTATATCTTAGCCATCTTTCGTTTCTTCGAAAATTAATGTACCTAGAGCTAAGACATATGAATTAAAATCTTGCTAACAGGAATAAATATATTCTGTATGGAAAAACACATGGACTATATGCTTTTCGTTCTGCACACATAGAGATAAGAATGTTAGAGTAAGGCAAATGAAACAATTTTATTTTCTCTAATATAGAAACTAACAGAGAAAAATTTAAGAAAATTCTTTGGGTTACGAGTAAACGGGAAACCTATGGTAAATGTAAATAACTTTGAGAGACAATGTGGAATTATAGCTATCGTATGGGGCGGCCAAAAAACAAATAACTAGGCGATGAATTAGGAATCTAGACCGGCACATAACTTGAAAACTTAGTAAATAACCAGGTTTCAGTAAAAAACCTTAATAGCATGTTATAAAAATTTCCAAACGAAAATGTACAGAATAAACTGGGTATTACCTCCAACTAGCACCTGTAAAATTACTATGCAAGAAATGTCGAGTATGGATTAATTCAACTAAAAACTTACCTTGAGGAATAAGGGCTCATGATTTAGAACTATGCAAGGATATATGGCGAAAGGCCTAACGTAAAATACCAACCACCTATGAAAAAAGAGTGTCTTTAGCCGCCACGACCAAAACTGGAATGAATAAATGAGTCGTAAGAAGCTTGTATTTTCCAACCCTAATACTAATGGAATGTTCATCAGAATCTTGAGATTTTAGGCAGGGGATGGACGCCAACCGTATGGGCCATCTGAAGTCACATGGGACTTGGTGATGTGGTGATGGGCATATGGTCAAATAACCTTAGCAACGTTGTCAGATGTATCATAGTTTAAACATTTTAAGAATCCTCTAACAAGAGTTAATGACGGTATTAGTGCTATTATTAATGTGTCTCATAAAAATTATGGTGTTACGTTATAAGATAAATCGGTCATGGGGACATAAGATAATATCATAAAGTATAACCTTATCAATGGTTAGCATATATGAAATTACTCTAGCTGTTAAGAACCTTGAGTTATTAAACTATATTAATTCATACGTATGATTGAAATCCATTAAATTGGAGAAAATTCCTTAAGGCAAGGGATTGGCTTGAGTATATGCCACGAGGGGATACGAGGATTATGAACAAAAAAAAATTATAGTAAGAATTTTACAAGAGAATTACTATCGTTGTTATGTTTGCAATTTTTTTTGGGTATGATAAATTAAAGGACAAAAATGAAAAGGTGGAGATTTTATGTAATAACTTTAAATATATATATATATATATATGAAAATTGGGGTTCTTACACAAATGATAGAAGTTAGTCGGAAGTTAGTCTCTAACAATAACTGAATATAAAAAAGAGGTATAATTAAGGAGAAATGTTATACTTTTGAAGGATGCAAATTTCATCTTAATGAGTAGAAGGAGGCATGACTATAATCATTTCAAAGGTGATATAGAAGAGAATATATCCAAAAAAAAATAAAATTCAATTTAGTGCAACTATACTGTTGACACCTAATCCGAAACGGATGGGTGAACTGGACAGTCATCTAGAAGATGAACTGATTTGTTTTATTTTTGTATATAAACATGAGTTAGCTAATGAATAAAATCAATCAGTTTTCTCTCTTGTTCAATGTGGAGTTACCCTCGCACATGGTATCAGAGCACAGGTCCCAGAAATAGCTGTAACTCCTGCTGTCCTGAGAGCTGCTCATACCTGAGCGCTGCCTCTGTCATGCGTTTCGCCCTCTGCCCTGCTGAATGTGCAATAGACCTAAACGTTGATGCGTTTCTGATTTCATATTGAACGCCCTGCGCTCTCTGACTGCCAGAGACTGCGCCCTCCCTTTCCGCTGGTCTCTTTTTCGAACTGCAAATTGTAGGTGAACGCCATCGATCCGTTCGTGGACTATCAAACTATGAGATCTCTGTAAAAAAAAAAAAAAAGCAGCAGCGTCTTGAATGAAAAGGAATGCAAATTTTCAGTTCCGCAACGAGGAGGTATTGGACAGCGAATTTATTAGTTTGAGCTGCCGTCTTTTTTCATTGTTGAACTGAAAGTTCCGCAGCGAGGAGGTATTGGACAGCGAGGAGGTATTGAATTTATTTTTTTTGAGCTGCAGTCTTTCTCATAATCGTCTTGATTTCAAACATGTCGTGGAGTGCGGTTTGAAGAGAGTCGTGCTCTGTGTATCCAGAAGAGCAGTGACATGGTGTTGTGTTGCATGCGGTTTGAAAACGCTTAAGAAAAGTCAACAATCTCTGCTTAAATTTACATTCAGAGGAGCCCCTTCTGTGTATATAACCCTGATTCATAAAGATGATATTATTGTATCCATGTATTTGAAACGAGTTATTAGCTGTCAGCTGTATAGACATTGAAGATTATAGTATGCAATATCATCTATTGAAGATTATAGTGCCATCGCGAGGGTCATTTTCATACATCCGTTGAACACGAAACTGTTTGAATATTTTAATCAATTTCTGAAGGTGAATCTTGTATTGGCTGGAAAGGTGCACCAGTTAAATAAGAATACACACTTCAGAACTGGAAGGGAATTCGACTGTGCCGAGAGCTATAACTATTCTCTGTAGCTGGGCAATCTTGTTTTGACCTTTGTGGCCATGTAGCTATCCTTTTCACCGCCACGAGATATATGTTTTGACTCTTTTCCATCCATTGTATGCTTTGGGTTTCAGCCCACAGTGTGGAATCAAACTTTTATTTTGTCTTCTTATTAAAAGCGAAGGGGCCACACTAGAGTCGATTGATTTAGTTATTGAGCTATCTTTCGAGGTTCAATTTTCTCTACGAATGTTCACTCATTGACTCTGTAAGCATGCACATGTGCAGCTTCTTGGTTAACTATATTGTTAAATAGTTTGAATCAGTCAAAGCATTGAAGTGATGCCTTGCGCATTTTTTTTCAAAACAGTAGTATTGCAGTGATATGTACAATGAAATGCTGATGTTTTTTTAGCAAATATTAGAAGGATTTGAAGGCTGTAACGTAAGGATTTTTTATCAGCAGAAGTATTTTTACAGAATGCATTCAATCATTTCTATGGTCGGAATAGTTCTCACTGGCAAGGAGAACTATTCTGAATGGTCTCGGATGGTAAAACACACCCTCATCTACAATGAGCTGTGGAAAGGAGTGTGTGTCGGAGAAGAAGACAAAGACCCTGTGCAGCCTACATCAGATAAAAAACTTGTCATTTGAGAAAACAAGAACAGCAAAGCCTATGCATTGATCGCAGCATCTGTAAATGAGGAAGTAAGTCGTCATATCTCATCCTATTCCACTGCCTTTGAAGCTTTACAAAAGCTGAAAGAACTCTATGATACACATTCTGCACTTGAAGTTGTTCAGCTCATGATTAAACTCTTCACTCTTGAACTGAAAAATAATGATCCTCTTGCTCTTGCATCTGAAATAGAGTCTATAATGCATGATATTAAATCCACTAAGGTTGAGCTGGATATCTCTCTTATTGCCTTTCTCAAAGCACTCTATCCTACCTACTCTAAATATCTTGAGTCTTTACAAGCAAATGGAAATCTTAAAGATATAACCTTTGACACTCTTGTGAAAAAGCTTGCTGAAAGAGAGAAAGCCTTTGGAAAGAAAACAGTCCCTGAATCTTCTGAAGAGACTGTTTGCCTTGCTCATAAAGAAAATCATCCTGCTCAAGATTCTACAAGAGGAAGAGGTGGACGAAGAGGAAGAGGAAGATACTTCAGAGGCAAGGGGGGCAGACATCCTCAAGCAGAAAAGGCAGATCTGCATTGCATTCGCTGCAAAAGAAATGGATCACATGATGCTTCTACATGCAAGCTACCATGGGACAAGGTTGAGCAGAGAAGAAACCAGCAGAAAGGTAAAACTGATGACTCAGACAAAGGTAAAGCACCTGAATCCGCTCACTATATTGAGGCACAATGTAACATTGGAGTAAATGAAGACTTGTTTAATGCTTCACTTGCTTCTTCGAAAAATGATTGGTTGATTGATTCAGGAGAAACCTGTCATATGACTCATAGGAAAGATTTTTTTGAAGATTTCACTGACAATGTTGATGGAGCAGTACACTTTGCAGATCAGTCAAAAATCAAGCCATCAGGGCTTGGCACAATCAGGCTTAAACTGCCTGGTCTTCCAGACTTTCTTCTGGATCATGTTCTATATCTCCCACAGCTCAAAAGAAACTTGTTGTCCCTGGTCCACATCCACTAGCAAGGTCACTCCATTCATATGTTTGATGGCAAGCTTGAGGTAAGAAAGGCATCTGACCACTCACTTTTCATGAGGGGTATAGAAGAAGAAAGACTTCTTAAACTGCAAGTAACCTCTGCTCATGCACAACATTTTTCATATATTTCTCATCATGAAGAAGGTACACTTCCATCAAGTTTATTATGGCATGCTCGATTTGGACATTTAAACTATGATAGTCTCCGCTTGTTGAAGAAAAATGGTGTTGCTGGTTTGCCTACAATTCCTAGAAAACATAAACAATGTGATGCTTGCATTCTAGGAAAGCATAGCAAACAGTCTTTTCATGATTCACATTCAAGAGCACATAGGAAGCTTGAACTTATTCATTCAGATTTATGTGGTCCAATGCCTGTTCCTTCTGCAAATGGAAATAAATATATCATGACATTTATTGATGATTACACCAGAATGTGTTGCGTTTACTTGTTGAAGAACAAATTTGATGCTTTTCAAACATTCAAGAATTTTCATAAGTGGATTGAAAATGATGCACAATCTCATATTGGGTCTATTCGCACTAATAATGGAAAAGAATATACATCAAATGAATTTGAACACTATCTTCGCCAACATGGGATTAAACATCAAACAACTGTGCCTTATAATCCTCAACAGAATGGTGTAGCTGAAAGAATGAACAGGACAATTTTGAATATGGTACGCTCCATGCTTTTCTTCAAAAATGTAAAGACAATGTTTTGGGCTGATGTTGTTCTATGTGCTGCATATATAAAGAATAGATGTCCATCTAGTGCTATAAGAAACAAGACTCCTTATGAATTATGGTATGGACATGTTCCTTCGGTAAAACATCTCAGGATTTTTGGTTCCACCTGTTATGCTTTAATACCAAAGGTACATAGAAACAAACTTGGTGCTAGAAGTCGTAAGTGTATCTTCCTGGGGTATTCAAACACATCTAAAGCATACCGCCTCTATGATGAAGTAAATAAAAAGTTTGTTTTATCCAGAGATGTCATTTTTCTTGAATCATCCAAATCTGATAGTGTTGTTGAGCGGCAACTTGATCGCTTGGATAAATTCACAAAACCGAAATCAGTTCAAGAGTTTGATAATCAGATTCCACATCTTGAAGGGGGGATTCCTATACTAGATCAACATGTGGAATCTTCTTCTGAAGAACAATCTCCCCTGCATGACACTCTAACAACGGATGATGCTTTAAGTGATGTAATTGATAGAATTGGGAGACTTAATCTTGATTCAGTCCCAACTCAATCAACAGAACAGCCTGGACCATCTCATAAAGGTCCCCCAAAGTGGCTGACAAAGACACTTGAAAGTGTTCATCCTGATGAAATTGGAAAAACAGGAACCATAAATACAAACCGACAAGATGGAGGTGATGTAGATAACTCTAATTCACCTGTTGATATGGATGTTACTTATGATTGTGAATTGAACTTGTCTATAGATTTTGAACCAACTTCCTTCAAAGAAGCTGCTTCTCATGATGAATGGAAAGAAGCGATGCAGAAGGAGTATGATGCCCTCATAAAGAATGGCACTTGGAAGCTGGTTGATCCTCCATTTGGAACAAAACCAATTGGCTGCAAGTGGGTCTATAAGAACAAGTACAAAGCTAATGGCTCACTTGACAAGCACAAAGCTAGGCTTGTGGCAAAAGGTTTTGCACAGAAGGAAGGGGTCGATTATGAGGAAACTTTTGCTCCCACAGCAAAATGGGCCACCATCCAGACACTCTTTGCACTAGCTGCTCAGAACGGTTGGAAAGTCCATCAAATGGATGTAAAAACCGCATTCTTGAATGGAGATATAAAAGAGAATGTTTTTATGTCCCAGCCTGAAGGATTTGCTATGAAAGGACATGAACACAAAGTATGCAAACTTGTGAAGTCCTTGTATGGCCTCAAACAAGCACCATGAGCCTAGTATGAAAAACTAACTGAGCATCTTCTGAAACTCAACTTCAAACATTTTGATCTTGATGATGCAACTTTATTTGTCAAGAAAGTTGGCAAAACAGTTGAATATCTTGTGGTATATGTAGATGATCTTTTAATGACAGGGAACAATGAAAGCTATATTGCATCCATAAAGAAAGAATTAGGAAAAATTTTTGAAATGACTGATTTGGGCTATGTTCATTACTATCTTGGCATTGAAGTAACCCAATATCCAAAGTCCATATTTCTTTCTCAAAAGAAATACATTGGAGATTTGTTAAACAGATTTGGCATGACAGAGTGCAATCCCCTTTGTACTCCAATGGAACAAAACTTGAAGCTCACGTCTATTGAAGGAAAGGAATTTGAGGATGCAACAAAGTATAGACAGCTTGTAGGAAGTCTCATCTACCTCACTACTACCAGACCAGACATTTCATTTGCTGTTGGAATCCTCTCCAGGTTCATGCAAAAGCCTTGTGAGGGACATTGGTCTGCTGAAAAAAGAGTTCTAAGGTACTTGAAGGGAACTCAAGACCTTGGAATCAAGTATACACAGGTGGACGACTTCAACTTGATTGGATACTCTAATTCAGACTTCGATGGAGACAAAGAAACTGGGGTATCTACTTCAGGATATGCTATGAGTCTTGGATCAGGAGCTGTCTCCTGGAGATCACGCAAACAATCAGTACCAGCAGATTCCACAACAGAAGCAGAATATGTGGCAGCAGCTGAAGCAACGAAAGAAATTATGTGGCTCAGGAAAATTCTTGAAGATTTGCAAGTAAAACAAATACAATCAACTCCACTCATGATTGATAACACATCTGCAATAAAGTTGGCCAAGAACCCAAAGTTCCATGATCGTACTAAGCACATCAATACTAAATATCATCTGATCCGACATCATGTTGAGGCCAAAACAATCCATCTCCGTCATTGTTCCACAAACGAGCAAATTGCAGACATCTTCACCAAAGCGCTTGGAAGAGAAAAGCTTGAAAGATTCAGAACGATGCTTGGACTCACCAACATCCCTTCAGATTAAGGGGGGGAATGTTGACACCTAATCCGGAACGGATGGGTGAACTGGACAACCATCTAGAAGATGAACTGATCCGTTTTATTTTTGTATATAAAGATGAGTTAGCTAATGAATAAAATCAATTAGTTTTCTCTCTTGTTCAATGTGGAGTTACCCTGGCCTGACATATACTCGTAATGAATTGAGATGAATAATGCCTTATGACATTAAAAATGAAACTTTTATAATATGCACAATTTCTAACAAAAATGGTTTCTTATGTCTTTTACATAATTAGGGTATAATGGAACATGATAAGCTTAGGAATTATAGATTCTGAAAACACGACAGTTGCAAAAAAATACTTCAACGATTAAAGGTAAGCTAAAGGTGTTGAGATTTTCTGTTTTGCATAAGATAGGAAAAATCTCAGTAGATGACAACAATAGGAATCAGTTCCTAGATTAGCTCCAGGTTGTTGGGAGATGATTAATGCCTCCTATATTTGATGAAAGTGAGTTAATGAAGTTGTTAGATTTCCTTTGCTATAAAACAGGCAACCATTCGGATTGTTTGGTATGAGGGTGAGAGTTTGTGAGGATTGAATTATGTAATCTCCTGTTTGATTAATAAGATTGCCGATGCCTATGTTGTGTGGACGTAGCCCAGATTGGTTGGGTGAACCACGTTAATTCCTGTGTCTTTATGTGCTTGATTTATCTGCTGTGTATTTGATTTAATTCTGCTGTGCATCTGATCTCCAACAAGTGGTATCAGAGCAGTTGGAGGTGGAGCGCGTGCTCAAGGTGGAGCGCTGGCTGTGTTGAATGCCTGTCCGCCTGCGTTGTTTGAGCTGGTGCTGCGTTGAAAAGCCTGAAGCCTGGAGCGCATGATTGCTGGTTCGAAATGGCTGTGCGTTGAATCTGGAGTGAACCTGCCTGTGAATGCGTGGATTTATGGTGCGTTGCTAGCCATTGCAGCGTGGAGAGACGTGTACAATAAATAAAACGAAGGTGACTAGTGCGTTGCTAAGCACAACAAAACCAGTCTTACGCTGGGCACAACGAAACCGGTAGCCATTGCAGCGTGGAGCGTGGAGGTAAACATTATTTTTTAATCAACGTTGGGAGCGTATGGCTGTAAACACTTTTTTATTTTACCAACGTTAGTTGCGTACTGCTGTAAATACATTTTTTAGTTTACAGCGTGGAGGTAAACATTATATTATCACAGCTGGTGCGTATGGGTGATATATCTGGTGTGTCCAATTTTTTATTTTGTTGCGGGAAGCAGAACCGAAGAGAGACATAGAAATGAATCCCTGATTTCAGATTTCTATAAAGCCAGAGACAGATAGAAATGAATCCCTGTTTTTTGGATTTCTATAAAGCCAGAGACAGAGAAATGAATTACTGATTTCGGACCTCTGTAAAGCCAGGTTTGCTTATCTTTGGACTTAATTTGAATCTTTAATTTCTATAAATTTTTAAAATAGATATCTACATAACAGAGTGCGGTCTGGTAGATAATTTTTTAAGGGAAATTACAGATCATTTTCAGTCGAGAAAGAGCCATAATAAAAAAGGCAAAGGCAGTGGCATACAAGGCATAGGCAGTTTTCTTTTACTGTAATTTTGCACAGCAAAACAAACAAAAAAAATTGTTTTTTGTTCAAAACAAAGGCTACAAGGCATAGGCAGTTTTTTTTTGTTAATTGCTGGTATTTAAACATTGGTTTTGGAGATTATTGTGTTTTTTGCTGATACAAGATGGCGAAAACTCAAAGTGCCCGTTTTGAAATTGAGAAGTTTAATGGCAAGAATAATTTCGAGATCTGGAAGGTGAAAATGTACGATTTGCTTGTCCAACATGGTGTGGCAAAGGCGTTGTTGGGAAAATCCAAACAGCCTTACAACATCACAGATAATGAGTGGGCCGAGATGGATGAAAGAGCGATAAGTGCTATTCGACTGTGTCTAGCTGATGATGTCCTGTTTAATATCGTGTCGGAGACAACAGCTGCTGGTTTGTGGATGAAACTGGAGAAACTGTACATGACGAAATCCTTAACCAACAGGATTCTCCTGAAGCGACAGTTGTACAGTTTGCGAATGAAGGAAGGTACATCAATTGGTGATCATTTAAATGCTTTTAATACTCTTCTTGTGCAATTACAAAGTATAGAGGTAGCTATTCAATCCGAGGATAAAGCTATTACTTTATTGTGCTCGTTGCCCGAATCATAGGATCATTTTGTTACTTCTATAAGTCTTAGTTCATCAGAAACTATTGAGTTTGATGATGTAGTTGCATCCTTATTATCGGAAGAAACAAGGAGAAGGTCGGATTCTGAAACCTCTACATCAGAAGCTATGATGGTTAGAGGTCGTTCGAAAGAAAGACACTCCAGGAGTTCGAGCGACTCACGTTCAAAGTCGAAAGGGAAGAAGAGTAATAAAGTGTTGGTTTTGTGGCAAATCAGGGCATTTAAAGAAGGACTATTGGAAGCAACAGCAACAAGCTTCTAAAGCAGATTCTTCGATAGAAAAGAAGGAGGCAAATACAACAGATACATGTTCGACATCTGGTTCAGGTATGAGTGATGAAGTATTATCAATTAATGTGTCAAATCATGGTAAACATTGGTTGTTAGATTCCGGTGCATCAAACCACATGTGTATTCATAAAGACTGGTTTACGACATATAAATCAATTGATGATGGTGTTGTGTACATGGGTAATGATGTAACATGTAATATTGTTGGAATTGGGAGCATAAAACTGCAAATGTTTGATGGGACAACAAAAATATTAACTGATGTAAGGCATGTACCATATTTAAGGAAAAATTTGATTTCATTAGGAGCACTTGATTCAAATGGATATAAAACTGTAATTCAAGGTGGAGTCATGAAAATTTACAAAGGTATTTTACTAGTTATGAAAGCTAAGAAGGTAGGAAATCTATTTCAGTTAGAAGGAAGTACAGGGTCAGATTATGTGTCTATGGTGTCTGAACATGACAGTAGTTCCATTCACTTATGGCATCAAATATTGGGGCATATGAGTGAAAGAGGGTTAAAAATTTTGGCTGATCGCAAATTACTTCCAAATCTAAAATCTGGAAAGTTAGATTTTTGTAAGCATTGTCTGTTTGGAAAACAAAGTAAACAAAAGTTTAAAACAGGAAAACATATTAGTAAAGGCATACTTGATTATATCCATTCAGATGTTTGGGGTCTAGCTCCTACAACTTCATATGGTGGTTCGTCTTATTTTGTATCATTCATTAATGACTTTTCTAAGAAAGTGTGGGTCTACATGTTGAAAAGGAAGTCTGATGTTTTTTCAATTTTCAAGCAGTTTAGAGCATTGGTAGAAAACAACACTGGTAGAACAATAAAATATTTAAGAACTGACAATGGTGGTGAGTTTACTTCCAAGGAGTTTGACAGCTATTGCAAGGATGCAGGGATCGAGAGACATACGACCACGGTTTATACTCCTCAGCAGAATGGAGTTGCTGAACGCATGAACAAGACTCTTCTAGAGAGAGCAAGGAGTATGCTGAGTAACGCCGGGTTGCAAAAGGAGTTGTGGACGGAAGCAGTGGCAACAGCTTGTTATGTGATAAACCGATCTCCATCAACAACGATAGGCTGCAAGATTCCACAAGAGGTATGGAAAGGACGCCCTTGTGATTATTCTAAACTCAGAGTGTTTGGTTGTGATGCATATGCTCTAGTGCCTAAACATCAGCGAACTAAATTAGATCCAAAGTCTAAAAGGTATATCTTTGTTGGGTATGGTGTTGGAACAAAGGGATATAGATTGTGGGATCCTACTACCCGCAAAATCATCATCAACAGAGATGTAAAGTTTAATGAATCCTCTCTTGTACAGTTAGATGTAGATAGTAGATTGAAACAGGATGATGTATCTGACTTTCAGCACATTCAGTTTGATAGAATTTCTAATGATAGTCATGATGACCATAGTTCAAATACTAGCCATGAACAGGTTTCAGAATCAGATCATGAACAGGGTGTAGGTCTAGATCATGAACAGGTCTCAGATACTGATCGGCAAGAAGTTCCTACAGATGGTAGTCAGCCAATCGAGGAAGCGCCAGAAACATCCTTAAGGACGTCGACAAGAATCAAACGGCCACCGAGAAGGTATGATGATTATGTCACTTCTATTGCATTTACTGCTAATGATGATGAACCTCTATGCTATCAGGAAGCAATAGAAGGTTCGAAGAGTGATAAGTGGAAAGCAGCCATGAAGGACAAAATGATGGCCTTGGGTAAGAACGGCACATGCGATCTGGTTGAGCTTCCGAAAGGCAGGAAAACTGTGGGGTGTAAATGGGTGTTCAAGCCGAAACGGGGTGTGAATGATACGGAAGACAGGTGCAAGCGCGGCTGGTTGCAAAAGGGTTTTCTTAGAGAGCCGGTATTGACTTTCATGAGATTTTTTCGCCAGTGGTTAAAATTGTTTTAATTAGAATTGTGTTAGCATTAGTGGCTTTGCTTGATTTAGAGTTGCAGCAATTAGATGTTAAGACTGCATTTCGACATGGAGACTTAGATGAGGAAATATATATGGAACAACCGGAAGGGTTTGTTCAGCGTCGCAATGAGAAATTTGTCTGCAGGCTCAAGAAGTCTTTATATGGCCTGAAGCAGTCACCTCGGCAGTGGTATAAGAAGTTTGATTCTTTCATGTTGACTCAGAAATATGTTAGAAGTGGATATGATCATTGTGTTTATTTTAAATAGTTAAATAATGGCATATTCATTATCTTAGAATTGTATGTTGACGATATGCTTTTAGCAAGCAAAAGCATAGAAGAAATCAACAGGTTGAAGGCTCAGATGGCAAGGACATTTGATATGAAAGATCTAGGAGCAGCAAGACAGATTTTGGGCATGCAGATTTTGAGAGACAGAAGCAATGGTAAGCTATGGCTATCACAACAAAAGTATATTGAGAAAATACTTTTGAGATTTGGTATGAATAACGTGAAGCCTGTGTCGGTCCCTTTCGCTTCCCATTTCAAGATTTCTTCGAGTCTATGTCCTAATTCAGATGAAGAAAAGGAATTTATGTCTCGAATTCCATATGCTAATGTAGTAGGGTGTTTAATGTATGCGATGGTGTGTACGCGACCAGATATTTCACATGCAGTTGGGGTTTTCAGCAGGTACATGGCAAATCCGGGTAAAGAACACTGGTCAGCCGTGAAATGGGTGCTTTGGCATCTGAGAGGCATAAGTAGTTATTGTATCACTTACAATAAGAGTAGTGAATTTGTTTGTGGATTTGTTGATTCCGATTTTGCAGGTGATTTGGATAAGAGAAGGTCAACTTCAGGGTATGTCTTTACTCTTGCAGGTGGAGCTATAAGTTGGATGTCAAAGCTACAGAACATTGTCGCTTTATCCACTACTGAAGCAGAATACATTGCTGCTTCGCATGCTTGCAAAGAGGCGGTTTGGTTGAAAGGTTTGCTTGGTGAGTTTGGTAGGTTACAGGACAACATCAGGTTACTTTGTGATAGTCAAAGTGCAATACATTTGGCTAAGAATCCGGCCTATCATAGTAAATCAAAGCATATTCCAATTAAATACCATTTTGTAAGACAGGTTATCACTGAAAGGGGAGTCTCTCTTGAAAAGGTGCATACAAAGGAGAATTGTGCAGACATGTTCACGAAACCAGTTTTGTTAGAGAAGCTACGTTGGTGTTTGGCTTCTCTTGGCTTGCAGAAAAGATAAAATAATAATAACAGGGCATCAGGCTAATTGTTGTCAAGGTGGAGATTGTTGAGATTTTCTGTTTTGCATAAGATAGGCAAAATCTCAGTAGATGACAACAATAGGAATCAGTTCCTAGATTAGCTCCAGGTTGTTGGGAGATGATTAATGCCTCCTATATTTGATGAAAGTGAGTTAATGAAGTTGTTAGATTCCCTTTGCTATAAAACAGGCAACCATTCGGATTGTTTGGTATGAGGGTGAGAGTTTGTGAGGATTGAATTATGTAATCTCCTATTTGATTAATAAGATTGCCGATGCCTATGTTGTGTGGACGTAGCCCAGATTGGTTGGGTGAACCACGTTAATTCCTGTGTCTTTATGTGCTTGATTTATCTGCTGTGTATTTGATTTAATTCTGCTGTGCATCTGATCTCCAACAAAAGGTAGAAACATTAGTTCAAGTAATGAGGAAATATATTCTAACGTGCATAGAGGTGTGATGGAGCTAGAAGAGTTGGTAGAGACTATGAAGAGCCTTAAGATAAAAGTGCATTATTACAAAGATGATAATGAATAAATAATAAGAATGCAAGAATAACAAAACCAAATAAAGACTTAGTGGTTTCAATGTTGCAAAGGCAAATGAATAATGCATCATGATCAAGCCTTGAGGAAGAAGGAGGACATTATGCATTGAGGGATAAATATATATGATAAAAACACTCTAGAAGTCCTAGTATAGCTCAAAGACATCACTACTCACATACACATTTATCGAAGAAATATTATGCATCTCAAGAGTCATGGAGTATCCCAAAAGTACTCTTTTTTATACATCAAAGAATTTGAATACATGAGTTGGATAGCTTTCCAAATGTGGTGCAGGAGCATTCAGCTCAGAAGAATCATTATATTTTAGTAGACATAGGGGGTCTTGTGTTTTAAGGAAGTCGATTTCCTAAGTATTGAATTAATGTAATTATTAAGGTTTTGAATCATTTTAATGAGAAAAGCTAGAATAGGGATTTAATTAAATATAGTGAGGCATATTTGTAAATGTTCTCGAATGTAGGAGAACATGAGAGATTTATGATAGATTGAGAGACTTAAGAATTAATTGTAAATCTTAGATTAGGAGTTACTTTACGATTTTTTGGATTAGAGAGGATCCTTAGAGATAAGGAAGAGATTTTAGGATTTTGTTGAGAATCTTATGGATCTAAACGAGGAATTGGTTGTAGAATCCTTTTGTAGAAATGTAAGCCTAAAAGGCATAAAAAGAGTTAGTCAAGTCTAGTTAGCTAGTTAGTCAAGTTAGTAGTTAGAGGTTTGATTGTAAGCCTACGAGCAATAGGAAACCAGAGGCCATTGATTAGAATACCAGGCTAAAGAGAGAGAGAGAGAGAGAGAGAGAGAGAGAGAGAGAGACTCTTATGTAAATACTTGTTTAATTAATACAAGCAACTTGATTTTGAGTTCATATGTGTGTAAGTAATTGAGATATAGATTGTGTATGATTTTGATTTATTCTGCGTAACATAGGTTGCAGGTGCAGAATCAGAAGGTGAAATATAAAGAAGAGTAATAGAGAGGTGTTACAGGCTTTACACACATTGATAGTATAGGAGGAAGTGTTTAATGTTACAATGAAGGTGAAGGAAGCATAAAGGCACGAGTAGATTTAAGCTCAGGAGGAAGTTGTGACGCAGGACAACTAAACACCATAAACCTGGAGGAAACCCAAGACCACGAAAAACACTAAGAAATGACGTAAAAACGAGATAAAGGGAAGAAAAAATAAGTGAGGAGTCGATGCAGAGGAGCCGTTGGATCAGCCAGATCAATGGACGAGAATTGTTTGCGATAAGCAGCAAGGATTAAGTTGCTTAGAATGGAGTAAAAGTAATGAACGACGGAGATTAATTTAAGAGTTAGCAAAAGAGGAATCTCGAGGAGCTATCGCAACTGTCGATGGACAAAGATCTACGTTCATCGGCTGCTAACAAGCTCAGGCATTAGTCAAGGAAGGAAGGTGGGTTTATAAGCAAAAGCAGGTTATCGGGTGGAGAAATAATGGTAAGTGGTAATAGGAGGGAGTCACCTGATTCCATTAATAAACTTACACGTAGCACGTCGGAGGAGAGAGAAAGCCACTTTATCCGGTGGGTAATCTTTGTGCAAGTAACTCACCTGATATTGTTGTGGACCATCGAATCAAATGAGTTTTGATCTACAGTGCAGGATCACTAAGCAGTTCTGCTGATCGAGGAAGACATCAACCATCAGATTGCAGTAAGATCTACAGTAGAGGTTAAAGCCGATAAGACTTGGAAAAGAGCAGACCCAAAAAGTTTATGGGTGTGAGTTAAACGTATTTGAGTTCCAGAGGATGAGTGGAGATCATGCAACAACTGTTGATCTGATGGAATGAAATCAATGGTGGAGAGTGAACCCGATAAAGGTAAAAATCGGTAAGTGTGTAAAGGCCGAGGAAAGGTGAAAAGGTAAGTTTACATGTGTTTTATATGTATTTCTATTAGACGAAGGCTATAATAGAAATAAAGCGAATTAATCTATTTTGGGTTAAATCGGGTTTAACCAAAGTCTATCCATGGGATGGTTAAATGAGTGGATGTTAAGAATTAACCAGAGGGTTAAGTAATAAGGGTTAAGGAATAACTAAAGTTTATGAGGGTGAATA
Organism: Pinus tabuliformis; assembly: GCA_031772625.1. Classification (NCBI taxonomy): domain Eukaryota; kingdom Viridiplantae; phylum Streptophyta; class Pinopsida; order Pinales; family Pinaceae; genus Pinus; species Pinus tabuliformis. The sequence continues at coordinate 995,540,512 of CM062812.1, read as the reverse complement.
AAGTCTCGATGGGAAGGTTAATTAAGGGGTCAAACTATGTATATTCAAATGAAAGAGTTTCCGCAATAAAGTTAAGTAAGAACATTAAACCTTGGTTTAAGAAGGTTTTCACCATGGATCAAGTGATTAAGGCTTGGGACCAGAGACATGCAATTTTATTTACATAATGTGGGTATTGTCGACTTAGCCCAACATCATTTTGGTATTGGAGTAGAATTGTGGTTGAAACAATTGATATCATAATAGAATAAGGGAATTTTGTGTAAAAGGTCTTTGAGAAAATTTAGAACATAGTTATGTTTTAAGATGTGCATGCAGGCAAGAGGAGATCAGATTCTAATCTGATAAATAGTAGGCACACAGAGATAATGTGTAGCAGAACTTGCAGATGCAAGGAAACAGAGTACAATCCACTCAATGCGCAGGTGAATGGTAGAAAAATATCATGCAGAGGTCTTGATGATGAGATGATATGTTTTTGCTTTAATTTTATTTGAAGATTGGAGAGTTTGTGGTCTTTATATTGATGCATAGGTAGTGGCATAAGAAGGTGAGAAGGTTGCAGCAATCTAAAGCAAGGAGTGGTTAATTGGTTCCAGAGGAAATAACCAGAGAAATGTTAACATATAGATCTCATAAGAGAGAAGCTTAGTGAGGCATATGTAGCAAGAAGGAGACTTGTTACTGCAGGGGTTTTGTTGCAACTCACAAAGGCAATTCCACAGAGGATGTGGAGAAAATTCCTAAGTAATGAAGGAAGTTGGTAAGAGTTTCTAAGTTAAAGAAGAGGTGTTCAGAACCAAGTATTTCATTAGTGGTTGAAATACAGGAGGACATTTGTGTTCTTAGAAGGTGTAGATGAGTTGAAGCCTAGAAGGAGTAGAGAAAAGTGATCAAAATAGGTTCTAGAGATGGAGAACCAAGTTCTTGCCAAAAGACCGAGTACAGAGGAAAGCTTGGTGAGGTAATTGGTAGCAAGGAGGACTTGTTGTTGTAGAGGCTTTAATGCAGCTCATAGTAAGTTAGTAAGGAGCTCATGAAGATAGAGATGGAGAGGATGAATACTGATAGTCATAGTGGAGGTTGTGAGGAAAACCACAAAAGAAGAAAAGTGAAGAAGGAGGATTCCAAGGCAAGTGGCAAGAGAAGGAGTCAAGAGGAGTTTGAAAAGGAAATTGCAGAGTTAAAAGAACAACTCACTGTATTAAAGATGATACTTGAGGAAAGCCAAAGACTAGGTTGGGTTTTGAAGAAGAAGCTAGTGAAGTGGTATAAGTTATCGAGAATGCTACAGCAGAGGCAAGTAAAGTGGCTGATGGAAAAACTTAGAGAATTTGAGTTGAAAATGGAAGTGTCTATTTGTGAACTAGAGCAGGGTGAAGTTCTAGGTGAAGAAGAAGGAATTATTTATGATTTTCTGAACTGTTGGACAAATGCAAACCAGCAGGAGTATGTAAAACCTTATATTGTTGAATCTAATAATTTTGATGTGATTACAAGTTTTTCAGAGGATGATCAATCTTTTGAAGCTGTCAAGAGTATGGAAGAGTATCTTTCAAAAGATAAAAACTCTAAAGTAAAGAATGATGGAGAATGTCTCTTGAATGAGAAAAGCAGTGAATTATTGCAGCAGAAAGAATTTAGTAATACATTGATATTTGAAGATGTGACAACACAGGAAACATTTCTTGTGAAAGGAGATGAAATTAAGTCTGAAGAACTGATATGTGAAACATTAGTTGAGACTGCTAAACCTTGTAATTTTCAAACTGATAATTTGTGTATAAATGCAGCAATCACAAGTAATGATGAAGTACTTATGAAGTGTCATAGAGAAATTGAATTGCTGGAGTATTTGCTGGGAAATTCAGAGCATGACAGTGTGATTGCAGAGGAAGGAGTTCATTACAGTGGACAAGAGCAGAAAGACCTCATTAGAGCAGATGATGTGGAGGGGAGACTAAATGATAGTCTTGAGAGTACATTAGATAGTTATTTAGAGGATTCGTTAAAGAGGTTGAATCAGCATACTGATGTGCTGGTAGAAGAGGAGAAATCATAGCAACATACTGAAGTGTTGCCAAAGGAAGAAGAGGCATTGAGGCCTTATGTTTTTTATTTTAATAATTGTTTTGTGAGTGCAGGTTTAGTTCGAGATGCTGGAAGAAATTTGGCACAGATGAGAAGTCAAGTAAAGGCAGTAGAAGAGGATTATGTGGAAGAATTTAATCCATGGAACATAGATGTTCAATTGTTAGAGAGAATGCTAGAAAGTCAAGATTCAATGCAGACATAAAAAGTAAGAGTAAGAGTAAGAACTTGACAACTTCAAAGAGAAGAACACTAGTTTGAAGAGTTAGTGAACATGAGCAACAACCTAAAACAAAGAGAAAGAGGTAGAAGTAAGTGGCAGAGTATGTACCAGTCCAAGGATGTGCTAGAGATGGAGATTGAAGAATTAAGGCAGTTGATGATGAAACAGTCCATATGGAGGATAATGAAAGTAGCAGGAAGGATGATCAATCAGGACTTGAACTCGATTGAAAAGGAGAGGTAGATGAAACAGAAGACAACAGACATAAAATAACATAAAAGGTGTAGAGCATTCTGACAACTACAAACTAAAGTTTGGGACGCTAGATGTTTTCTATTAACATATGAAGACACATGATCTAGATATCATGAATGTTTTCTACTTTCGGAGACTGATGCAGGAGAATTCAACTCAGAAGAATCATTGTATTTTAGTAGACATAGGGGTTCTTGTGTTTTAAGGAAGTTGGTTTCCAAAGTGTTGAATTAATGTAATTATTAATGTTTTGAGTGATTTTAATGAGAAAAGCTAGAATAGGGATTTAATTAAGTATAGTGAGGCATATTTGTAAATGTTCTCGAATGTAGGAGAACAAGAGAGATTTAGGATAGATTGGGAGATTTGAGAATTAATTGTAAATCTTAGAATAGGAGTTAGTTTATGATTTTGTGGATTAGAGAGGATCCTTAGAGATAAGCAAGATATTTTAGGATTTCATTGAGAATCTTATGGATCTAAACCAGGAATTGGTTGTAGAATCCTTTTGTATAAATATAAGCCTAAAAGGAATATAAAGAGTTAGTCAAGTCCAGTTAGCTGTTTAGTTAAGTTAGTATTTAGAGGTTTGATTGTAAGCCTACGGGTAGTGGGACACCAGAGGCCACTGATTAGAATACCAGGCTAGAGAGAGAGAGAAAGACTCTTATTTAAATACTTGATTAATTAATACAAACAACTCGATTTTGAGTTCATGTGTGTGTATTGAGTAATTGAGATATAGATTGTGTATAATTTTGAGTTATTCTATGTAACATAAGTTGCAGGTGTAGAATCAGAAGGTGAAATATAAAGAAGAGTAACAGAGAGGTGTTACGGGATTTACACACATCCATAGTACAGGTGGAAGCCTTTAATGTTATAGTGAAGGTGAAGGAAGCATAAAGGCACGAGCGGAGTTAAGCTCAAGAGGAAGTTTTGACGCAGGACAACTAAACACCCTAAACCTATAAGAAACCCGAAACCATAGAAAAGACAAAGAAATGACGTAAGAACGAAGAAGTGAGGAGTCGATGCATAGGAGCCTTTAGATTAGCTAGATTGACAGACAATAATTGTTTGCGATAAGCGGCCAGGATTAAGTCACTTAAAATGGAGTAAATGGAATGAACGATAGAGATTAATGTAAGAGTTAGCGGAAGAGGAATCTGGAGGAGCCATTGCCACCGTTGATGGACGAATATCTATGGTCATTGGGCACTAACAAGCTCAGGCGTTAGTCAAGGAAGAAAGATAGGTTTATAAGCAAAAGTGGGTTATTGAGTGGAGAAATAGTAGTAAGTGGTAATAGGAGGGAGTCACCCGATTCCATTAATCAACTGATACGTACCACATCGGAGGAGAGAGAAAACCGCTTTATCAAGTGGGTAATGTTTGTGCAAGTAGCTCACCCCATATCCTTGTGGACCATCTGATCAAATGAGTTTTGATCTACGATGCAGGATCACCAATCAGTTCTATTGATCAGGGAAGATATCAATTGTCGGATCAAAAGGTAAGATCTATGGTGGAGGTTGAAGCTGATAAGCCTTGGGAAAGAGGGGACCCAAAATTTTTATGGACGTGAGTTAAATGTATTTGAGTTCCAGAGGATGAATGGAGATCACGCGACAACCATTGATTTGATGAAGTGAAATCAATGGTGGAGAGTGAACCCGATAAAGGTAAACATCGGTAAATGTGCAAAGGCCGAGGAAAGGTGAAAAGGTAAGTTTACATGTGTTTTATATGTATTTCTATTATACGAAGGTTATAATAGAAATAAACCGGATTAATGTATTTTGGGTTGAATCCGGTTTAACCAAAGTCTAACCATGGGATGGTCAAATGAGCGAATGTTGAGAATCAACCAAAGGGTTAAGTAATAACGGTTAAGGATTAACTAAAGTTTATGAGGGTGAATAAAGTCTCGATGGGAAGGTTAATCAAGGGGTCAGACTATGTGTAGTCAAATGAAAGCGTTTCCGCAATAAAGTTAATTAAGAACATTAAACCTTGGTTTAAGAAGGTTTTCATGATGGATCAGGTGATTAAGGCTTGGGACGAGTGACATGCAATTTTATTCTCACAATGTGGGTATTGTGAGCTTAGCCCGACATTAAAATGAGTTTAGGAAGATGATGCAGCAATGCTGCAACTTTGAAACGATCCTCGGGCCTGTGGTTTAATCCATTACACAACAAATATAAGGGCCTCAAAATTAAATATCAACACATAACATTCAATCCTGCACAATACGTATCTATATTAACACTCAGAAATAATTCATTAATAAAATATTTACATAAGAATTATTCTCATTCCTCACTCTCACACCCCTACCTTCTCATGCCTCACAGGGTCCTCTTAATTTATACAAATGGATTAGAACCCAAGTAGGTTCTAGATCCCTTAAAAAACTCTAGCAATATCTCTCTTGATCCCTAAAATCTCTCATCCAAATCCTAAAAATCCTCTAATTCCACTTTTAACTCAACTGATCCTCTATTCTAGGATCCCCTAATCCCTAAGATCTCTATGAGATCTTTACAAGTATATCATCACTCATATTCTCTCATAATTGAGAATATTTACAATTAAAACCTCACACACACATTTTCACTCAATTTATTAAAAATATAAAAATAAATTGAAAACATCACACCCCTTAAGTCAACCAAATATACAATGATTTTCTTAAGGAGGATACTCTTGCATCAGACTCTCGATGTAGAAAAGAAAAATTCATAGACTCCTGTCTATGAGGTCTATCACTTTTCTGTAGTAATGTGATAGCCACAAGTCCCAATGAATTTCTACCTCGAGGATTCCAAACTCTGTTTTGCTGCTAGTCCTTCAATCTTTCTTCCTGATGTTCTTTACAAGATTGGAATAACAATTCATCATGATTACATTCAGGTTCCATATTTGGACATTTTTCTTCCATATGTGCAATATGTTCATGTTCCAACAACATTTTCATTTCTTCAATTTCAACTTTATTATCATTTTCTATGCTTCCATTGCGCCAAATTTGTTGATTTGAAGGCATATTGTCACATTCTAACTTTGGATTATCCAACCATTCTTCTAGAAATTTTAATTCTGCTGCAATATTACTCATGTTGACATCTGAAATTATTTGATGATTATCAACAACTTCAATTACTTTTGTTCACCTTCATCATGTTTAACATGTCCTCCATCCACAAACAAGTTATCAGTTTTTAAAATACAAGACCTTTTGGCCTCATTTGATGCTTCAAGCACCAATCTTTCACAATGGAATTTTTGGGTTTTAGCAAATCCTCTTTGTTGTGACTCAATTCCTTTGAGTCTCTCCTTTTCCAACAAAAAAATATGTATTTGTTCAAGTTCTTTGAACTTGCTTGTGAGCTTGGCATTCCATTTCTTTTGCAATAGGTTCCATCTAACTTGTCTCCGCATTCTCCATCCATGTCGTCAGTCCTCATTTTATTTTCCTTGTAACCATTCTGTTAGTATGTCTTGCGCTTTCAATTCCTTGATCTCTTTCTTCATTTTCTGTGGTGAACTTTATCTTGTTCACTGTCACCTGCAACAACTAACACTTTGACGAGACTTTAGGTGTCGGGCTCCGCCGATCATGCACCCATTACATTCAAAGACTCAAAATTTTGACTTGACTCTCTGATTCTTAATTTTGTTTTGACCTCAAACTTTTAACTTGACCTCCACTCTTCTTGACTTAAAAAGATCTCATAAGACAGTTGGACTTGAATTTGAATCCAACACTTTACATTTCTCTTAAAACCTAGACTTTCAAATATGGACCACTTAATTACAATAAATATATTTAAACTTTGAAAAATGGAAACGTTTTAATATTCCATTAAACCTTTTACTTTCTTTAATAAAAGTAAATTGTATTTATAAAAGAAAGAGATGCCTTGAAATAAATTACTCCTATCTCTCTTCCCACTCATGATTTTTTTATGCATTATAAATGTCTTAAGTTAAGTGGACCACCATTTGAAACTATGAATCTTCATAAAAATCTTCCTTCACGCAACATTCGACTCCATAACTAAATCAAGTTTGGCAATGCGCTTTAACCTCGACATAGTTCCATGAAAATCAATGACGTCTACTGCTGCTTCTTTGCAATGATGCCCTAACTTTGATGCAATTCTGAGTAAACTTTGCTTTCCCGGAGCGCAACTTCAGATTTCCAGCAACTTCTGCTTCCAAAAAAAAAACCATTCTAGTTTTCTACGATAATCAATTGATAATACACTGACAGGAATTAATAAATTGAATATTACCGCAGAAAATATGTAGAGAAATCGTAGAAAAACAAACTGGATGAAAACAATGTTGCTTGAATATCTGTTGTTGGAGAAAACGCTTCATAATTTGCACGCAGCGTGAACATACCACTTGAAAAAAACTGGCGCAGATCATAACACAATTTGTAGGTAGTGTAATCTGTTAGATAATCATAAACTTAAACAACGATTCTGCATGCGGAAAGAACTGAAAAGAATCGTTGAAACTTAATGCCCAGGGATACGAATTACCTCCAGCCATTGGTGATGTTTTGATGCAGGCCACAGTCCACTTGCTTCTTCTTCAGCACTCCAGCTTCAATCCAAGCAAAAGAAAAACACACAAAATTCTGAAGGCACTTCCAAGCTCTGCTATCTCAGCTAGATGGTGTAAAACTGAAGGGGATTAAGATATGAGCTTGGGGACCAAACAGATGAACATATAGCTAAGCTTCCATCAAGCTTCTAATAGCTATGTGTTAGATGTCCCACAAATCAAGGCAGAGAACTCGAATCAAAGTCATGGACCACTTTAGTAGCTCCCAATTATAAATTTAGTAATTGCAGTTGATTTTCTTAACTTAAGGAAACTACTGCAATTGGTTTCCATAAGTTAAGGAAATACTACAATTTAAATTCCATAATTGTAGGCAGCAATTGTGAAAAAATCAATGGAGCTTAACATTCTCCCACTTGGTCCATACTTCCAAACTCAATGTCTCAACTTAAAAACCATTGATAATCTGTATTAAGTAATAGATACATGAATCATGGCGATAAGTCCTCTAATGACGAGTATTATCTTCTATGTATTACTATGCATTTATTCTTATTATAATTTATGTGGCAACAATATCTTAATGAATAAACCTTATGTTTATTCTTGGTCCTTCTTAAATGAATTTTCTCAAATCAACTTAAAGTGCACATAAGTATGAGAAAAAACATCACAATAATTAAGAATTTCATTAACATAACATTGTCCATACAATGAGAAACTACATAATGGAACCAAGTCCCATATTCAATACATGATCCTTGAATTTAAACGGTGGCATGCCTTTAGTCAAAGGATCAGCGATCATCAACTTAGTGCTGATGTGCTCAATGACCACTTTCTTTTCTTTAACACGTTCCCTTATAGCTAAATACTTAATGTCGATGTGTTTATTTCGACTCCCACTTTTATTGTTTTTAGCCATAAAAACAGCAGTTGAATTATCACAATATATTCTCAATGGCTTAGAGATAGAACCCATAATTCTAAGCCCAGAAATGAAACTCCTAAGCCATACACCATGTAAATTAGCCTCAAAACAGGAGACGAACTCAGCTTCCATAGTGGAAGTGGCAATCAAGGTCTGCTTGGCACTCCTCCATGATACAGCTCCACCGGCCATCATAAAAATGTATCCTGATGTTGATTTGCGTGAATTAACACATCCAGCAAAGTCAGAATCTGAGTAGCCAATTACTTCCAAGTTTTCCGTCCGTCTATACATAAGCATGTAGTCTTTGGTTCCTTGAAGGTACCTCATTACTTTCTTTGCAGCTCTCCAGTGGTCTAAACCTGGATCACTCTGATATCGTCCCAACATTCCCACAACAAATGCAATGTCAGGTCTTGTGCAGACTTGAGCATACATTAGGCTTCCGACAACAGAAGCATATGGAATGTTCTTCATTTGTTCCCTTTCAAAGTCGTTCTTCAGGCATTGGTTCAAATTGAACCTATCACCCTTCACAATGGGAGCTACACTTGGTGAACAATCCTTCATCCGAAATCTCTCTAAAATTTTATTAATATAGGTTTCCTGTGACAGACCCAAGATGCCTCGAAATCTGCC